>JAJGOT010000006.1:2072500-2567500 GCA_022457155.1 Cladopsammia gracilis
CATTTGTTTTTCAACATTTCACAAAATGAAATTCTGGAGTTTTCTTATGGAAAAAACAAACAAACATATTTGAGCAGTTTTCAAATTGAGTGTCGTAAAACCAAAACCAAAGTAATTACTCTGACCAATCACAGCAGTCGTAAAAAATCCAATGAACCAATCAGAGCTCGAGGCAATTACATGTCGGCGGCGCCAAGCGCGGGAAATTTATGGGATCGAACACACGTGAGGTTCAACTTTTGCAATAGGTCAACAAACCCAAATTTAGTTGTATTTTGTTTGGGTTCTGAAGTACTGATGCTTGTTGCAAAGTAGCCACTTGAGCCAATCACAACAGACACAGACAATCCAATGAACCAATCAGAACTCAAAGCAAATACAGGCAGCCGCCGCCAAGCGCGTGAAAACGCGTGAAAACGCGTGAAAACGCGTGCGAGCAAGTCACGATTGGTTTTGGTTTCACTTTTGATTGGTCGAGAAAGTGGCGCGAGATTTTTTAGCCAATCACAAAGCGTAGCAATGAAAAACCAAAGCAATCGTGTAATTACTTTTGACACTCAATTGAAAACTGCTCTAATACTCGCTTAACCTAGTGCTTACTACTTTATTTTGGATTGTTTTTCAGCTGAAAGCCTTGAAAGAAGACTGAATTGCTTGATGGGATTAATTGAAAATGATCCTATTCCCTTTATCAGGTTCATTACTTTGTTCTTTAGTTTTGTCAAAGCAATTGTGTAATTACTTTCGACTATTTCGACACTCAATTGAAAACTGCTCTATGATACATATTATGTTCATGCCCTGAGTTTCTCTAATGTTCAAGACTAAAAGCCGCTCTTGGAACTGACTGCATGCATTTGCTTCGAGTCCTGATTGGTTCATACAATTGTCGGCGTTTGTTGTGATTGAGCAGAATGATTGCTTCGGCTTTGATTTTACGTCACTCAATTGAAAACCATTTTATCTAACATTACAGGTAAAATTTGTGTTAGAAAGTGATAAGTGACTATTCCTTTATAATCTTATTCCCAAAAACGTCCGATAGAACGCACCATTAGCCAACTTGAACTAATCAGCGTGTTTCAGTATTTTAGTAGCTAACCTGTAGGCGACGCTCCTCGAGAATGTTTTCTCTTGTGGCTCTTCCTTGATGTTGTGGATTCTTCTCCGCTTATTGATCCCTGATAAAACACAGCGAGAATTGAGAAACAAGACGAGCATCAATTGTGGGCTTCTAAACTGTGGTTATCACAACAAACCATTAATGGATATTTTTCAAAATCCTCATTGACAATAAACTCCATCGCATCAAGAATTTAAGTAACCTAGGCGAACTTTTATGAGCCACTATTGAAGCAACAAGGTAACAGATTTTGCGCCATATTTTTTAGGTATGTCCAGAAATGCACACTAATGAGATTCATGCTCTTTATGACAGACATTATGAAGTGTCCCCTAGACCTAATTCTCACCTAAACACAAGCAATTCTGTCAAACATGAAGTCATATGGAAATTACAAATAATTGTGTGTAATATGAAGTGCCCAAGGTCCGAGTTTCGTGCATTTCTGGACATAAGTGATATTTTTCGAATTTCTGACATTCCTCACTGTCGCACTCTTGTATATCCTTGTCTCGGCCAGTCGACCACTTATATCAACGATTACATGCAAGTATTGTTTTTTATAAATACTTCATATTTGACAAAGTTGTCATTTTCATGTTATTTCACGTTACAGAAGTATGTGTGTTATGGTGAATTTTTATAGATTAGGACACTTTGTGATGCCTATCATGGAGTAGCATGGCCCCCTGACATTACTCCAGCTGACGCGAGGCGGAGTTGTTGGACTTACCGGGGAGGTAGGTGGTGGCAGAGGAGAAAGACTCATAATCTTGCGCTCCTTCAAATCAATTACGATACCCATCTGAAACGGCACAACAAAACACAGTTTGATTGGAGGGAGTAATACATCTGGGACAGTTTGTTTGGCTCTTTTTTCATTACATTGTATCACGTTGCAATAAGAGAAGCGTGTAAAAGTGAAACCCCATGTTTTCCCTAAATGATTAGATAATGTTGTGCAAGTATTGTTGAACCAGTCACAGCGATCAGCGAACACGCAACTGAACGGGACGGGGTGGCCAAAATCAACAGTCAAGAAACTTAAAGCTGAATTACATTCCGTACTGCGCAATCTCGGGGTTTGTTTTCATTTGTTTTGAATTTGTTGATATGTTACATTTCGGTTATAGCCGTTGTGTTTACGAATGCTCGATGAGCTAAAACGTCGATTTGGGAAAACTTTGGGGTTCTTTTACTTGTTATTATTGTTTGGCAATGGCATCTGACGTTAATAATGAAGGCCAAGGTAAGTTTGTCCTGTAATTTTCATTTTCGCTAGTGAACGTTCCTTGTTTGTGAGTCTCACAAACATTGCCGAGCTGAGATTGCGCAATAAGGACTGTAATTCATCTTTAAGTTTGTGAAATATTGAAAACACAAACTGAACCACAGGAAAGTACTACTGGAGGGCTTTCCTTCGAATGTTTGTAAACAACAGGAGTTTATCTACAGGCTCAAATGTTAGAACCACATAAGGATGATGGTCATGATGTTGATGTTGATGATTATGGGACTAAAAGAGTTAAAGACCCATCTTCCATCTGACCACCGAGAATTTAAAAGATATATATATATATATATATATATATATTCACACTAAGATTACAGAGTTATCCTACACTCACCCCCTGCGGAGGAACACAGCCAGGAGTGAGACGACCCCATAATGCATTGTATAACTCAACTCCATCTCGCCTGAGACGAGCGTCAACAGAGGAAATGGAACTAAAGGAAGAAGAAAAAATATCGCCCATTATTCAAAGCTCAATACGTTTAAGCAGATTTTAATCAATTACAAAGCGACACAGGTATAGCAGCTTTTTTGCATGGTATACAGTGGAACACTACTTTTTGGTGCGTACATAATCGACTTTTGCTTGTGGGTCGAAGATGGTAGGTTGCTGCATTCATATTGTACGCAAAGACCTGAATTCAATCACTTTCCAGTTCGGCCTTGTGATGAAAAATAAAAATATGAAAACGTCTGTTTCATCCACAAGCACTGTTGTATTTCGCCTGTAAGGCGCGGGAAAACAGGAGGCGTAAGGTTTGATGGGAAGGAGAAGAGACGTGCATCAGTTCTTCAACTCTTCCTGGCGACCACGCAGAAAAACTTTGGGTAGTTCAAGAGTACATGAATTTTCTTGTTCTTTTTGGATAAAACAAAAAAGTCACTGTGTTCCACATTATACACAGGTATGTAGGTATGTATTATACACAGGTATGTAGGTATGTATTATACACAGGTATGTAGGTATGTATTATACACAGGTATGTAGGTATGAATTATACACAGGTATGTAGGTATGTATTATACACAGGTATGTAGGTATGTATTATACACAGGTATGTAGGTATGTATTATACACAGGTATGTAGGTATGCATTATACACAGGTATGTAGGTATGTATTATACACAGGTATGTAGGTATGTATTATACACAGGTATGTAGGTATGTATTATACACAGGTATGTAGGTATGTATTATACACAGGTATGTAGGTATGTATTATACACAGGTATGTAGGTATGTATTATACACAGGTATGCAGGTATGTATTATACACAGGTATGTAGGTATGTATTATACACAGGTATGTAGGTATGTATTATACACAGGTATGTAGGTATGTATTATACACAGGTATGTAGGTATGTATTATACACAGGTATGTAGGTATGTATTATACACAGGTATGTAGGTATGTATTATACACAGGTATGTAGGTATGTATTATACACAGGTATGTAGGTATGTATTATACACAGGTATGTAGGCCAGGTAATCTCACAGTACTAACTTGATTAACCGCCACAAGCATTCAACCAAATCCAAATTGCTGAGACGGGACTCCGCCTTTTTTGAGAATGGAGGATTTTTTGTCAGCGAACACAGCGTGTAATGTCTGTAAAGGAACAAGGAGTTAGTTACACAGCATCGCGCGGAATGCCATTGTCTTTCGCGACATGTACTTGCAGTGCCCAGTTTCTTGATGCGCAGCATAATTATTTGCATATACAAAACCAGTTGGTTGTTATTGGTCAACAGATTAAGCTTTGGGAATACTCTAGTCTCTAGTCTCTTGGCAGATTCAACTACTGTCAACTACACATTTTGACGCGTGAAGTAAATCCCAAGGTGTGATAAAGTTAACAATCGTGCTGAAATTAAACGCGGGCCGCGCTCTTTTCAAAGCATTTTGTCAACAAATTCGTGTGCGGCAAGATTTTTTTTAATGGTTAGAGCGCGATGGCAAAAACATTTTCCGCAGAACATGGTTTTCAGTTAAAAGCGTTGCCAAATAGCGAGCGCGATGCGCGGGTCACCCGCTTGTTCGTAAGGTTTTTTTTTTACTCGCGCTCTTTACAGAACTTTAATATGACGGACGGACTAAAGAGGCTCGAAGACCGACATTTTTTTATCAAACTACCGCGTTTAAACAGTGTTTAGATCGTTTTAAAGTTACTTTAAGTGCGTCGAATGTCTATAAAAGAGTAAAGCTGTGGAATAAGATACCACGCTATATAACGGATCTTCCTAAGAATGCTTTCAAAAGAGCTCTCCGCAAATTGCTATTCAATATTTTAGAAAAGGAGGATGACTATATTCAAATCTCCATGATTATTAATAAAGTATAAGTACATAGATACACTTACTATAGTCAGAGAATCCTTGTCTTAATTCAATTAGATCACTCAACTTCTGTGTTTTTATTCATTATTATGTGCAATCTGCAAGGCTTTTCAATAGTATAAGGTTTTTGATTTTGTAGATATTTGTATTTTTCATGTACTTGTTTTGCCCCGCCCCGATTAGCTTTCCAGCTATTTGCAGGGCAAACAAATCATTCAACTCTTTCATTATTATACTAAGAATACATTGTTGTTGTTGTTTCTTGTTGAATAAATTGTTGTTGTTGTTGTTGTTGTTATAAAAGATGTGATGTCCTATTCTCGCTCTTTACAGAGCGTTTTGTCAACAAATTCGTGTGCGGCAAGATTTTCATGTTGACTCGTTAGATTCGCAATGGTCAGAGTACGATGGCAAAAACATTTTCCGCAGAACATGGTTTTCAGTTAAAAGCGTTGCCAAATAGCGAGCGTGAATCACGGGTCACTCGCTTGTACGTTGCGCTTTGTTTCTCGTGCTCTTCACAAAGCGTTTTGCAGTCCAGATCGAGATGCGCTCTTTTATACTCGATCGATTAACGTAGTTCAGACCTAGCGTATATTAACTGAGGTTTTTGAAAAATAATATGTCTTTCTATTTGCCGGACAATGAGAAATGTGAAATAAATGATGGCTTCTCTTTGAAATCCTAACTTGAACAAGCAAAAAGCAAGCGCCCGCCTCTCACGACTGAGGGAACATTGTTTGTGTTGAGATAATTATTCAAATTTGAATCCGTTTGCCGGTCTCGCGGGAGTTCGTAGGAAGACATTTTGGAGCGCCATTTTTAGTTTACGGAACACCTTCTAGAAAATAGCGCTTTGATACTATTTCCACGCATCGTATCAAATCCAAACATCGCCAATCTTTTGTTTAGACATGAGGCTAACATTTCCAGGGTGAACCTTAGTTAGCAAGTCCTTTCTTGAAGAGAAAGACTATCCTGAATATCAATGCGGTGTTTCTTCCACACTGAAATCAGCGAAAAAACGAATTTTAGAACGCGATTCGATAGTAGTTGTCCAAATCTCAGGGAAATAAGACGGTCTTAAATGATTCCTTAACACCTCTTCTGAAAAAGCCAGGGTGAACCTAACCGCCAAAGTACTTAGTTTTTTTGTTATGGAGTAAAACATACACCTTGTTTCGCCATTTTGCCCTCATGGAGTAGCGTGCACCCCCCAGGACACTTCGTAATGCCAGTCATGGAGTAGCGTACCACCCCCAGGACACTTTGTAATGCCAGTCATGGAGTAGCGTGCATCCCCCAGTACACTTTGTGATACGAGTCATGGAGTAGCGAGCACCCCCAGGACAATTTGTGATGCCAGTCATGGAGTAGCGTACCACCCCCGCAGGACACTTTGTGATGCCAGTCATGGAGTAGCGTGCACCCGCCCAGGACAATTTGTGATGCCAGTCATGGAGTAGCGAGCACCCCCAGGACACTTTGCGATGCCAGTCATGGAGTAGTGTACCACCTCCCCAGGACACTTTGTGATGCCAGTCATGGAGTAGCGTGCACCCGCCCAGGACAATTTGTGATGCCAATCATGGAGTAGCGAGCACCCCCAGGACACTTCGTGATGCCAGTCATGGGGTAACGTACCACCCCCGCAGGACACTTTGTGATGCCAGTCATGGAGTAGCGTGTACCTTTCAAGCATCGCCCGGTATGCCATTGTCTTTAGCGACATGTACTTGCAGTGCCCAGTTTCTTGATGTGCAGCATAATTATTTGCATATACAGAACCAGTCAGTTGTAATTGGTCAACCTTTGGGAATACTGTAGTCTCTAGTCTCTTGTCAGATTCAACTGCTGTCATTTACACGGTTTGATGCGTGATGTAAATCCCAAGGTGTGATAAAGTTAACAATCTTGCTGTAATTAAAGGCGGGCCGCGCTCTTTTCAAAGCATTTTGTCAACAAATTCGTGTGCGGCAAGATTTTATTTTTTTGGAATCTTTAGATTCGCAATGGTTAGAGCGCGATGGCAAAAACATTTTCCGCAGAACATGGTTTTCAGTTGAAAGCGTTGCCAAATAGCGAGCGCGATGCGCGGGTCACTCGCTTGTTCGTTACGCTTCTTTACTCGCACTCTTTACAGAACTTTAAAGTCGCTATGTCGCAAGGTGAGTCTGCGCAATGAGTTCCTGTCATGTGACGTCACCTGACGTCACACATGTCAAATTTCTATTGTTCCCTCCCGGATCGTGGCAAGTTTTATCGCGCTTGCACTCGTGTCGAACCACGTGAGGTAAACTAACACACGATCGATTTGGCTTTTAAATTCCTCCCAAACTTCCACCACTACTGGATGACATCGAATTTTTCGAAGGTACGACCAACAAATCGCAGAAATAATTTACCAAAAATTCTAGCCAAGTAAATACTCTAACTAATTTGTAAACTTGAGATCTATCCTTCACGCAATTCGACGGATGGAACGGATTGCAGCGAATTCGACAGTAATGGCCGCCAACTTGATAAAAAGCCACCGGTCGTTTTTCAAGTTATTAGTACCCAGTACTCACCCGCCATCCTCGCGACATAGCCCCTTTAATACGGCGGACGAGTGAAGAGGCTGGATGACCGAAATGTTTTATCAATCTACCGCGTTTTAACAGTGTTTAGATCGTTTTTAAGTTATTTGAAGTGCGTCGAATATCTATAAAGGACGCGATGTCTTATTCTTCTCTCTTTACAGAGCGTTTTGTCAACAAATTCGTGTACGGCAAGATTTTCATTTTGACTCGTTAGATTCGCAATGGTCAGAGTACGATGGCAAAACATTTTCCGCAGAACATGGATTTCAGTTAAAAGCGTTGCCAAATAGCGAGCGTGAATCACGGGTCACTCGCTTGTACGTTGCGCTTTGTTTCTCGTGCTCTTTACAAAGCGTTTTGCAGTCCAGATCGAGATGCGCTCTTTTACTCGATCGATTAACGTAGTTCAGACCTAGAGTATATTAACTGAGGTTTTAAAAAATAATATAGGCCTTTCTATTTGCCGGACAATGAGAAATGTGAAATAAATGATGGCTTCTCTTTGAAATCCTAACTTGAACAAGCAAAAAGCAAGCGCCCGCCTCTCACGACTGAGGGAACATTGTTTGTGTTGAGATAATTATTCAAATTTGAATCCGTTTGCCGCTCTCGTGGGAGTTCGTTAGGTAGGCATTTTAGTTTACGGAACACCTTCCAGAAAATAGCGCTTTGATACTATTTCCACGCATCGTATTAAATCCAAACATCGCCAATCGTTTGTTTAGACATGAGGCTAACATTTCCAGGGTGAACTTTAGTTAGCAAGTCCTTTCTTGAAGAGAAAGACCATCCTGAATATCAATGCGGTGTTCTTTCCATACTGAAATCAGCGAAAAAAACGAAGTTTAGAACGCGATGCGATAGTAGTTGTCCAAATCTCAGGGAAATAAACAAAGTATTAAACGATCCCTTAACACCTCCTCTGTAAAAGCCAGGGTAAACCTGACCGCCAAAGTACTTAGTTTCTTTGTTATGGAGTAAAACATACACCTTGTTTCGCCATTTTCACCTTTGTAGTATTGCATTCCCAGTTGACTCTATTGTTTTATGCATTTGTTTTCTTTGTTTTACGTCACTCATGAGTTTCACAGGTTCTTACACCGAGGATGAGCCCCATTTTCCCCTATTTGCTTTGTAATTTGGCTCTTTTGTGAGACGGAAGCTTTTCAAATTTAGCGCTCTAGACCGTAAGAAGGTCCCGGATATGTCGCGGCATTCTCGGTGATGGTAAGATGAGCATGAATTGCTTGATCAGATCTGATCTTGTTTTATTCAACTGAGTTGATGGGGTAAATTGGCCACTGTAAAGAAATTCAAAACCTGACGTTTCGAGCGCTAGCCCTTCGTCAGAGCAGCGCTCGAAACGTCAGCTTTTGGATCTCTTTACGCTGGCCAATTTACGTCATCAACTCAGTTGAATAAAATCAAATTTGCATGTTTCACTCCCCACCGACGCAGCACCACATTTTCTATAGAAACTAACCCCTGTATTCATTTAACACAGTCCACCACACAAACGGAGGTTGGTAAGCCTGTGGTGTACTCAGTTCCCGACTGGAACAGCACCATAGTTTCTTTAGAAACTAACCCCTGTATTCATTTAACACAGTCCACCACACAAATGGAGGTTGGTAAGCCTGTGGTGTACTCAGTTCCCCACTCGAACAGCACCATAGTTTCTTTAGAAACTAACCCCTGTATTCATTTAACACAGTCAACCACACAAACGGAGGTTGGTAAGCCTGTGGTGTACTCAGTTCCCCACTGGAACAGCACCATAGTTTCTTTAGAAACTAACCCCTGTATTCATTTAACACAGTCCACCACACAAACGGAGGTTGGTAAGCCTGTGGTGTAAAGTAAGTAAAGTCGCACACGAGCCAGATGGCCCACACGGCCGGGGCTTAACCCGGTTTCTGTAGCATGAAGCAACTAGGAATAGTGCTACTCCCCCCTGGATGGGATGCTAGTCCATCGCAGGGTTACCCCCAGCATTTTGTCGCCGGTACCCATTTATACACCTGGGTGGAGAGAGACAGTGTTGAGTAAAGTTTCTTGTCTAAGGAAACAACACGACGGCAGAGACCAGGCTTCGAACCACCGACCTTCAGGTTGAAAGTCCGACGCGCTAACCACTAGACCACCGTGTCTCCACAAGCCTGTGGTGTACTCAGGTGATAAAACCAAATCCCCACCAACGCAGCACCACAGTTTTGTTTAGAAACTAACCCCTCTAGTTCAGATCTGTTTTAGAGCTAACATCTCTAATCGTGTTTTCTTGCAAGGATATTTAACGCTCTACACCGCTCCACAACACTCGCGAATTATAAGACTGACAAAACTAAAGAACAAAGTAATGAACCTGATAAAGGGAATAGGATCATTTTCAATTAATCCCATCAAGTAATTCAGTCCTCTTTCAAGGCTTTCAGCTGAAAAACAATCCAAAATAAAGTAGTAAGTACTAGGTTAAGCGAGTATTAGAACAGTTTTCAATTGAGTGTCAAAAGTTATTACACAATTGCTTTGGTTTTTCATTGCTACGCTTTGTGATTGGCTAAAATATCTCGCGCCACTTTCTCGACCAATCAGAAGTAAAACCAAAACCAATCGTGACTTGCTCGCACGCGTTTTCCCGCGCTTGGCGCCGCCGACATGTAATTGATTCGAGCTCTGATTGGTTCATTGGATTGTTTACGACTGCTGTGATTGGTCAGAGTAATTACTTTGGTTTTGGTTTTACGACACTCAATTGAAAACTGCTCTATTCAATAAACTTAATAAAAGCAAACAAAGAAACAAACAACTTAAAACTTTCATTGGGGAACAGTTTGGGAATTTTACTGCCAATAGTCCAAAGATGACTCAGTGGTGCCTTGTGCACTTACGATACAATGGAAGAAACCTTATATCGCAAAAAGGAAGTTTAAAGGATTTAAAACTAACTTTTGGTGAGATCCACAAGGCAATCAATGGCTGCCAGACGAACATCTTCAAAATGACCATAACTAAACGGGAGAAATAAAGCATAATTTCGTTACTAGCTGCATTCAGGATTACTTACAACGGTTTTCAACAACACGCAAGCTAAGACGTTTAAAACTCAATTGTACAAGAACCAAACCAATGTGCTTCCAAATTATTCGAATCCAGCTTAACTCGTTGAGGTGAGGCTTTTTCGTCTTTTAGACGTCCGCTACGATAATTCACAGCAATTATAAAACAATTACAAGTTGAGTTTTAAAAGTTCAGAGTCCGCATGCTATTAGTACTCAGTTTTTAGACTGACTCGTCCCCAGTCGTCTTTCTAGGCAAGAAGCGGGAGACGCGCGTGGGGGATAGACGCGGAACGAGAGAAGCGCGTTAATTGAGAGACGACTAGGGACGAGTCAGGTTTTTAGACACTCGTATACCCACCTGGCATAATATTCAAAAGCAGCGGGGTCAGGAGGCACGTGACTATTCACTTGTAACACTCTAAGCGCCTTCAGACAACTGCAAACAAAATTCGGTCAAAATTGACATGATCAAATTAGGGACGTCTTGTTGTGATTTTCACAGATCATAGAGCTAGCACCGGTAGGACCCGTATTTTACGAGGCTCTGCTTTCATGATTCATGAGAAATTTTGCAAAGGTGCAGTCCTGATAGCAGAAAAAAATTATTACCAAAAGCCGCAGACTGAAACAATCAGAACTCCAAACAAAAACATCCAACTAGTGACTAGTACAGGAAAACTTACAACCGGGTGTCGAGCGGTGTCGAGCGGTGTCGAGAGCGGGAAACTCTGCAACCGGGTGTCAAGCGTGGGAAAATATGTAAACTAACTGGTACACGCGCGTAAGCCAATTACGATAAGTGACTGTCACGATTTGTAGTTTTGCTCCTGAAAAAAAAGGTGGCCTGTTTGTTATGATTGGTTGAAGTTGAAGCTTAGTAAATAGGTTGCATTAAACAAAAAAAAAGTAGGTAAAGAGGTTAGTTTTGGTACGGAGAAGGTCTCTTCCACGCTTTTCAATCCTTTAGTTTGTACCTTTGTCCAAAGCAGACATACGTCTAAATTGAAAGATACTGGACACGGAGTTGGCAATGAAGCAATTTGACAAAAACGAAATGAGTCCTACGTAATCCAATCTTCCCCGATCTTAACCATCATTGTTTCTTTATGGTTTATTATTATTATTATTATTATTATTATTATTATTATTATTATTATTATTACTATTATTATTATTATTATTATTCGCATTTTATCCACCTAAATAAACTCAACAATAAATAACTTAAATCGAGAACAAAACAGCAACAAAAGATCAGTTGACGACTTTACCATTAAGCAGGAGACTCACCTAACAGACACTACATATCTGTAGGTAGGAAGCAGCTTCTCTAAATTCAGCTGCCGGGTCACTTCTCCTAGGATGAGTTGAGTTTCTTCTGTTAACTTGACCACTGTCTTGCCATCACTGGTTAAAACACGCACGACTTAGTCTTAGTATGTCTAAAGTGTTGACATATTTTAATCGTCTGGCTAACAACATCAATAAATCTCGCAGCCTTGTTCTCCGTAGGAATTGCGCCGCGAATCTTCCGAAAACGAAAGATGTAATGTTCATAAATAAATAAAATAAATAAATATCAATTTCAGTGGAATCCACGAGGTGGCTCTTAAGCCTGGTTTCCATGTAATCGCAACGATCGCAACGATCGCAGAAAAAAGTGTTGTGCGACCCTTGCGATCATATGGAAACCAAAGATTGCGATCGCAGAGATAGAAACGTTTCTATCTCTGCGATCGCAATTGCAACGATCGCAACGTCTTGGTTTCCATATGATCGCAAGGGTCGCAAAAATCGCAGCGATCGTCGATCGTAACGATCGCTGCGATCGTTGCGATTATATGGAAACCAGGCTTTACTTCCACTGTTTCCGGATCAAATTGGAATTTGGAAATGCTGGTTTTTGTGGAGGGAGGAAAACCGGAGTACACGGAGAAAAACCCTCGGAGCAAGGATGAGAACCAACAACAACCTTAACCCACATAAGACACCCAATCCGGGAATCAAACCCGGCCCACATTGGTGGGAGGCGAGTGCTCTTACCACTGCGCCACCCCTGCTACCTCTGAGTCCCCGACAGGAATTGAACCCATGACCTTCTGCACACCGGTCGCTACCCACGGAAAGGTCTTCACGTATGGACGATAAGGGCTTAGAGAAAAATGACTCTGTAAAGGAGATGGTTGCTAAAAGAGTGTCGTTTCGGTATCGGTTTTAGCGAGATCCAAAAAATATGAGCACATGGTATGATTTGATAACGAAACAAAAAGAAAACCAAGTGAATGTAAAACAAACAAACAAACAAACAATAACAACAGAGATTATACATGCCTGTTAGTGGTTACCATTGAAACCCCAGGTGTGACAGTACCGGCCAGCGCGTCAATAAGTGCGCTCCGGTAATGGCTGTCGGTGTACTACAAGGGAAATAACATTAATGAAAAGGGTACTCCGATAATGGCTGTCTGTGTACCACAAGGAAAATAACATTAAATGATAGAAAAGGGTGCTCCGATAATGGCTGTCTGTGTACCACAAGGAAAATAACATTAAATGATAGAAAAGGGTGCTCCGATAATGGCTGTCTGTGTACCACAAGGAAAATAACATTAAAGGATAGAAAAGGGTGCTCTGATAATGGCTGTCTGTGTACCACAAGGAAAATAACATTAAATGATAGAAAAGGGTTCTCCGATAATGGCTGTCTGTGTACCACAAGGGAAATAACATTAAATGATAGAAAAGGGTGCTCCGATAATGGCTGTCTGTGTACTACAAGGAAAATAACATTAAATGATAGAAAAGGGTTCTCCGATAATGGCTGTCTGTGTACCACAAGGAAAATAACATTAAATGATAGAAAAGGGTTCTCCGATAATGGCTGTCTGTGTACCACAAGGAAAATAACATTAAATGATAGAAAAGGGTTCTCCGATAATGGCTGTCTGTGTACTACAAGGAAAATAACATTAAATGATAGAAAAGGGTGCTCCGATAATGGCTGTCTGTGTACTACAAGGAAAATAACATTAAATGATAGAAAAGGGTTCTCCGATAATGGCTGTCTGTGTACCACAAGGAAAATAACATTAAATGATAGAAAAGGGTTCTCCGATAATGGCTGTCTGTGTACCACAAGGAAAATAACATTAAATGATAGAAAAGGGTGCTCCGATAATGGCTGTCTGTGTACTACAAGGAAAATAACATTAAATGATGTAAAAGGGTGCTCCGATGATGGCTGTCTGTGTACTACAAGGGAAATAACATTAAATGATAGAAAAGGGTGCTCCGATAATGGCTGTCTGTGTACCACAAGGAAAATAACATTAAATGATAGAAAAGGGTTCTCCGATAATGGCTGTCTGTGTACTACAAGGAAAATAACATTAAATGATGTAAAAGGGTGCTCCGATAATGACTGTCTGTGTACTACAAGGAAAATAACATTAAATGATGTAAAAGGGTGCTCCGATGATGGCTGTCTGTGTACTACAAGGGAAATAACATTAAATGATAGAAAAGGGTGCTCCGATAATGGCTGTCTGTGTACCACAAGGAAAATAACATTAAATGATAGAAAAGGGTGCTCCGATAATGGCTGTCTGTGTACCACAAGGAAAATAACATTAAATGATAGAAAAGGGTTCTCCGATAATGGCTGTCTGTGTACCACAAGGAAAATAACATTAAATGATAGAAAAGGGTTCTCCGATAATGGCTGTCTGTGTACCACAAGGAAAATAACATTAAATGATAGAAAAGGGTGCTCCGATAATGGCTGTCTGTGTACCACAAGGAAAATAACATTAAATGATAGAAAAGGGTTCTCCGATAATGGCTGTCTGTGTACCACAAGGAAAATAACATTAAATGATAGAAAAGGGTGCTCCGATAATGGCTGTCTGTGTACTACAAGGAAAATAACAATGATGATAGATTTACCTTATTTGCACATATTTATTTATTCATTTATTTTTTTTACTTTGCAATGGAATTTGCTAGATGTCCTTATAGGATTTTGCAAATAAATTATGTAGATGTAGATGTAGACATTAAAGGTAAGCGAGCGTATATCGATAACCATATTTGGGCAGTGTATCAATGTGTTGAATTGTAAAGCGCAATATACCTTGTTAAGCCTGTTGTCATTGTATTTGATTAAATCCAATATGAACTGAAGCACTTCGCGAGGGCACTGAGAATGGACATTTCTTACCGAGGCGATAGCAACGGGCAGAGTCTGAAAAACAAAACGCATTAAGCTACTCAGCAAGGTGAAACTAAAAACCACATTCAATATACATCCGATAAAGGACTAACTATCCTACAACCAACTCCGCAAAAATATGCCAGAATAAAGGGTAAACGTTAACAAACCTTTTGCACGAAGTAGGCGATGAAATTGGAAAAGTCGTTGTACTTGACAATATGTGGACACGACTGTGATCCAAACATGTTCCTGAAAATACCGATCATCGTTGTATGGCCAGTCCAGCTAGACGCACAAGCCGTGGCGACCTGTTAAAAGTAATTGTGCAGTTGCTTTGGTTTTGTATTGCTACGCTTTGTGATTCTTGGCTAAAAATAAAAAATCTCGCGCCACTTTCTCAACCAACCAGAAGAAAAACCAAAACCAATCGTGACTTGCTCGCACGCGTTTTCCCGCGCTTGGCGGCGGCTGCCTGTATTTGCTTTGAGTTCTGATTGGTTCATTGGATTGTCTGTGTCTGTTGTGATTGGCTCAAGTGACTGCTTTGCAACAAGCATCAGTACTTCAGAACCCAAACAAAATACAACTAAATTTGGGTTTGTTGACCTATTGCAAAAGTTGAACCTCACGTGTGTTCGATCCCATAAATTTCCCGAGGCGACGCAAACTCGATGATCATAGCGAATGGCTGAAGTAAAAGAAGGATATCGATCACATGCACCTCTCTTTCCTCCACTGTCGATTCTGTCACTGTATATTCTCTTACCTTAGCAAGACAAAAGCAAGCTTCTTGTCTAACTCTGTAAAAACACTCATTTTGGTTGATGACATCTATTAAAGCCTGCCTCGTCGCTGGTGAGGGAAATTTTTCCAGTGCTGAAATAGCCTATGACAAAAAGATACATAACTTACGGTACATATTTGCTAAAAAGAAAACAAATTCTGGAATGAAAATTCCAAATACTAGAAATACGTGTCTCGCAGAACCTCGCGAAGCTTGGGGGAGAATGCAATGCAAATTTTAGCAAAATTTCAGTACCTCACTCTGAGCGATTACATCTCTCTCGTGCCTCAGTTGATACTGCCACATGTAGTCAGGCTGTTCAAAGCTGACATGCCGAAGCCACGTGACCTCAGGGTCAATGCGAACCCACAACACTGGTGAATCAGAGCTGCAAACAGAGAGAGAGAGAAACAAATCAATAAGGAGACAATTTGTTTAAATAATAAGCTTCATTCTTATTATTTTTATAGACAGTAGTTCTCTTTACAGCCATACCTCAAAGGCGGGGGATTATTGGCCGGGTAGTTAGCAGCTTAATAAGCAATTACAAGCCTTCTGTTACGAGACTGTACTTACTCCATTGCATCAAGATTCATGTCAACTTCTTCTCCTGTCATAAGAGGTATCTTCTTTTTCTTATTTCTGGAAAAAGGAAGATACAAGTTTCATTTAGTGAACTTAGTTCCAGATCTATTTTACGAGGTCAGTTAGATTGTGCAAGGCACACACATGGCACCAGGGATCAATATTTTTTCAGCTAACATTAAAAACCAGGTTTTTCCATGTTTTTTTTTTTACTTGACACAGAGGCGTCTGACCTTGCAGACGATGCCATTTTTGTTTGTTGAAGAACATGTGCACATGTGCGACTGAATTTGGGCACGCGGGCCCATTTTTTGGCGGGCTGAGACTACCTCGCCAGGCGGTCTCGGCCCACCTAAATTTTAGGCACGCGGGGCAAAGAAATTTGCTTTTACACGGCAAAATTAGGAGTGCCGTGCCATAAATGATTGGCCCGTGTGCCAAAATTTAGGAGTGCCGGGCCCAAAAAGCTTGTCGTGTAAATCGGGCTTAATGCAACATTTCCTGTAGCACAATTATTACAGATAGGTACATGACTATTGAAACCGTATATTCTGCTTTTTTCCCACCTACGGCTCTTGGAATGACACGGCAGTTCGTGGCGGCTATAGACATCTTCAATCTGTACAGTATGGTTGAATGACCCATCCAACTCCTGTATACAGACTGTTAGGGGTCCCTGAAAAAAAAAGATTAAAAGTAATGCAGTGATTTTTAAGTACCTCTTCAAAGACTTGCATGGTGGTCAATATTGTGTGTCAGAATTTTTTACCTGAGAGGGAGTAGCTCAAGACATGGTCTCTCAGTGGCTTTATTAGAAGGTAGCAACCATCAAATTTTGATGTTTATCTAAATTCAAAATCTGCATACTTTGTTTTTCTTTTTATATAGATGTTTACCGAGGTAGCAGATCTCTCGCTGTGATAATGTTTTGAAGATTCATTCCCTAGCTCTTTTCCCTGGCTTATTTCAGGCTCAGTGGTACAGACATTTCTAATTTGTTACAAAAGTAGGGCCTGTAAGCTTCACAAATAAATGGTTTGCAATAGGAGATGTCTGCCCGCTGGCTACAGTCAGTCCTGCCTTGAAAGCTTTGGAACTGTACTCGTTAAAAAATTCCTCCTCAAGTTTTCGTAAGTTATTGAAAAGTCCATCAGTGTCGCTTCTGTAGAAGTCCAGCGCATGGTTCACAGATATACGGCGTCGTAGAGTGCATAGCAAACTCTAGTGAAAGGTTTTGTTCGTCAACTTTCAATTCACGGCGACGTTGAACAAGATTCCTGTCGCTATACATCACGATAGGCGAGAAACACAGCACACAATCACTCATATTTAGATCTGTCAGGTACAAACCCGTATGAATTTTTATGCAGCATAAATTATTTCGGCATTTCGCGGCGATAGCCAATCAGAGCTGTTTCTAACAATGCCTACTGTCAAGCGTCCAATCAGAGCGCGGTCCACGGATCCTTGAGAAACAGCAGGATATGTGAACACGATTCGAAACAGCGTTTCGCAGACGTCTGTTTTCCACGGGGAGCAAGGAAATGATACGTCTGCGCGCAGGCTACCCAGGCTACCCAGGCTACCCAGGCTACTCTTCCTTTGAGATGTGTCCTCACTCAAAATATGACTACCAATCAACAAAATGTTTGGCTGTAAGAAATTCTCTATGAATTCTCGTAAAACGACGTAACTCTTACCACATATTTTGCTGTGCCTCGTGACATGTCCTGCTTGATTTCAAGCTCAACAATATTACGCTTTCTATTAAAAACAAAGCTTCCATGGAATTTGGCCACACCACTATGACAGCTGTATTTAGGTTAAGGTACAAATGGGAGGTATTTGTTATGACACCTAAAACTGACGACTATCTGTGAAGATACAGCAACAGTACTACATTCTTCTACATGTATTAAATATTAGAGCAGTTTTCAATTGAGTATTGAAAGTAATTACACAATTGCTTTGGTTTTGCATTGCTACGCTTTGTGATTGGCTAAACAATCTCGCGCCACTTTCTCGACCAATCAGAAGTAAAACCAAAACCAATCGTGACTTGCTCGCACGCGTTTTCCCGCGCTTGGCGCCGTCGACATGTAATTGCTTCGAGCTCTGATTGGTTCATTGGATTGTTTACGACCGCTGTGATTAGTCAGAGTAATTACTTTGGTTTTGGTTTTACGACACTCAATTGAAAACTGCTCTATATTACTAAATTTAGGCAGGATACATCCATTGATCAACAAACACATTGATATCCTTGCCAGAAACCGTGGATATTGATTTGAGGAACTGATGAAACAAAATGGGAAAAAATATAGATAAGACATTGGAAAGAAAACAGCTTTGAAATAACATATATAATCAACAGTGACATTTCTTGTATTTGAAGACTTACCCCACTGGTGGAAAGAAGTAGGTTTGTCCAGAGACTGTAGTCTGCCTTGAGCTGCGCTGCACTGTTAGCAAGTGATAACAGCTTGTTAAACACCTGACAAGCAGATAAAATGTGTTGAGGATAAGTCTTTTCGCCTATCAAGCTAGTGCTGGTTTCCGTAGTATGAAGCTTTTATGAGTTTTGACACTTCCTCCTGGACCAGATGCTACTACAATACTGTCAATAAAGTCGGGAAATCCCAGATGATCAGGGATTTTGCAGTTCGTAATCGTCCCAGATTTTGCCGGGAAAATTGCCAAGCATTGCAGAAATCTGGGACGCGTCGGAAAAATAGAAATGCTCCCAATTTTCCCGATTTGTCCCCGCCCATCCCAGATGATCAGGGATGTCTATGATTGAGTGTTTTCGTAAGTCGGCCAATCTGGGACAGTCGGGACACAGCGAAATCCCCGATCGTCTGGGATTTTCTCGACATATGAAAACCAGACTAAAGGGTCGGGGAGATTTCCCACAGGATTTTCTGTGAGCCCAGGTCACAGTCAAGCAAGGCACTGTTACTTATGGAATTGCTTTTTCCTTCCTAGCTAAATCGTCCATTTCTGACCCAGCTGCTTCAAAAATTAGTGATAGACCCAATGGACTTAATGGAGAGAGACAATGTGGCAGCAGATCTGAAGTTTACAACTACTGACTGGCGGATACAGACCTTCAACAAAGGGGGCATTGGGGGATCTTTCAGGCTGGACTACGAATGTCAAATTCTGTGAAGATAATTTTGGCAATAATGCACTGCCAATTTCTTTCTATGGGTTATGGTGAGGATGGATGTAGCTGACAAATGACCTGAGAATACCAAGGCAACTCTGTATATGACAGACTCCAACTAACAGTGAACATACCTGCAACAGAGGTTCCTGTCCTATGCGCATCTCAATCATTCTCATAACAAGATGCGACTTGCTCCAGACAATTTCAAGGTTCTTTCCCGATGTTAAATGAGGGTGCAAATGAGGACTCCCCTGAGTTGGGGACTCTGGTGTCTGACTTGAGGAGGAGCCTGTTGCAGTCGTCATGGATAATGATCCTGAGTTGTGTAGAGGAGGAATGCCAGGACCTTGCATTTCATACTGGCATACTTGTTTGGACTCCTGCAGAAAACAATGTCATCAATTTACCTCTTTCACTCCCAGAGTCAATTATGGAGACATGTAATGTTGTTCTAACTTTTGAGTCTGTGGACGAAATCCTATGGTGTGACCATTCAAATGAAACCTCTTCAGCAGTACTTTTGCATGGTACAATTAGTTGTTCAATATTTTACAAAGAAATTTGGGATTTGTCTTCAATTTTGATTTTGGCACTTTTGGGAGTTTAAGGGTCAAGCACAGTTGAATCTCAGGTGAGTGGCCACCTTCAAGATCAGGAAAGGTGATCCCTTTTGAGAGATGGTCTTTTACAAGAGAATTGATGGAGAATTGTTGCAAATCAGCTTAATTTCAAGAAGGTGGTTGCTTGAGGGAGATAGTTAATTATTAGAGAAGTCCTGTAAAAACAGTGTTTGACAGAGAACTGATTCTGATTCAAATTGGCTTTCAAGAAGGTGGATTCTTGAGGAAGATGGTCATTTACAATACAATCTAAATACAGTGTTGGAAAATGGGCATACAAAAGGTGGTCGCTTAAGGGAGATGGTCTCTCACAAGAGCTTCAAAATACAGTGTTGGAATATTGATTGAAAAAGTCCTCTAGGAAGGTGACTTCTTAAGGAAGATGGTTGCTTTATTTAAGTGGCTGCTTTGAAAGATACAGTCTACTGTGGTGAAGATGTCAATTTTATCTTCACTGTGACAAGTGAAGCTATCAACATCTTCACATTTGATACCATGTTTGCCCTTATAGAAAACTGTCAATAAAATTATAAAGAGTTATCATTAACATTGCTTTAAAAATCACAGCTACTAGCATGGGTAACCTGTAGCCATGTTATACCGACCTCTCTCATCCAGTGCCTGTATTCATTATTACCAAACATCTTTTTGAGAAATAAACCAAACATGTATCCTGAAATTCCTCTGGCAAGCCAGTAATCAGACCTATTGATATTTAACCATAACTCATCAATTCCCATTTAAGAAATAAAAAATGCTTTCTGTGTTTCTACACAGGGGGAAATTAGGGAGAAAGAGAAACAGTTGTGGAAATACAAGCCGAAGGTGAGTGTTTCCACAAGTATTAGTTTGATTTCTTCCTACCTTTCATGTGTGTTACCATTACTTATAGAAACATGGAAAGAAACTTTTTTTATTTATTTTATGTAATAACCAATACATAATTATTGTTATCTCTTCTGTGCCATTTCATGATTTTTTCTAATAAGAGTTTAAAATAGTTTTCTAATAAGTATGTTTCCACATAAATTTTGTGGAAATTATTTTCAAACAGAGGATTTGTGGCATACTTATTACTGCCTACTACATACTTTATTTAACATGGAAATACACTTAGCTACAAAGCTAGTTTCTAGGTTTTCCACAATAAACTAACAATATAACAATTAGTAATCAAATGAGTAAAATTAAAATATACTAAAATACTAATTAGTTCAAATTTAAGATAAACTAAATATATAATTTTATAGGTTACACAAGTATAAATTAATTACTACATCGCAATCCTACCATCCAACAATTCAATTATACTTATTAAAATTTAACTCTATCCTAATACAAAAATCATGTTTCAAATTCAAATTTAATTAACACACAACTTACTAAAAATAATTTTGCGAATTGTTCTATGGAATTCTTTTAAACTGGAAAGTTCGCGATTTTCATTCATCAGCAAATTCCATTCTTTTGCAGCATTATAAGGCCATGATTTTAAGCCATATTTTGTGGTTTGAACTTTCAACAGCCTGAGAATTTGCAAGCCACTAAAATTATCTCGCTTATTTTATAAATACACAAATGTATTATTGAAAACATTTGTGTGATATAAGCTGCATGTCATGTACCTTTATTAAACCCTCTAAAACTTATTTGCAATGCCCCAGCTAAAGACAAGAAAACATTCTTATTACCAAAACAATCACTGCATTGTCTGTAAGTATATTACACCAGAGAATCAAGGAAGTTATGATCATACCGTACCATGTTTGAATACAAAGGTAGCATCCAAAAAACTGCTCTGCTAAAGCCTGGGATAAATATTTTCTGGTTTCAAATCCCTGGTCAATAATTCTTGAAGAGTGAAGGAGACTTGTACTGGAATGAAAATAGAAAACAATCAACTTATAAACCACATGAAATACTTTACATGAAGGGGGGAGTGGCAAAAGTGTGATTGGGGGGGGGGGGGGATTCCCAAGAGAAGTGAACTAACAAAAAACTTACTTGAATATTGTCATGGAGGCATAAGGCGACAAGATGTCATAAGCTTGATCAACAAACACTTGTTTGTAGTAGGTATAAGGATAGCGGCAGCTGAGGTATTCTTCATAAAACTCAAATGCCTCGTGAAGAAATGCTGTGGTGTTTTTAAGAACTGGAAGAAGTCCAGGCAGACAAAAGTGTGTGACTTCTGGCATGACAGGGTCCACATGGATCTCAAATGGCCTGTAAAGAAAACAAAACAATTCATTTGATGTAATATATCAAACATAAGGAAAATTGTTTCATCAGGATTTCCAAATGCTGAGAAGTGTGTTAAAAAACAAAGTGTAACCCAGTTTTTTTTCACTGATTTCCAGGCGTTTGCATACCAGATGAAACACTCTTTTGAGTATTTGATATAGCTTCTCAAACTGATCACTAAATACAGAGAAAAATAATGAAGGAATAAAATCAACTAAATCCATGCTACATGTAATTAAGATCAGGTTTCTAAACCACTGACCATGATTTTCCTTGTTCAAACTTGAATTATTATAGTTTGAGAAGCTTTCCTATTCACCAAGGCTTGAACAATAATGTTACAGGTGCTCTGTGCTAGCTGATGATTTTTTAATTGAAGGGCTCCCGACAAGAACATCCTAAATACTTTGTTGGAAAATTTTTACTGAAATCTTGGATTTTTGGCCTCAAAAGGGACTTGCTTGCCAAAATTATGACTGGATCATGTAAATATGACTGAAAGGATTTCAACCATGTCAACAAATCTTCTATCTTTGAACAGAATAAAATTTTATCTTGATAAAATACATACCGGTAGGGTGCCTTAAAGCCCAAAACATTTTCTCAAAGATGTGGATTTTCTTCCCCATTTTGGATCTGTTTTAAGTACCTTAACAACAATAAATCATTAATTTGACAAAGCTGTGCTTTTAAGGGCCTAAAACATACAATTTTAGGGAAAGTTGCAAAAAAAAAAAACATACTTAGGATGTTCTTGCTGGGAGCCCTTCAATTATTAGTAACCTACTTTAAACTTGTCACTTTAATTTATAATGTTGAAATCACATTTATTTTTATAATCACAAATGACAGCACATTACGCAGATTTATGCCAATATTACGGTAAGTATATACAGTACATGTAAAGGCATAAATCTGAAAAATCTCCAAATTTTGGAACTTGTTAGAAGTTAATTCACTAGGGAATTTTGTTTCCTGGTATCTTACCCAACTGCCAATGCAATATTAGGAGCAGATGTAGGAATGCTCAAAGTATAGTGATAGGTTTTTCTCTTTTCATCAGCAGTCATCACCTGTTAGGAATTAATACCACAATCAGTAATTTGTAGAAATCAAACTGTACAGTACATGTATGTGTCACCAGATGAGGAGAACACAGGTACCTTATAAGTAGTAATAACTGTTGTCATAAACCAAATCAAAGCTGTGTAAGGAACTATTAAAAAAAATTATCTCAGACACAACAGCATTTTTAAGAGAAGCTAAATAATTATAAAATGAAAAACAATAACCCTTATTTTTATATCCATAACCAAGAAATTTACATCTTTAGATAGACAAAATTAAGTTACAAAAAGTTGATATGTTATATTATTATAAGGGATGTCTAGGAACTAAATGAACCAAACATTTTAGTGTTAGCTCTTAACTATTAAAAATTATATATTTTTTATACAGTGGTGACATGCATGATTTTGCAAAAAAAAAAAAATAGAAAACACACATACAAAACAGACACTTCTAAAGCAAGAGCAAATTATGGGCAGTCGATTTTCAAATTGCTTATTTAATAGGTATTGTGTTAGTAACTGTGAAAAGTCCATTTTACTGTGTGTGCTTGGTGACCTTGCCTTTGAGTGAAAGCGAGGCTGGAGGTGACTTTGCTTTGATACAAACCTTTCTGCTTTTAATATGTTAATAATGCTTTTCTCATGCTAACGAGGTAAATTTACATCTAAAAAGCTTCAAGGTCTGTATCATAACAAGGTGAGCTTCAACCTCACTTCCACTCAAAGACCAGGACACCAAGAAGACAACTGATAAATGGTCTATTCAGCGATTCATACATTGTAACTAATGATAGCTGTTGATCTGTTAAAGTTACAAAGAAAATCAGTTTATTTGACTTGTAACAAAAACAACCTGACCTGATATATCTCTATGTTCCTAACTGAATAAGAAAGTTAATATATTTTAAACTCAGATAAAAACATACAGTACCGGTCAAATGGAAGTTGACAGTCCCTCACAACTCAATCCTCACGCCTCAAAACTCGAAAATTTTGAGTATTGAGTTTTGAGTCTCGAGTTTCGAGTCTCAAGGAGTAATGAGCTTGTCCCTTGAATGATCTCTCGAGACATAAATTACACTGTAGACAAACAAATTTACATATCATTTGTGTATCTTATCAATAAGTGCATACGCTGAGCTCGACGGTCGATGCGAAACACTTGTACGCATGTGCGAACGGCTATTATTCTTTCTTTGAGGAATAAATCGTTTACTCAAAAGCCTTTTTGAGTTTGCATATTCTTGATTTATAGATTCTCAATCCTCAAGCCTCGATCCTCGAAATTCGAGTTACTCGAATTTCAAGGATCGAGGATCGAGTTTCGAGGATCAAGTTGAGACTGTCCACTTACATTTGACCTGTACTGTAAGTAACAAGAAAGAAAAAACTAAGTCTTGTAGACTGAGTTCTTTTGACATTCTATGTGAAGTACTCTATGCTGCCACCAACATTCCCCCTGAAATTATAGCAGCCACTAAAAATCATACCGTCTCCATGAGATCTCCACAGCTTACAGCGATCATGTCTATATCAACAGTGATGTCAATGTTCCATGTACACAGCTCGGAATAGGAATCAACACAAGGAAACCACAATCTACAAAAGTAAGTAAAATGAAACACCCAAACTTGGTTGATGTTTGTAATGTTATGTAATGTAATGTAATGTAATGTAATGTAATGTAATGTAATGTAATGTAATGTAATGTAATGTAATGTAATGTAATGTAATGTAATGTAATGTAATGTAATGTAATGTAATGTAATGTAATGTAAAATTTTATTTATACACGGTAAAATATCAGTATTGAGAGAGAGAAATATTTAACAATTAGATTATGAGCTCGAGATTTCTATCGCGTGATAGTTGATGAGGGCGAAGCCCAAATCAACTATCACTCAGTATAAAATCAAGAGCAAATAATCTAAGTGTTTTAGTAGAAATGTACTAGACGTTCAAAACTTTACAACAAATACTCTTCACAGACACTTCGAAAACACGAAGCAGTGGTTGCCATTAGGCTTCTCACTCTACTCACTTTCTACAACAGAATAGATAGTGAGTAGCGTAGCTAATAAGAGAACAGCATTTGTGATAGAATGCTAGTAGATTTATACTAATACCAGATGTCAAGACTGCGTTAAATTTCATGCAGTGCTTCAAAGCGGGTGTGTCCTTTTCTTTTCTTTTCTTTTCCATTAACTCACTACACCTCCATGATGTATTTTTTCAGAAATAAAAATACACAATATATAAACAAATTAAATTATTATATAAATATAACTTTCTTGAAAGTATTCTGAACTTTAAATTTACCTGGAAGAATTGGCACAACCATAGCTGAACAAGTGTGCTGACCGCTGTATTGTAATAAAAGCAAACAGAGAAACTGAATCAGATTCCGTGATGGATCAAAGTTAACTTAGTTTTTTGTTATGCCATACAGCATTTTGTACACACCAACTACCAAAACATACTAGAATAGGCCTCACAAAATTTATATACATTTTCATAAATTAACATAGCTTTGCAGAACTTTACTTTAAAAAAAATGTTGTATAAAACTACCAAATGAATAGTTAAAGAATAAAACTTATGATATTTAAAAATACAGGCTGTCCCACCCTGTCATTTTGTCTGAGTAAGAATTATTGTCATTTGATAACTATATGCAACTGATATCTAAGGGGTTTGTTATGTCCAGGGAATGTTGTCTTTAAGGGGCACTTTAAATTACATTCCACCCTACCTATTGACAAAGGGTAAAGGTAATTCTTCACAAGCCTAGTGGTTCACAACTGCTGGAGCTTAACCCAGTTTCTGTAGCATGAAGTGATTGAGAGTATTACTACTCCCCCCTGGATGGGATGCTAGTCCATCGCAAGGTTACCCCCCAGCATTATGTTCCCTTTACCCATTTATACATCTAAGTGGAGAGAGATGACGTGGAGCATAGTTTCTTGTCTAAGGAAACAACACGATAGCAGAGACCAGGCTTGAACCACAGACCTTCAGGTTGAAAGTCCGATGTGCTAACTCCCAGACCACCGTGCCTGTAATACCTCACACTTCACAAAGCCGATTAATTTGTAAATAAGTTGTGATGATGTTTCTAAACTGGGTGTCTAAACTGGTTAATTTGTAAATAACATGCATCAGTTTGAAGTACTTGCATTCTGTTTTCAAACTGACCAGTCTGGCCACCAGTTCTGATAAATAATAAATACCCCCAAAGTCTACATACATTGCCCAGTACACATACCTGAGCCATAGTACCTTCTCCTTTAGGAATAACAAACTGAATTCCTCCCTTAGGGTGCTCCAAGGAAAACTCAATGCTTACACGGAACTGCTTACCTTCTGCACACAAAATAACAACATGCAAACAAATCACATAATAATAATAATAATAATAATAATAATAATAATAATAATAATAATAATAATAATAATAATAATAATAATAATTCACTTAATATAGCACCTTTTAACATTAAAATGATCAAAGGCGCTTTACACAAATAACATGAAAGATTGAGGCAGATTGAGGCAGCATGTACATCACGGAATGCTTCACAGGATTGGCTGAGAAAACAATAGAATAACAACAGAACAATGGACCCAAGCCCTGAAAACAATAGTGAATACATCTGCTTGATACCCATGTCCAATGAAATTAGAGGTTCTGAAGAGGTGCGTGATATCTGGAAAGATTATTCTGACCATTGTGAATCATTTACAAGTTAAGATAACAGATTCTAACCATTTGCACAAACTAAGACTTCATTTGGAATCCTGACAATCAGTTCTCCTCCTCCTGTCTCAGGATCAACAGCACTCACTGCACTCTGCATGCAGCTCAAGAAGTAATCCAGATTCCTCCTGAATATTAGCAGATAAAAATGTAAAATGGTTCATTAGTTTCCCATCCAGTTTTAAATCTTGACAAAAGCTTTTGGGGAGGGGGCCACTTGGAGACAAAAAGTTATAGTGAGGTAAAAAGAGCACCACTGATAATAAATTTAAAACCCAATAGTCAAAAGCACCCCCACCATCAAAAAAATAAAAAAAAGATTAATTATTTATCAATACTTATAACAACACATAATATTAGTCTTGATCTGTCATATCCCTTTATGCGTGCTATACCACAGGGAGGCCAGGATCACATACAGACCACTTAATGTAAGTTCAGGCACAGGAAATCCAGGCTCACTGACAGACCACTTTATCATTGACAGTAAGTCTTACTGTCAATGATAATGCATGTAGCATGTACAGAAAGTGTTCTCCAATGTCCTGGAGAGAGCAGATTTTTCTGTTGGGTTTATAGATTCTACAGCTGTATCATGAACCTGATTCACTTACCAACTGGTCTGGTTTTAAGCTCACATATTACATGCAATAAAATGTAAAAGCAATGATGAAGCCTCTTGGGCTAATACATTATGGCTCCAACTTGCCCAAAGGGAAAACTCAAACATTCATGGTTGTTGATTTTCTTTATACTCAATTGTACATCAGTACAAGTACACATTGAGATAGATATTTTCCATACTTCTTGTTATCTGTACAGACAACTTTGCCTGGATCATCCAGCTGAAACCCTGCATCATACCAATCCTGTTCTCCTGTTTTCCTTTCATCACGAATACAAACACGCATGATTCATACATGTAGTAAAGGAACAAAACATAACTTAGAAAATAATAAAAACTGGCTTTCAAAAGCAGATCAGCTCTAAAAGTATTATTCACTGGTTATTTTAAAATTATAGCAATTAATGTTTAAAGGATATTGCATTGTTTGTAGTTCAATCTCAGCCTTGTTATGTTGTTTGTCAAAGGAAGGATTCGTAATTCCACATATCCCTGAAACAGTTACAAAATCTATCTGTAAACTTTACATTTTAAAATAAGTGTGATTATATCAATAGCAAAATAGAAGCTTGACAGATCTATGCAATAGTGAGCTCCTAGGACAACATTATACATTATGGAATCTGGCCCTCTTAAACTCCCAAAGAGTGCGAAAAATCAAAATTCAAGAAAAACTGTAATTTAATCTTATAAAATATTAAAACGACAAATATGGTACCATGTACTAGTACGACTGAAGAGATTTAATTTAAGATTTAATTTGAATGGTCACAACTATCTATCTATCTAGGATTTCGTCAACAGACTCAACAGTTGGGTTTACCTTGGTGTAAAATTAAAACCTGCGAAACTCATGAGTGACATAAAACAAAGAAAACAAAACATATGAAACAATAAAGTTCAAGACAACAATAGGTAGGAATAGGAAGAAAACAAAGACAGGTTTTTACACCGAGGATGAGCTCAAAAGTTAGAATCGCATGACGGTCTCCATAACTTCAACTTCATGATGAACTTCAACTTAAGTTTACTCAAGGAGTGAAATGGCTAGTTAGAAGCCATCACTATAATTGAATGACCGCTGACCATTCCCTGTGCACATATTGAAATCCCATACCCCGTTTCGCAGATATGGCAGCCATATTGATTTTGCACCCAGGGCATCCCATAATGACCATTGAAAACAAAGGAATATATCAATTTAAATGCTCATTATGGGATGCCCTGGGGGAAAAATCAATATGGCTGCCGTATCTGAGAAACGGGGTATGTGGGAGCTTTGTCAGAGATTCCAACCCTCCCGATTTGATCAGGAGTCTCCCGATTTGATGTCTTGCCTCCTGCTCTCCCGATTTTAACCAAATTCTCCCGATTTATTATAAAATTCTGAAAACTGAAAAAATTGCTAATCTTTAGGATTTTTTTGCAATCTGTCACTGTGAAACACACATATTACACTTTCTTCTTGGATAATCAGGACGGAATGATGTCAAAATGCAGGATATGCCACTTGAGAGAACCTAAATTTGCAAAATTTCCGGGGGAGCATGCGCCCGGACCCCCCTAGAAACTCGCGCCTTAAGCGCTCAGGATAGCGCCTCTGGTGCTAATGGTTGCTCCCTATTTTCCTTCACACGGGGTTGGAATCTCTGGCTTTGTGCAGTATTCGATTTAGATTTAGTAGATATTTTAAATAAGAAACAATATCTCGACTGCTGAACAACTTACAAAAAGACATTTTCGTTTGAAGTCGATTGACGTGATGCAAAGTGTCTGATGAAGCGTAAATAAAACAGAAACAATAACATAAAATCACAAAGCCATTGACTGTAAACTACACATGAACACGGTAAACTGAGTATCCACAAAGCTGGATTGCACAGAACACGGAAAAGCTAACTACCATTTAAACAAGAATACTTATAATTTAAAGTTCCTCGGAGACTCGCTGCCTTTCTTCATGTTTGACGGCCAAGCGATCACCACAAACGTTTAAGGCCACCACCGTCCATCTTGGCCGCCATTTTAAAATAACTTGCTTCCAGCCTCCTACGAGCAAATGTAAGAGGGACTGAGAATGAGTAGGACGAAAGGTACATTATGTAAGAACCCTTATAATGTCCAGGAAGGAAGAAAGACTAACAGGTGAAAATTCCCGGCTTTCTTTTTAATCTGCCGATCGTTCTAACTTTGAATGACAAAATTTTCACCCATAAATTGACGAAAGCAGCGTTGTCATAAAGAAAAGAAAACCCGATAACCCAGCGCCTGTTTACGCAGGAAAATGGCGGCAGGTGAACGGGCGGGAAAAACGAGGGGGGACTGGAGAGAGAGGTGCTCTATCCCCTTTCATCACCACTCGCGATATTTTTCCTTCTGTGCGTCGCCTGTCCTTTATTACCCACCGATCTGAACACGTCTGGACCAGGTTAGTACAGGATGAGCATTGGTGACCCATCCGAAAAACTGACACAACTCGCTACCGTCCTCCACATGAATGAATTGTGGAGCCCAAAGGCACAGAACTGCATGCTTTGCCTTAGGGCTATCTAGTACCAACAAGAATGTCTCTGACTGGATGTCTTAAGATCAGGAATAGGTCCTGATCTCTCTCCTCCGCAGAGGCCTCCCAGTCACGCTCCACGCTTGGCAAAAAAACGTGCGGCGGCTTGGTAGAGGTAAAAAGTAAAGCGCGCGGGGAACTCTGGGAAGTGAGAAGAAAGAAGGGAGACCTCTGCCAGATAATGTGCCCCGCGCTCCCATTTTATATTTTACTGTTCTTTACTGATAGGAGCCTCTGCGAAGGAGAGAGGGTCCTGATAGTTGCCAAGTTCACAGTTGGAAAAAATCCAAATCCTTTATGTAAAACATGGAAGGTGACATTACCATGACAACCAATCAATCGATCAATCAATCAAACCTTTATTTAACTTGGTCAGTGCGCTTAGCTTAAGAGCTAGTTTCCTGGTACGCCACGAAATAACAAAGATAAAAGATACAAAATAAAACTTCAAGAAACTACTACTCTGTGTGCAGCCGCAAGGAATTCATCCAAACTCAGCAATGAGGTCCACCTTGTACAGCACATAGCTGAAACAGTTCTACAGGGAGGAAGCGTCTGATACTGTACATGTATTACTTATTGCAGGCTTATAGCAGTAGAAAAGCGTTGACGCTGGCTTTAAAAATTATAAAAATGGACGTTTCGGTTGTTGCTACAACCTTCTTGAGCTTGAGAATGTCAATAAAACGGCGTCCAGGATGTTCGGGGTTGAAGTTGTTTCATTAAAAACGGAGGGTGGCCCGAATATCCCATTTGCAAAATACCATAATAATCTTTTATGTGGAGGCTCAGCCTCACCGGGATGTAATTATTCAACAAATGAATGGGGTTAGTTTCTAGAGAAACTGTGGTGCTGCGTCGGTGGGGGTGAAGCACAAGAATTTGGTTTTATCGACTGAGTCGATAATTAACAATTAGACCCGTAGCCCGAAAGGGCTACGGGTCAATAGCCCATGAGGCGAAGCCGAATGGGCTATTGACCCGTGGCCCTTGAGGGCGAAGGGTCTAATTGTTTTAGTATCACCCAACTAGTCGGACAGAAAAAGGCAATAATAAAAAAAAGCAATTGCAAGTTGAAGAAATATTTATTTGGGAATAAAACGAAAAATAAAACCGGCGAATTTCGCTACTCGATGACTATTACTATTAGACCCCTAGTAGCGTAGCCAATCAAAATGCAGGATTTGCATTAGTCCACTAGTTGGGTGATACTAAGGTAAATTAGCCACCGTAAAAAGATTCGAGAAAGCTGACGTTTCGAGCGCTAGCCCTTCGTCGGAGCGAATCAAGGGATTGTGGGTAGTGTGTGGTTTTATATAGTAGGAGGAGCTCCGCCATTGGTGGAAATTTTGTGACGTAAAAAACAAATGTAAATTAGTTGAATGAAAAGCGTTCGTTAATTCCGTGGGGTTTGAGAGTGCCGATTTGAAAGATGATTTTTTGTTCTAAGTTTTTACGGCTTTCTGTGTTGCTCTGGTGTAGGGAAACGCCACAGATTGTCATGTGTTGCTTAGAATGGTTAGCACTGATTGAAATGACGCGCGACTGGTTTGAATGCGTCTTTGTCATTTTTTCATAACTTCATAACTTCTGTCAATACTTTTCATCCGGCTCTAAAATACACCTGGGAAATTTCTGAAACCTCTGTCGCTTTTCTTGACATCAATATTTCGATCAACGGCAACAGTTTATCCACAAGTGTGCACTACAAACCTACAGATTCCCACAGTTATCTGTTACATTCATCCTCACATCCATCACACGTTAAAAACGCCATTCCGTATTCTCAATTTCTCAGACTTCAACGTCTTTGTAGTGATGACTCCGATTTTTCCAACAAATCGGAAGAAATGTGCCAGTTTTTCAAGAAACGTGGGTACCCTGACTCTGTTGTTAAAACGGGCCAACAACGTGCACAACAGATCGACAGACAATCAGCACTACAAACATCACAGAAGGAAGAGAACGAGAGAATTTCATTCACCCTCACTTTCCACCCACACAATCACACAGTCAAAAGCATCATTTTAAAAAATTTCAAATTGCTCCAAAACGACCCCGAAACTGGCAGAATTTTTTCACAACCCCCACTAATTTCATTCAAACGTGACAAAAATATAGGCAACTTTCTAGTTACGAGTACACTGAAATCTGACGATGAACCGGGAACTTTTAAATGCGCACGCACACGATGCAACACTTGTCCTTTCATTCACAACGCCAACAAAATAACGGGACCTAAACGATCTATTAAAATCACTGATCGTTTTACATGCACCTCCGTAAATGTTATCTACTGCATAACATGTACTTTTTGCAAAAAGATATACATTGGCGAAACAGGGAGGAGACTGGGCGACCGTTTTCGAGAACATCTCCGAGACGTTGAAAAAAATGACAAAGACGCATCCAAACCAGTCGCGCGTCATTTCAATCTTGCTAACCATTCTAAGCAACACATGACAATCTGTGGCGTTTCCCTACACCAGAGCAACACAGAAAGCCGTAAAAACTTAGAACAAAAAATCATCTTTCAAATCGGCACTCTCAAACCCCACGGAATTAACGAACGCTTTTCATTCAACTAATTTACATTTGTTTTTCACGTCACAAAATTTCCACCAATGGCGGAGCTCCTCCTACTTTATAAAACCACACACTACCCACAATCCCTTAATTCGCTCCGACGAAGGGCTAGCGCTCGAAACGTCAGCTTTCTCGAATCTTTTTACGGTGGCTAATTTACCTTATCGACTCAGTCGATAAAACCAAACTCTTGTAATTATTCAAGTCTCTTTTGTTAGAATGGCACAATGGAATTCAGAGTACATGTAGGAACGCCAGGACGTAGCATTATGTTCGTATATAAGGGCCTGGTCGCACTACAGTAAGGCCCCGTCCACACGTATCCGGATATTTTTGACTAATCCTCAACTTTTTTGTTGCGGATTAGAAAATATTCGCGTCCACACGTAGCGTATTCGAATCGTATTTGCCCGTCCACACGTATCCGGATTCGCTCTAGCAGCAAGGGCTTCTCTTTAAATGTTGTCAAAAAAGCATACGCAAAGGCCAAGTTCAAATCAAAGTTCAACTGTAAACACGTTATTAGACTAGAAATAAGTCCATGTAGAAGTGAAGCGATAACATTTCGGTCGGCCATGTTGAATATTCGCGCGGTTTAAGACTGGATCTGATACTGTTACGTCAGCGTATTCAAAAATATCCGGATTCGACCGTCCACACGATGCCGTACTCGTAGCGTATTCAAAAATTTCCACTCTGGAGAGCGTATTCAAAAAGTTGCGGATTCGTGAGCCGAATTCGCCGGATACGTGTGGACGGAAGGCCAATCCGCAACAAAAAAGTTGCGGATTCAAAAATATCCGGATACGTGTGGATGGGGCCTAAAAAACAAAAATTAGCCCGTGCAAAATGACATAAAAACAAAAACATTGCACAAAAAGCGTGTCCCACCGGAGCGGTTTGTTTTGTTTTCCTCGATTTTTGCACGAGCGGATTTTTGTTTTTGACTGTAATGCGACCAGGCCCTAAATGTGCACCGTATACAAATTGCCAAGAAGTTGAAGCATAACAGGTGCAGTTCATGCTGAAAACAAAAGAAATTGAAAAAATCAGACTTACATCAAGCACCACCCAAACCTGCACTTTAAAGAATATTATGGTATTTTTCGAAGTGGCCTATTCGGAGATCTTTTTTTAAGCACTTCAGTTGGGAACGTTCTACTTTTTCGTACTTTAAAGATAGAAAACGGCTAGTTTTTTTTTCCAAAATGTGGTGCGAGTTACATGAATTTCAAAGCGTCAATTTTTTGTGGCGTTCCACGACTCTACGAGATACATATATATGCGCTATATAAATGGATTATTATTTTAAAATATGGAGACGTAGAATGCTATGAAGAATTCTGCACTTTCACATACACTTTACCCTCGTGAGTAATAATATCTAAAGCCGCGGCGACACACGCAATAAACGCGAGAATGCAAAAACACAAGTGACATAACACCTTCCCAAAAAATTGCGCTTGGAACAGGCTACCCACTATCTGAACGCTTGGAACAGGCTACCCACTATCTGAACGCCTGGAACAGGCTACCCACTATCTGAACGCCTGGAACAGGCTAACCACAATCTGACCGCCTGGAGCAGGCTATACAACGGTACACAATAAACGCGAGATAACAAAAACACAAGAGTGACACAATACCTTCCAAAAAAATTGCGTTTATTACGAAATTTTCATCTCACAACTTTTCGTTGCACTTCCTTTACAAGACGGTAGTCATTACCTTTCTCAAGATTAATATCACATTAGCTCACGAAAACACATCCAAATTTCCATACAAAACAATATTGCTTTTTAATTCCTGAGAAATCTTTCGATCTTAAACAATACAAGTGAAGATAGAAGTTCATCGACAAAACAAAAAAATTGCCGAGGTGCACGAAAGCGAAGACTCGCTAAATTTCATTAATATGTTTAATTGATTTCATTTTTCCAATTTTGTTTGACTGAAGACTAACACCTAAATAAGAAGAGACTTTGTCGTTTCATATTTCCATCAAAGTTAAATACTACTTTATCACAAGAATTCTAATTATTCCCAACTATACCCGTACAAACAACAACGCACCTTAAAATGTGACCTTGTCACAAATATTCATTGAACAGAATAATTCTGATTTAGTACGTTCGCGACAAAAACAAATCTTCAAGAACCGCTCATCATATCATGAAAATTCTTTATCCAATAATTGTGCACACCAAGAATAATTGGCGCCAGCAAAGTTTTGAATTGTTTAGCTGTAAAGCCTTGAGTATCGTGCTCTGCTACGCGTAATTAAAAGAATCGCCGTTATTCAGTGTACACATTTATAGGTGTAGATCACTTAACACCTTAAAGCAAAGTCCGAAACATTTCATATCTTTCCAATATTTAAATAAGATTCCATGATCGATAATACTCTTTCAGTGAGCTGACAAGTCAAGTGTTGTTGTTTTCTTTTATGACAGTTTCTGATTTTAGATTTTTAGGTATCTTTTACCATCTTTTACCCGTGTATTATCAGTTTAAAATCCGAACTGCCGTTAGTTAATTTCAGACCTGGACTCTTTTGTCTCCAATGCAGACAAGCTTTTTGCTCGTCGTGAAATTTCTCTAAGAAATTATTGGTGTCTAAAGAAAGATTACGTGACAGTCACGCAATCTCTACAAGTTACGATTTGCGTGACGAGCGAAAAGAACCTGTGCAGAGGAGGCTAAGTGACGCCTGTTTTAACGTCTTGTTTGATTATATTGAATCAAATTAATGAGCTCGTCAACTGGACTCGGTGATGTCGCAGATACCAAACGAGGTACCAACTCGCTGAAACACCCTTCTGAGGACGCAGCGTAACTCCAGTTTACAATCCACCAACAACATGTTACACAGTAGCGGGTAATGCTGAGAAATATGGGTCTTGAACTAAGAAAACAACAAAAGGCAACACAAGTTAGTGGCCTGCGAGCAGCGAGGGAGAGAGGAGGGGGGAAAAAAACGTAAATGGGGAAAAGGCAAATTGAAATTATTCTTTTAAGTAAATAGTTTTTGTATTTTTATCACAATTGTATTGAAAGAGGCTCGACTCAGTTATATTTTTGCCGTGGGGTGTATGTTTTGAAATCAAGATTTCGAAAGGAAGACATACTTCGATTATACATGTACTTCACCAAGTTTATTAAGAGTGATCAAAGTTTTATGTGTAACTGGTTTCCATCCGACAGCGGTTACTATAACAACGCCAGCTTATTACCCTTTGTTTCAAACAATGTCGTGATTTCTCATAATTTAGTCAGACACTTCATAATGAAACTTTGTAGAAATCACGTATTGCAAGCTGCAGACGAAGTTTCAAGAAAAATCATTGTATAAGACAGTTTTCGAGTAAAAGAGAGGCAAGATAGACAAAAAAGAAATAAAGCAAATAATTTGCATGAAACAAAATATTTCCAAAATGCCCTTACAAACTATTTTAAAAGAGCCAGTCGTTAAAATGATTGTCCTTTACCGAAGATTATCGAAGACTTTCGAGTTTCACCGAAGCTACACCACAGCTTTCAGAATTTTGGTACGTCATCAGTTTTCAAAATATTTTCTGAAAGCCTTTTTGCTCAGGTGAAAGAGATGGCAGTCTGTTTTATTCACAAATAATTAATAATTATTGTACACTTGGAATAAATAAGCATGGTCGTGTATCAGCTCGCTCACCCGCTCGTTATCAAGCTTCAGGAGTCTATTCAAGAGTAGTAATAAAAGAGATGTCCAAGCATCTCGATGACTGGAGGATTCCAGTGAAAGAAAATACCGCAACGCATCTGTACATATTCTGAAGAGAGAAAAAATGAAAATACAGGCCAGTTAGATTGTAGGTTACAAAGGGCAGGTAATTTGAAAACATTTTAGGAAGATATAGCTAAAAAGAAGAACAACGAATGGTCACACAGGAGGATTACTTCATAGACTTAAATGTTCGAGGAAGGTATTGCCGCATTTGAGGATTTTCCCCACGGATTCAAAGTGACTTTGGATTTGACGCTAGAACCGTTAAATCAATATCTTACCTCAGAGATCGTTGTTCAATTTCAGGCCATGAATCGTTCCTGTCTTCGTCTGAATACATTCTGAACAGAATACGCAGCATACAGGCCAAGCTTGATGTCTCCTGTTTTAACAAGTTTGGTTTCGACTTCCCCTTAAAGCCTGGCGAGAAAAATGTAAACGCTATAAAAAGAACCAACTGGTTCAGCAACTTTAGTAATTTATTATTAACTTTATATGGTTGGTTAATTTGAAGACCGCCTTTTGTTTTTACTTGATGTTTATATATCTTCCTCTTAATTTGCGGCAGTTTTGACGCTAAATGTCAAAATCTCCATGCCATAGCTCCTTTAAGTGTGCACGTAGCACTTACCCACGTTGATTTTACCTTTGCGTTGTGAAATCAGTTCGAGAAAAACTGAAAATTTCAAAACGTTGTCACAACACACATTATGTTTCATGTGTCGATTTTAACAGGCCTCAACTTAGAAACGAACTAAGCGTGTATAACTCACCAGCTTTCATAAGGAATGTCCTCTGTTCATTATTGGCGTTGAAGGACTTGGCGAACTTGTGAGATTCCTCCAAGCAGTCGACAAACAGAAGCAACTGAGGCGAGCTAAGGAACGGATACATTCCCGCACCCATACCAGACTCACTCAGTGAACTGCCCAATCGTGCACGGGACGCATCTCCAGACTGCGACAGAGAGACGGATTAGTACACAGCAGTGTACTTTGATGATTTCCTTTTCTCCATATTCCTCCCTTACAGGCCTGCTCTCAGGGTAAAATAACCGGCGAATATGGACCTCTTTAAAGGGCGAGGAACTGGGGGAGAGTGGGGGAGAGTGGGGGAGAGCAGGTTGAAAGACCTTCCACCAAAAGGGCCCTTCCCTAGATGCGCTACTGCAAAAACAGGCCAAACATGGCGCGATATTTAACCGACTCGCGATATTTTAGCCGACTTGGCCGTAACTAGGCGATATCACGCGCGCGTTCGCGCTATAATAGTTTTATAATTCAACACATTGATAACAAAGCACAGTTTGAAGAAAAAATATCGATGCCGGTCCGTCATTTTTTTGCATTCTCTTGTCAAAATGCGAAATTTACCGCCATCGTTGGATATACATTATGTAGACATAGCAAATATCGATAACTTTTTTACCATATTTGGGCAGTATATCAATGTGTTGAATTATAAAAAGCGTCAACTGTAAGGAATCCGACGTAAAAAAAATTGCAGTAAAATTTATTTCAGATAAATTAAAACTGTTTAATGTTTATTTTATTCAGGAGCGTAGATTTTCTGGAAGAAGGTCACTTTTTTAGCTTTCTGTACGGATTTGTAAAATCTGCACTTTCCTCACCTTAGCAGAAGCGAGATTCTCAGCGTCTTCTCGCCGACTTGTAGCCGGGAAGAACACCACGTTATCAATGGTTTGAATGAGTTCCAGTTGCACAACACAGCGAATCAATAGAGACGTAAAGAGTTCCTCTGGTGTGTTATCTTAAACGGTGATAAGAAAAATGTCGATCAGCTTATACATCGTGATTTCATAAAAATTTAATGATATAAATCAACTTTAATAAGGGCTTAAAAAGGAATCGTAGCATAAGACTTAAAGGGGATTGGAAAGACAATACACCGAATGCAAATATGGCCGTCCAACAATTTTTTGTTTGAACAGGTTCTCAAGAAAAGAAAAGCAATTGGATAATGATAAAGATCAGGTCAAAATAAGTCATTGTGTGCATTTTCAAGGCCATTTTCTTATTTTAGGAGAAATTATAGGCAATCACATTTTGGGAAAAACATGAAAGCGAGGCTAGTCAGGATAGAATGTCCTTTCTCATACAAATGCTTAAAATTTCAGTGAGCCATAACTTTGCAACCGTTAAACCAAAAACACTCAAACTTTGCAAGATGATACACTTAGCAGCATTTGTTTACGTGATATCATTAATTTCTCTGAAAACTTGGCCGAACGAAAAATTGTCCGACGGCCATATTTGAATTCGGTGTATAAGAGTCTGTCAGAGTAAACGAATAGAAACCGTTGTTCACGTTGGCGCTTACTATCTTCGTTCTTGTCAACTCTCATGCGCTCCTAACACCTTAAGCCCAAAGCTGCACCTTTTTCCAAAATAATAAATAAAAATCCAATATGCATGTTAACTCATTTGGCAACAACTGACCTGTGTGTTTCATGAATCGCATCAATAAAAATGATGTCATGGATTTGAGACGATAAGAAATGTTCATCAAAGTGACACAATTTTCTGCTTTTGACTAATACATATTTACAACACCATTTTGTTAACAAAAATTCTAAGAAATCAACCAAATCAGTAATATTAAACAATCATCTAACTGATAAGCACATATGTGTTCTCATTTGACCCGGGCTTTAAATTTTAAATTTAATTTTCATTACTTACAGTGATGAGGCAAGCCTTCTGTGGGCTCCATTCTAACTGTAGACAGTGTCGTGACCTGATTGGAAGGTTCCTTCTCTTGAACCTGCAGTGCATCTTCAGCTGTGTCGGCTTCTTTTTGTTCAGTCACAAACGTATCTGTTCCCCATTCATCTCCATCTGTAAAATTATCAAAAATAATGCACCAATTACAGATGTCAGTCTTCACAGTAAACGGATAAAGGGAAACATCAGCTAAATCAAGGGCCTTTGTTTAGGGAAATACATGTAAATGGAAGTCCATAAGGACTCTCCTTGTAAACAAACCTTCTTCCAGGCGAGGAACTATATCGTGTTCTGGTCTCACTTCCATGTCAACAGACTTCTGTTAAAAATATGTTAAAGATATAGAAAGTCTCCATTAGTGACTAGTAATTATTTTTTTATTGAACGCTATACTCTTCATATCGTAAAGAGTTGTGAGAATTTTGCTGTATATCAAGACAACATCTACTGGTTAATAATATTAGCCAGCTGTCCGCTTGATATTGTTAAATAGGCCTATTTCGAAATATAAACAATTCTTACTTGGCTTCGAGGCTGGACGCAAAACAGTCGGGTGTTTTTTCCGTTGCTCGCTCGCAAAGGCGCGAAGTGCCGAAAGCGTGGATCCTCGCGCGCAAAGCGCGCGTAGGGTGCGTCTCTCCCCATTCCCACTCTCCGTATTCAAACTCGCTCCAAACTTTTCGTTCAAAGACCGCGCGCATACGCATGACCAACGCAAAAAATACGACTGTTTTGGAGTCCACTCCGAGGCTTATGGGAATAAAACAAAAGAAATAACATTGAGGTCCAGGGATGAATACTTAATTTATTTTGTTTTATTCCCCAAAGCCTTGAAGACTAGTTAAAAGTTCAATCGGTATCGAAAATGACCTATTCTACAACTCATACGCCCTCCCCTTTCCTTTATTTATGGTTTTACAAAATCCCTATTTTCGGACAGCTTTCTAAATGGTTAAGAGTGACTTTCCCTAAATACCAACTATAGCGTGCAAGATAGAAAAATCGAAATCGCCCAAACTTTGCCACAATAAAGACCTTAGAAAACTATTTTAGAAAATATAGGTTTCAGCTGTTTTGGATATATATATTCCAAGCAGGACAATATTTTAATATTTACCCCTGCCAGAGGCCTCAGACAGGCGAAAAATGCCCTTTTTAGTTGGCCTCGTGTGCAAAATTTAAAAGAGGCTGGATCACTATTTCACTACGTAGAATTCAGCGATCCTTTCTTTACCTTTTGCCGTTATTAGAATGTAATAATATTTCAACTACAATTTTTGAGCATTTTTTAAGTTACCGTTAGAAATGGTGTTTTTAAAAGTGTCAAAATTGGCTAACTTTAGAAACAACAATCGCTATCTGGTACATGGATTTCGAACTCAAGTTAACATTCTAATAAAACAGCAACTCTAGTTCCGTTCATCGCCGTGCCGAGCGTGACAGAGCTGGTGACCTGGGACAAAGTAAAACTTGTCACGGTGCCTGTCACGATGGGCACGGCGATGAACGGACTTTGTTTTCTCGACGTTCTTGTATCGTTCTCGACCCAAAGAAATCAAAGGTGAGTCCCGCTTTACTTTCGTTTTGTTTTATTTTTATGTCTTATGTTATCATATAAGAAGATGCCCTAAGAAAGTAGTGAAGATGAAGAGATTCACAAGGGTTTATCGGCGATAATTCTTGGTTGTAAACAAAGTATAGCGATTTGTCTTAATTTGCATGAGAAACGACTAAAGGAATAGAACTTTTTCGAAGCCACAGAGGATGCACTTTACCAGGAAAAGCTAAATATGGCCATAAAGTGGTACGAGAAAGGTCTCCTTGAAGAAAATATACAAAAACACTAGGGCAATTCTATTTTATCGGCGGGCGATACGACTGTCATTCTCCAATTTCGATCAAGTAGCGTGAATGTTTTCGGCTGTCAAACTTTGCAGTTTTAATTGCCCCAAAATTTTATTTCATATTTCAATAGAACTAGAGTTGCTGTTTTATTAGAATGTTAACTTGAGTTCGAAATCCATGTACCAGATAGCGATTTTTGTTTCTAAAGTTAGCCAATTTTGACACTTTTAAAAACACCATTTCTAACGATAACTTAAATGCTCAAAAATTGTAGTTGAAATATTATTACATTCTAATAACGGCAAAAGGTAAAGAAAGGATCGCTGAATTCTATGTAGTGAAATAGTGATCCAGCCTCTTTTAAATTTTGCACACGAGGCCAACTAAAAAGGGCATTTTTCGCCTGTCTGAGGCCTCTGGCAAGGGTAAATATTAAAATATTGTCCTGCTTGGAATATATAAATCCAAAACAGCTGAAACCTATATTTTCTAAAATAGTTTTCTAAGGTCTTTATTGTGGCAAAGTTTGGGCGATTTCGATTTTTCTATCTTGCACGCTATAGTTGGTATTTAGGGAAAGTCACTCTTAAGAAAAGGCGTGGCACAGGGCACATGGTACAACTAACTCATCTGAATCTTACACAACTTACAGTGTCAAAAGAGTGATGGCGGTCTGGAGTTCGCATGGGGCTCTCAGGAGTATGTGTGGGTGTAGACTCGGGGGTGGGTGTCCCTGTGGTGTGTACTTCCGGTCTCCATGTCAGCAGTTCACTCGGCACAGTATTAGTGAATATGTCCCGGATGCAACGACACGCCCTCTGCCACATTTCAGGGGAGAACTGGGAACCATTTGAAACCACCAGGTTTTCAAGGCAATTGGTACCAGACCTCGCAAGTTGCTCGTTATCTGAGAAGTGAAAGAAGAATACAAAGAAAAGATCATACAACGGAATACAATACACGATGCGACAACTCGAACTTCTGTGAAATTCTACAAAGAACGAAAATACTTCATGTAAAACCGATCAGGATGACCAAGTGTTTTTGCACAGAGACGAACAACAGCAGAAGGAATCGTGACTTGCCGTAAGCATGTTTTCCCTCACTTGGTACCGGTGGTACTTTTACCGCTCAATGCACCGGATACGTGTCTTCCCACGCAAGACACCAGTAGAATGTTTTCCCGCCCTTTATAGCATTGGCTAAATGTTTTCCTGCGTTTTGCAACGGTGCAGCCGGTAAATGTTTTCCCGCGCTTAGTAGCTGATGTTTTCCCGAGAAATACATCAGTAGAATGTTTTCCCGCCTTTTATAGCAACAGCTTCATGTTCTCCACCGTTTTTTCCCGCGCTTGATACGGGGTAAATGTTTTCCCGTGCTTGGCAGCTGGTGTTTTTTTCCACGCTTGACACCGAGCATGAATTAACTGGAGAACATACCTTGCTGAACACACCAAAGCAAATGTGAAAACATATCTTCCAACAGCACATCAGACAGAACTTCAAAATACTGTGTGAACACATCAACAACAGCGTAAAGAGCGTGGTTACACGTGGTCGTCATCCACTCTGACTTCTACAGAAACAATCAGAAAAAAAAAAACAATATTCAACAAAGTACAACAAAAGTTAAGTACGAATTCCCTTTCCTGGTAAAATTTGTTATTAACAAATACAGGTCATACAAGTAGTTATAAAGCATCAGAAAATCAAATTGGGCAAAATAGCTGATCCACTTACCTCCGACCAATCGACTTGTTGATCTGGTAGCTTCATGTTATCAAAAATCCTAAACACTACTCTAAACACATCTCTCCACCAATGCTGCTGAAACGTATACCCATAACTCTTCATTATCTCAAACATCACGGTTAAACCTCTGCAAAAAACAAAAACAAAAAAAAACACCGTGAACATGCTTAACTTAATAGTCTTTCACCCTTTATTCGAACCTGACATACGTTTCTTGAAAGTCCCGAAAACTTTTCGGACCCGAAAAGCTGTGTTACGTGCAGAATGTTTACCAATAAATATTCGGTTTTTGTTGATTTTGAAAGATAAGCAATAAAATCTTACGTTTACTACCCAACTTTAGCTGATTTGTGGACTAAAAACTTCAACACCTTTCGTTAGAAACTACATTTAAAAAATAGCTTTCGGGCCCGAAAAGTCTTCGGGAGCTTCGAGAAACGCACGCCAGGTTACTTGGCTTAAAGCGGTTTTCAATTATTATTATTTATTTAGTACTCGCACTTTGTCTCACATTTTAACACTAACACATGCACATTTACACATCTGCTGTGATGGGTTATGCCTTTTGCAGATCACACAATTAGAATTAAAATTTGCGTTTGCTTTGGTTTGGTTTTGCATTAGTACTACGTTCATTGATTGGTTTAAAAAACTCGCGCCACTTTCATTGAATGGAAACGTTCATTGCTTGGTTTAAAAAACTCGCGCCACTTTCATTGATTGGAAACGTTCATTGATTGGTTTAAAAAACTTGCGCCACTTTCATTGATTGGAAACGTTCATTGATTGGTTTAAAAAACTCGCGCCACTTTCTCAACCAATCAGAAGTTAGACCAAAACCAATTGTGACTTGCTCGCACGCGTTTTCCCGCGCTTGGCGCCAGCAACATGTATTTGCTTCGAGTTCTGACTGGTTCATTAGATTGTCTGCGTCTGTTGTAATTGGTCAGAGTGATTACTTTGGTTTTGGTTTTAAAGGCAGTTTGCGAACTTGAATATGGAAAGTTTGACTGCAGCGCGAGGCTCCCTGGCTAAGTGAGAAGCTAAAATTGCGTTAAATCATTTGCTCCAACAAAAGAAAATTTATTATTTCGATCCGTGTGCTGCGCCCAGCCTCAGAACTGAACATACCTGGTCCTGACATCCAGTTTACATCTGTTTATAATACACGACAGCTCAAAGAGAACTGGGAACCAGCCTTTGACCCAGACCTTATCTGACTCTGGGATGCTGCCGTCCTCGCTACTGTGTTCCTTGAACATCTGTAAAAACACAGTGGTCATGAGATAGGCCTTTTGCATCCATTGGACACGTGCCCTAAATTCGACTGGAACGTGACTGGATGGCAAGGGTTATTCTCCCCATACAAATCCTTCTTATTTAACACGGGCATTAAAAATTCCCACTTTGAAGTTGCAAAGTTAAAAATTTGCAAAGTAACTAATTTTAAAACGCCCTATTTATTTCTGATATATATATTTTTTTTGCTTCAAGTTGCCGAGCATTGATTTTTTAGAAAAATAGACCACGTAACCAATTGATGTAAAAGGCCTATTGCTTAATGAATGCTACATTTCCCTTAATATTGCAGTTACTTCTAATTATATTCATTTACAGACTCAAAAGATCACCGAGTACAGCATAGAAATTAGAAACACAGGAATGTGCATTTCAAGTTAAGGTCGCAGTAGAGGGATTCTTTCATCGATTCAAAACATAGAAACGTATTATTCAAGGTTTGATTTTCTTTTGACAGCTGAGAAAGAACTTGAAAGAAGTAATGCATAGCTTTGTTCAACACAGGAAGTCTTAAAAAACTAAACAACAACAACAAAAACAAACAATAGGAAAAATCACAGCCATTTATAAGCACAGTCTACCACACAGAGGATGGTTAGCCTGTGGTTAAACTCACCTCAGGATTTTCGTAGACATATTTAGCACAGTTTCTAATGAGTCTAATGGCCTCCATGCTGGTGTCAGGAAATGACGCGTTACACGCGAACTCCGACAGGCACTTGACAGCGTCTTGGAATGAATCAATAGTCGCGTGAAAGTACTTCTCGAATATGGTGGCTGAAATACATGCAGAGACATAATTAGAATGCTCTTCAAATAAATCAGTGTTAAAAATACTGACTTGTTTGCTCAGCTCTGTAACGGGTGTAGCTCCAAAACCCGCGTACTATGCTTCAAGCAATCACTTCAAATATGTACCGTAGTTTTGGTGGGAAATCAAATGTTACAATGAACGCGACTTTCCTTCCTTGAGCGTCAATTGCGGTAACAAGGATAAACGATGAACAGGTTTGCATCGCGCGGAATGCCATTGTCTTTCGCGACATGTACTTACAGTGTCCATTTTTTTAATGCGCAGCATAATTATTTGCATATACAAAACCAGTCTGTTGTAATTGGTCAACAGATTAAGCTTTGGGAATACTCTAGTCTCTAGTCTCTTGGCAGATTCAACTACTGTCAATTACACATTTTGACGCGTGATGTAAATCCCAAGGTGTGATAAAGTTAACAATCGTGCTGAAATTAAAGGCGGGCCGCGCTCTTTTCAAAGCATTTTGTCAACAAATTCGTGTGCGGCAAGATTTTATTATTTTTTTAATCTTTAGATTCGCAATGGTTGGAGCGCGATGGCAAAAACATTTTCCGCAGAACATGCTTTTCAGTTAAAAGCGTTGCCAAATAGCGAGTGCGATGCGCGGGTCACTTGCTTGGTCGTTACGGTTTTTTACTCGCGCTCTTTACAGAACTTTAATATGGCGGACGACTGAAGAGGCTCGAAGACCGAAATTTGTTTTATCAAACTACCGCGTTTTAACAGTGTTTAGATCGTTTTAAAGTTATTTCAAGTGCGGCGAATGTCTATAAAAGAGCGTTTTGTCAACAAATTCGTGTGCGGCAAGATTTTCATTTTGATTCGTTAGATTCGCAATGGTCAGAGTACGATGGCAAAAACATTTTCCGCAGAACATGGTTTTCAGTTAAAAGCTTTGCTAAATAGCGAGCGCGATGCGCGGGTCACCCGCTTGTTCGTTACGCTTTTTTGCTCGCGCTCTTTACAGAACTTTAATATGGCGGACGACTGAAGAGGCTTGAGACCGAAAGTTGTTTTATCAAACTACCGCGTTTTAACAGTGTTTAGATCGTTTTAAAGTTATATGAAGTGCGTCGAATGTCTATAAAAGATGTGACGTCTTATTCTTCTCGCTCTTTACAGAGCGTTTTGTCAACAAATTCGTGTGCGGCAGGATTTTCATTTTGACTCGTTAGATTCGCAATGGTCAGAGTACGATGGCAAAAATATTCTCCGCAGAACGTGGTTTTCAGTTAAAAGCGTTGCCAATTAGCGAGCGTGAATCACGGGTCACACGCTTGTACGCTGCGCTTTGTTTCTCGTGCTCTTTACAAAGCGTTTTGCAGTCCAGATCTAGACGCGCTCTTTTACTCGATCGAGTACCGCCAAAGTACTTTTTTTTTGTTATGACCTTGTTTCGTCATTTTGCCCCATTTTCTTTGTAATTTGGCTCTTTTGTCAGACCGAAGCTTTTCAAATTTAGCGCTCTGGACTGTAAGAAGGTCCCGGATATGTCGCGGCATTCTCGGCGATGACACTTTGTGATGCCAGTCATGGAGTAGCGTGCACCCGCCCAGGACACTTTGTGATGAAGGTCATGGAGTAGCGTGCCACCCCCAGGATACTTTGTGATGCCAGTCATGGAGTAGCGAGCACCCCCAGGACACTTTGTGATGCCAGTCATGGAGTAGCGAGCAACCCCCAGGACACTTTGTGATGACAGTCATGGAGTATCGTGCACCCCGCCAGGACACTTCGTGATGACAGTATTGGAGTACCGTGCACCCCCGAGGACACTTTCTGATGCCAGTCATGGAGTAGCGAGCACCCCTCAGGACACTTTGTGATGCCAGTCATGGATTATCGTGCACCTCTACAGGACACTTTGTGATGCCAGTCATGGGGTAGCGTGCACCCGCCCACGACACTTTGTGATGCCAGTCATGGAGTAGCGTACCACCCACAGGACATTTTGTGATGCCAGTCATGGAGTACCGTGCACCCCCGAGGACACTTTCTGATGCCAGTCATGGAGTAGCGAGCACCCTCAGGACACTTTGTGATGCCAGTCATGGAATAGCGTGCAACCTCCCCCCCCCCCAGGACATTTTGTGATGACAGTCATGGAGTAGCGTGCAACCCCTCAGGACACTTTGTGATGCCAGTCATGGAGTAGCGTGCAACCCCCCAGGACACTTTGTGATGCCAGTCATGGAGTACCGTGCACCCCTCGAGGACACTTTCTGATGCCAGTCATGGACTATCGAGAACCCCCAGGACGCTTTGTGATGCCAGTCATGGAGTAGCGTGCAAACCCCCAGTACTTACAGTGCCCAGTTTCTTGATTCGCAGCAAAATTATTTGCATATACAGAACCAGTCGGTTGTAATTGGTCAACAGATTAAGCTTTGGGAATACTCTAGTCTCTAGTCTCTAGGCAGATTCAACTACTGTCAATTACACGGTTTGATGCGTGATGTAAATCTTAAGGTGTGATAAAGTTAACAATCGTGCTGTAATTAAAGGCGGGCCGCGCTCTTTTCAAAGCATTTTGTCAACAAATTCGTGTGCTGCAAGATTTTATTATTATTTTTTTAATCTTTAGGTTCGCATTGGTTAGAGCGTGATGGCAAAACATTTTCCGCAGAACATGGTTTTCAGTTAAAAGCGTTGCCAAATAGCGAGCGCGATGCGCTTGTTCGTTACGCTTTTTTACTCGCGCTCTTTACAGAACTTTAATATGGCGGACGACTGAAGAGGCTCGAAGACCGAAACTTTTTATCAAACTACCGCGTTTTAACATTGTTTAGATCGTTTTAAAGTTATTTAAAGTACTTCGAATGTCTCTAAAAGACGCGATGTCTTATTCTTCTCGCTCTTTACAGAGCGTTTTGTAACAAATTCTTGTGGGGCAAGATTTTCATTTTGACTCGTTAGATTCGCAATGATCAGAGTACGATGGCAAAAACATTTTCCGCAGAACATGGTTTTCAGTTAAAAGCGTTGCCAAGTTCGATGGATAGCGTGGAAACTGATCTCGCTCGAATTAAGACCAAGAGCGGTAATAACTTCATTCACTTTTTCGATGCATTGCTCGGTGCTTTCACTTTGATTTTCTGGTATATTGTAGAAGCGTAAATTCTCTCTCCTCGAATAATCTTCCTGTTTGATTACGCGGTCCTTGAGAATATTAATATCTTCGTTTAATTTAGCATTCTCGCTTACCGTGCTCGCCATTTGTTTCTTTAGAGACTCGTTCTCTTTCTTGAGAGTGTTGATTTCTACCCACGCACTATCAATTGATTTTCTTAACTCACTGAGCTCGTTTCTAACTGCTAAAATATCTTGCTTGAGCTCCTGCTTTAACGCTGCCATTTCGTTTTCTATTTTCGTGAAGCCATTTTCTATTCTTGGTTGAATACTTGTCAACTTTTCCAGAATTTTATCTTCTTCTTCAGCTTCGGTCGAGCTTTACCCTGGGTGCCAGAGGTTTTTATTTTTTAGTGAAAACGGCGAGTTTGAGAGGCGAAGCCGCGACTACGAGGCGCAAGGCGCCGAGAAAAAATAAAAACCTCTGGGCACTCGAGTACACAACCTCATTTCCATGCGATTTGTGGATCGGATATCTCACCAAACCGGTTTTAAGCCTTGGGGACCAACGCGTGTCTGTTTGTTTACATTAAATCTGGTGACAATATTCCGCGGTCGAGACAGAAATATTAAATCAAATCCACTCCAGTGGAAAAGATACATCGATGACATTTTTTCACTGTAGAGTGTTGAGAAAAAGGAGATAGAAGATTTTGTCCTAGCAAACAAACATTAATCTCAGACAAAGAAGTAAACTTTCTGGATACAACCGTTTTCAATGGCGAGAGATTTAACAAACAAAGAATCCTTGATATCCGCACGCAATTAATCCAGTACACCTATTTCTCTTCCTGTCACCTACCAGTGGCCAGCGAAATATACCTGCAGCTCCAAAGCACGCCACCGTGCTAGAGATAAAAATTAAAATAGAGATAAAAATTTTCCTCGTTCAAACAAAACTCTAAAGGTCACACTCCACGATAACACCTCTTTTCAAGACATCCTTGCGCTGAATAAATTTCAACAGCGCTTCTTTCTGAACTGGCTTTAGTTCTCTGATATTTTTAAAATTTGGATACTAAAGAGTAATCCACAGCGTTTCTTAAAGATCGCAAAAAGCCGCAATCTCTATCTACGTTCGCCATTGTTGTTTGTGTGGCTTCACTTTGGGAAACCGGTTTTTCACGCGCCCGTGGCGAATTGTTTTGGTCCAGCCAATCGAAGTTGCTGTTGCATCATTAACTCCGGGTAGAGTCTGGAAACAAGTAGGAGTAACCAATCAGCGACCTAGTTCAGATTCTGAACTAGATCCTCGCATGGAAATGAGGTTGTATATTCGAGTGACCAGAGGTCCGTCTCGCGAGCTTCTTCTAACCGTTTATGCGGTTAAATTCACTCATGATATTCAAAGAACGGACCTCTGGATCCAGGGTGGTCGAGCTTGAGCCACGTGCTCGTTTTTTGTCTTTCGATTTATCCGGCATAATTTTGTCCAGGCGAGGCTATTTTAGCTTCGTAGATGTTTAAGCCGTTTCCGACTTTCAAAGCTGTGCAAGGCGCCAAAGAATATCATCAAATTAGACGTAAACCCGCCATCTTGTTGAAGAGCTTAAAAGCATCGTCCGGCGGCCATGACAGTTCACACCTCTCCAAGTGAACTTTTCCTGCGCATGTGAACTTTTCCTGCGCATGGCACCGGTTGCATGTTTTCGATTCAAACTGTGATTGGTTCAGTTGTTACTTTTGTGATTAGCAAAGCTTTTTTATGACTGCCCTAAAACAAACTGTGCAATGGCTAAAGAAAAGAATAGATTCAACGGCAGACAAAAAGGTTTAGCAATGATGCCCAGTTTGACTCTAGACTTCAGACAACAAGTTTGGCAAAATTCATTAAGCTTCTCATCTCGAAAACTTTTAAAACAAAATACCAGTACAGGAAGTGCCGCTCGTAAAAAATGTTGGACTTTAACATTTCACCCACAAATGTCAGGTTAAAGACGGAAAATGTTGAACACTGTGCCACATTCCCATAGCCTCAAGTAAACGTACCAGTAGTTTGAAAGGCAAGTTCCACTATTCCTTCATCCTCATCTGAAGCAGCCAAGTGGAATACAGAGAAAACATTTTTCCAGCCTGACTTGATATTGTGAGCCTGCGAGTGCACCATTTGTGCTACACAGCGGACTACCATGTCACGTATGGTAGCAGACCTGTGATTGAGCAAAACAGAAAATATACTTTCAATGATAACTGTACAAAATTTCTTCCCAAGGGAGAAAAAGGTCCCTTTTCTAGTCGTTTCTTCGACTGGCAGTTTTAACAACTTTTTCACTGGCTTTTACTAAGTCAATATTAGAGAGATTAGAACAGTCTTCAACTGAGTGTCGAAAGTAATTTCGCAATTGATTTGATTTTGCATTGCTTCGCTTTGTGATTGGCTAAAACATTTCGCGCCACTTTATCAACCAATCAGAATTAAAACCAAAACCAATTGTGACGCACTCTCACCCGTTTTCCCGCGCTTGGCGCTGGTCACATTTATTTGCTTCGAGCTGTGATTGGTTCATTGGATTGTCTGCGTCTGTTGTGATTGGTCAGAGTAATTAGATTTTAGAGACTTATTTGGTTTTACGACACTCAATTGAATACCAAGCATTGCGTTCACGTAAACTAACTAGAAAGCTAAAATGCAAGAAAACAGCTTTCTAGAATATTAACTAAGTGTTACCGGTAAAGTTTGGTTCGGTAAGATTTCAACATGTCTTAGAGACTAATTTCGTGAAAATGTGACAACCTTTTAGTTTCATAGTTTTATCATCATTCCGCTTCTTTCTACTTTTTCGCTCTTTTTGAGTGTGAATTTAAATTTTACCAGTCATTTTACACAGAACACAAAATAAGAAAAGCTTTGGGCTTAAAACTGAAGTTGTGCAGAAGGGTTAGAGATATCAAAGTAAATACTCATGTTGTTTAACAACGTGAAAAACCGCCTTGCTCGGATTGAAAACGGCAAATGGCGGCGGCAAATGTGAAAAATGGCGGGAAAATCATGATCATGTGGTATTTTCTGTCGTTCGAGTTTGCGGAAAAATCAACGCTTAATCTCTCGCAGGTCTGAGCGACTTTCAGTTGAGTGTCGTAAAAGCAAAACCAAATTAATTACTCTGGCCAGTCAAAACAGAGGCTGAGACTTTTTCTTGATGTAGTAACAAGACATTAAAGAAATTACACTAACCTATTTTTCTTGACTATGTATTCAAAGGGTCTGAGGAAGTCCTTCTGGAAGCGAAAGTTAGGTAACTCGCCCTTCTCCAAGAACTTCATGGCGAGTTGACGCAAAGAGTCCACGCAGAAGAACGCGACATCTTCATTTGGATTGCAGCCGCACTGCAACAAAGATCATTTCATTAAAGCACAGGCTTGTATCAAAATTTTCTGCACCGTGAATTATAGCTAATTATTTATTTTTCTACTCGAAAAAGGCTTACGATCAATATTTTCTTCTTATAAACGCTAAAACCCCGTGCAAGTAATTCTCGAAAGTAAACAATCAGACAAGCAGACAGTCGGATGATTTTTCATGTACCACTGTGATGAGCAAGTCTATTGAAAACGCTTTTGAGACGAGGTATGATTGACGGAAGCCTGTTGCAAATGTCACAGTCAAGGTTAAGATCTAAAGATCGTGTTCAAGGGAAAAGAGTAGCAACAAAACGTCCTGTTGTCAACATGACGGATCGGACAAGTTGGATAGCTCACTGGCGCCCACGCTAAGATACCCCCCCCCCTCCTAGAAGAGATCCAATCCATCGCAGGTTTACCCCCCCCCCCCCCCCCCCCCGAGAGCGCTTTGTTTGGTTAATCAAACGTAACGCAAATCCTGCTTTGGTGGCTGAACTGGCTTGTAAAATGACACAATCTATCAATACACTTGGGTACTATATCTCGAAAGTCCCTTTAACCTTTCGGTCCCGGAGCTATATTTTAACATCAGAATTTATACAATGGTGGTGTAGGTTTTAGCCCGCAAACCAGGCTGACCTGTTTCGTCAACTTAAATCTTTATTGCTTTACTTTCAAAACCAACATTGCGCACATAAATGGCTTTCTGGACCGGAAAAGTTATCGGGACTTCCCCTGGGTGGAGAAGGACAATGTGAAGCAAAGTTTATTGTCTACAGAATCAAGAAACAAACTTTGTACCTTGTTAAAATGATCTCCAAGCACAGCCCATATTCTGGACCACTCAAGCCTGATGCGGTTCATGTTGTAGTAAGATATCTCAACTATCTTCTGTAAACTAAACATCCTGGGATGTGTTTGGTTTGCGAGTTCATCTGAAGAAATGGCGCCTAATGCTTGAACAAAGTCCACTGTAAAGAAAAAAAAACATACTTTGTAAGAGGTCACTAGCAAAAGCAAATACTGTAAAATTCTGGCTATAAATAAAGAACTTATAGTTTTTGGCCGAGGACGATCAGTGAGTGGAAAAATTTACCACATGAGATTATAACACTGGAATCGACTAAGTGCTTCAAGTCGGCGCGGCAGTGTATTCCCACCTACCTGTTTGAACTTTATTTATTTATCATATTGCACATCTTTATTTATTTATTTATTTATTATCACACTTGAGAACCGTCCTGGCAAGGATTTTGCAAGTTAGAGATGGTTGTAGATATAAATACAACTTGGTGAAGGGAATTGAAGAGCTTATAATCAAGGAAGGCATTTTTGGTTGGGGTAGTCACAAGTCAACGCAGTCAAGCGAACAATTACAAGCATGACCGTGCGGGACTAGGGAGTCAACTTGCCTATGCTTGCGAGTCAACTTGCCTGTACTTGAGAGTCAACTTGCCTGTCGACTTGCGTGTACTTGCGAGTCAACTTGCGTGTACTTGCGAGTCAACTTGCGTGTACTTGCGAGTCAACTTGCCTGTACTTGAGAGTCAACTTGCCTGTACTTGAGAGTCAACTTGCGTGTACTTGCGAGTCAACTTGCCTGTACTTGCGAGTCAACTTGCCTATACTTGCGAGTCAACTTGCCTGTACTTGCGAGTCAACTTGCCCGTCAACTTGCCTGTCGACTTGCGTGTACTTGCGAGTCAACTTGCCTGTCGACTTGCGTGTACTTGCGAGTCAACTTGCCTGAACTTGCGAGTCAACTTGCGTGTACTTGCGAGTCAACTTGCGTGTACTTGCGAGTCAACTTGCGTGTACTTGCGATTCAACTTGCCTGTACTTGCGAGTCAACTTGCCTGTACTTGAGAGTCAACTTGCCTGTCGCCTTGCGTGTACTTGCGAGTCAACTTGCGTGTACTTGCGAGTCAACTTGCGTGTACTTGCGAGTCAACTTGCCTGTACTTGAGAGTCAACTTGCGTGTACTTGCGAGTCAACTTGTGTGTACTTGCGAGTCAACTTGCCTGTACTTGCGAGTCAACTTGCGACTCCGTCTGGCCACCCAACGCAAGTGAACGCATTTGCATTTGCATTTTCATTGTCATTTTCATTTTCCACTTGCGTTCCCTACCTCTCTGATAGGATGATCCCAGCCCTAGGGCCAAATGCAACCCTTCGCATTTAAACTGAAAGCAAGAACATGTCGCACTTGGATGATCCTAGTGCTAGGATGATCCTAGCGCTAGGATCATTCCCTTTCCATGTAAATGGGGCCTTAAACTTTGAATTCTCACCCTCATTTGATCACCAGCTCTCAAATATTTTAATTCAAGATTGACCCTGGGTGTGCTCTCTCGAGTTCTATTCTTTGTTACAGCAAGTAACCTACTTAGACGTCCACTTACCAATCGCATCTCCATCCAGTTTCGTGGATCCCGTAAATATTCTAAAAGAAATTAGACAGAAGATCAAAATTAAACTTCCTACTTACAAAACACTTAAAATTTGATGGAAAGATTTGTTTGCGTTCAAACCTGTCTACAGCAACCACAACACTCTGTGAACTTGTTTCTCCCACTGTTTCTTGAATGTATTGAATTTTCTTAGGATCTTAGGAAACAAGAAATGGTAAAATCAAAATAATTGTCACTGACATACACAATCTTTTCCCAGCAAGTTGTAAATATTACTGTCACTGGTGTACACAATCTTATGCCAAACAGTTGTAAAATTCGTCTCACCGTTAACTAATTCGTGTGCTTGAGAGGGTGCAAGTCCAGTGGTGCCCAGAGACATAGGGGTGGTGGAGCCATGCCCCGCACCTCCTGTAGGTCCCATGGTTTTCACACCTGTTCCAATCAGCTGGGCAAGTTCTAGTTGAGATATACACTTGAGAATCTACAAAGAAATGATATTTAACCCAAATCAAAACCAATAGTCTGAGTAGCTGACGCAGAGTTAGCTGAAAGCGCAACACAGCCAGCACCTGCATGAGGCTACATTTTTTCACTAAAAATTAGTTGGTTTCTACGTAAAAGTGGATTTGTAAAGATATAAGGGAGCTGAAACAACCACAATGGTAACGCCAAGGGAAACGTTACTTGAGAAAGAAACATTGTTCTCTTCTAAACTACTTTACAATAATTATTCCAATTTCATAAATTTGTCTAATCTGACTGAACTATCCAGGAGCAGAATTCCTAGGGATGGCTTTCAAGTTCAAACAGAGAAAAGAAAATTAACCGTGGTGTGTTCACGTTCCCTATAAAACTTATCATTTGGATGCATATTTGACGTTCTTGTTTTACAGAGAACAGCAAAGAAATGTACCAAAATGTAAAATGTTGTTTTTGCTCATTAAACAGATTGTTTTGTACCGTTCTTGTTGCCGTTGCCGTTCATGCCCTGCACTTAATGCAAACTGCTCTTGTTGCAACATTTCTAACTGCTTTCTGAAAACATGTTTTCAACAAATTGATAAATTTAACAACTGGTCCAAAAACCTTATTACTTATTAACAGCTTTTGTTTCAGTATTGTACATCCAAGTCTTTCTGTTTTCAGTATAATTACCTCATGCCACGCCCTTCCAAGGTAGTTTCCATCTGTCTGTGCAACAATTATGAGCGTTTTGATGGTGTCAATGTTCTTGGTTTTTATTTCGTGTAGTCCAGCTGTTGCTGTGAGGAGTGTGAATCGAGACAGTGCTTGGACAAAACTGTCACGTTCAAGCTGAAATACATATTGTAAATACAAAGAAATTAGAAAAGATAAAAGAAGAATTAATTTCTAAAGTAATTCACATTTGTCCTGATTTTGCATCACTGCACTTTATACTTGGTTAAAACAATTCACGCCACTTATTCAACCAATCAGAAATAAAACCAAATCCAATCGTGAATTGATTTCTAGTATGCATTTTCCTGCACTTGATATTCCCAGAATTCCCAGCAAGTCATAATGTTAATGGTTACAGCTTTATTCTCAACAACATTTCTGCAATTAGGTGCACACAATGTGACATTACCTGCATCCCAAATATGCATCCGATTCTGATTGCACAACGAATGCCATCCAAACACAGTGATGCCACTTGCTGGTCATCACAGTGCTGCAGGTTTACACTAAATGCTGCTAGGAATGGACTCCATGTTACCTTCAGAGAAATAATTACACCACAAAATTTGCATAAATAAACCATTCCTGAGTCACTTTTACTCTATTTTTCAAAGCAAGGACTAAATGCTAACACATAAACCTACACAATGAAATTTTGCAGGTGCCGCGAAGCTCTCTGGAACCTCTAATTTCATTGGACCTGGGTATCACGCAGCTCTATTTTTTTCAGGGCTAGGGTCCATTCTTCTGTTGTTTGTTCTATTGACTTCTCAGCCAATCCTGTGAGGCGTTCCGAGAGCTTTCTGCCCGCCCAAATTTTGTTCAAATTATAATACTCAAAAAACACAATTTGAAAGTGACATAGGCTGTTTATGCCCCCAGCCCTTCAAATGTCTTTCAAAGGACACTGAAAAGAACAGAGTAAATACCTTGAACATGGGTCTAATGTGTTCCACATGAGTAGCTGATGTGAATGTGGTGTGAATCTGACTCACTCCTTCAATCAGTGTCTTGGCTGTCTGGGCCATCTGCTCCATTTCTTGGTAATACAAAAGTCTTCTTTGCTTTTCATTTTGAAGGTCTGAAACAGATAAAAACAATACAGTCAAACATCTCCTTACAGACACCTCCATAATATGGACACCTCTCTTATTATTGACAGTTTGCCTGGTTCTGAAGATACAAAAATTCATACAATTCCTACTTCTATAATGTGGTATTAAGGAGGTACAACAGTGTTATTATACGGCTTAAAGTGCCTATAACCCTTAATACACATTTTTCAGAATCAACTGTACACACATTGAATAGTTAAATGGTGAAATATTTCTTGTTTTGAAAGTCGCATTATTGAGTTATAGAGATTTGAATTTACAAAATGCTAATTAGATGACAACAGCCCGGGAATCATTTATTATGCAACTACTTGTTTTCACCTCCAAGTAATATTTTTTATGAATCAACTGACTATCCACAGTGTATTTTTGTATTTATCAAATTAATTATCCTCAAGCTGTAAACTGAGTATTGTAAACTGGCGTAGAAACTATGGCAAATTCCCGGGTTGACATCATCTAATTAGCAAATTTTTGTAAATTCAAATCTCTGTAACTCAATAACGCGACGTTCAAAACAAGAAATGTTTCACCATTTAACTATTCAATGTGCATACAGTTGATTCTGAAAATATGTATTAAGGGTTATAGGCACTTTAAACAGGTCAAATATCAAATGAAAAGAAGCATTCTGACTGGTTTCTCAAACTGTTCAATAAATGTAAAATGGAAAACATACAAATATATCATTGCCATGATTGAGGCTGCAGTTACTTACAAATTGTGCTGTATCTATTTGCATTTTTAGGAGCACTTCTCATTTTAATCTCATTTTGTGATATCTCATCGTAAATGGACTCAAGATATTCCTGTGGTAAATCTTTGCTGTCATTGATTCCTTTGTTCATCATGATGTACTGTTCTTTGGTTATTTTTCTTTTCACCTGCGAGAAACAAGACACACTTTTCAGTATTAAGACAAGCATTTGAGGACCAATATGGACCACAATATTAGATAACTCAGTCTAAAAGATGACCTACTACTGGAACAAAGGGTCATGTTCAAGATATCCAAAATATCCAAAATTCAAGCCTGATTGATGAAAGGTTGACATCAAGTTGCCTCTGTTTTCTTGATTGTTTTGGTAGGTTATTCCAACATCTCTCAGGAGGTTATTCCAACATCTCTCAGGAGAACTGACAGATTGAACTAAGTCATCTGTAGTGATCAACAGTGAGTCAGCAAAACTATAAACTGCCATTCCTTCATGTTTAGCTGCCATCTTGGATTTCCAAAACATAGCAAGGTGGCATTAGACAAAGAGGGCAGAATGGGAACTGGGGAGAAAAGAGTATTTTTAATTTTTTCCCTCTCTCCTCCCCCCTCAGATTTTCTGCCTGATGCCCCCCTCTTGGTTGTATTTTCTACTTTCTCCAATCTTCCCCTGCTTTCATAATCCAAGATAGTGGCTAAACATTTAAGGAAGTAACACTCAGTGCTTGCTCACCCAAAAATACACCTGGCACTGCAGGCTTACTGACTTTGGCCTGAAATGTACAGATGCGAGAGAAGAACACATATTTCTTATTTAAATCTCTGTGAAACCAACAGTATAACAGTATTTACCTGGTTATTATGGAGGTCAGTGGTCAACATGATAATGGAGTATGCTAAAACATATGCTGCATCAGCACTAGCAAACACTGTGTTACTAGAATAAACAAGTAAAAAATCACATTAGCAGATATCACATACACACTTTCCTTGGTTGTCTAAGAGGATAACAAGGCCCTACATAATTTAAAGTACAAGTTAAACGTCGTCCAGCATATATACTTAAGGTTACAGTGTACCTTCAGATCGAAAATTTATTGAAAATTTTTTTTTGGCGTTAGAATAAAGTTTACAGAATGAACTTTCATCCAAAAAAAAAAGTATCGAAAAATAGTGAAAATTGACGGAGTAATGACGGTATAACTTTTGTGGGCGGAGTTTGTTTATTAAGCGATATGTTTTTTTAAGCGCCGTTTTCTCAAAGTTAATTTTTCGCTTGTTGGGGACACTTTAAAGAGCTACAACTCAAAGGAAATTTGTTCGATTTTCCTCAAATTTGGACAGAAGCTAGGCTAACATATAATCAACAAAAACGTGTCGGCGAATTTCTTAATTCCGAAAACTTTTTCGTCAAGAGGCATTTCCGTGCGATCATTCCAATTTTTTTTCTCCCCTTTTCGAAAATATTTTGTAACTTTTCACTGCAATTGAATATGGAAAATCGCCGACACGTTTTTTTAGCGCTTCGTGTTCGGAAACCCGAGAACAAATCAAATTAGCAAAATATAATAATCGCTTTGAGTTAAAGCGTTTTAAAGCTGATTCGGACGTTCGAATTTAGATGTCGTCAAAAATTCGACAATTCATTTTATTACCAAATGGTTTCCATATTTAGATAGCCAGCTCTATAAGCTTTAATTTGATATTTGGGTTTGGGTATATTAAGTGTAATCTTAAGACGCTAGAGCTGTTATACTGGAGACACCCCCGAAGGTACACTGTAACCTTAAGGAAGATCCTGAAGGTTTACTGGTGGATGAAGACCAGAAATGAGGAGATTAGAGAAAGATCAGGTACAAGGACAATTCACGAGCAAGTAAGAACCAGGCAATGGAAATGGTTAGGTCATGTTCTGAGAATGTCACCAGACAAAACCCCCAAGATTGCACTAACATGGACACCCGAAGGCAAACGTACAAGAGGACGGCCAAGAGAGATGTGACGGAGAATGGTAAATAAAGAGAGGAAACATCTTGGATTTAGAACCTGAAGAGAGGCAGAGGTTGCAGCCAAAGACAGGGTGGCTTGGAAGAAGAGGATCAATGGCCCCATTCTCCATGAGGAGAGAAGGGATCGATCATGATGAAATAATTGAAAAGTCACGGGTTTTGTAACAACACAACAAATAGCGGTCCCTAAAAAATTCCTTTAAAACAAACATGAATGAAAAGCGTATTTCAAATGGTTGCGGTTTTCAATTGAGTGTCGAAAGTCATTTTGCAGTTGCTCTAATTTTGCATTGCCACACTTTGTGATTGGCTAAAAATCGCGCGCCACTTTATCATCCAATCAAAAGTAAAACCCAAACCAATAAGTGGTGCACTTGGTGCCAGCTACATGTATTTGCAACACGCTCTGACTGCTTCATTGGATTGTCTGACTCTGTTTTGATTGGCCAGAGTGATTATGTTGGTTTTGGCTTTACAGCACTCCATTCACTCAGCCGGCTGCAAGGCAGTCGGCCACGATCCTTCTCCACTGTTTCCTATCCTGCGCCATCCGTCTGATTTCCTCTGGTAGTGGTGGGTGCTCGCTGTTTATGACCTTGGCAATATACTGGTGGAACATTTTTTTGGCCTGCCAGATTTTCGCTTTCCATGCCGAGGTTGGTAGAAGGCTATTTGTTAATAGGCTTGTCGGTTGGTTTTCTCAAGATGTGACCCAGAAATTTCAACTGACCGCCATGGATTTCTAGGATCAGAGGCTTCTGCTTGACCTGTTTTAGTATTACACTGTACACTCCTCATAGTTGTTCAAGAGTTGCCCTCTCTTACCCATTCTCACAAAGACTTAACAAAAGTAGCAATACAAAACAAATCAACACATTTTGAAGTGTTCTTACCTAGGATTAGTTTCTAGATATCTGCTGGCAAACTTCTCCATCAGCCGATCGATTTTCTGAGCTTCTCCTGGGAGCCGAAAGTTGTTGAGAAACAAGCGCAAGGCTGACACAAAATCCATGTCTGTGAAGTTGAACTTGTCAATGTAGCTGTACATTACCTCCCTACTGAAACTAAAAATAGAACAAGTAAAGATACAGTTGAGAGAGAAGGAGAGAGCATTTGCCACATACAAACTTTTGAAAACTAATTCTTTAAAAAGCAGATGTTTAACCTTTTTCTTTGGGAGAATTTCTTATTGCAAAATTTGAATACGATGTAGATGGCTGTTTAACTGTGTTGTCATAATGATCCATCATTCTACGGATATAAAAATAGTGCTCTAGCTATGCATAAAACAAAGGGTAGAAATGCCCTGTCATTCTACAAGTGCACTGCATTTTTAATGAGATCATACAGTAGTTCACTAGAAGTGAGCACACTGGTCAGCTGTTGTTCCATGTATAGCATGCACATGGACCTCTGAATGGCATATGCACTTTGGTAGTTACAGTTCTTGTTCTTTGCACACTAAGAATATGGGGGGCCATAAGCTAAAGTTTCCTTCACTCTCACCCTACCCTCCCATAGTGAACAGAGAACATGGTATAAATTCTTTCCACTACTGAGAAATCAGTGTTGACGGGTGCCGGAGGTAAACCACACGGCCTCAGTTGCCATGGTTACCTTCCAAGTTGCAAATGGATTACCCATTAACAACTCTATGCTGCACGCATTGTTATGGCACATTCCCTCCATTCTTTTGGTCAAACAAGGTAATGCGCATCCATGCAATTTATGCAAAGGTGGGAGAGGGCTGCATACAACAATGGGTAAACTTAGCCTAATTATTATGTAGATTTATGCATATGTTGCAAATTTGTGACATGCCAATTCTGTGCCCTGTAGATTTTTAGGCCTAGCTACATGTACATCATAGTAAAACAAATAAAGTAAAGGGAATACTTACAGATCATTGTCTCCGACCAATTCTCCAATTTGTGTCTGAAACAAACAAGTTAACATGTAAACGATACAAGTTACTTTATAATCACAGAAAGTTGAATGATGATAAAAAATACCTTATCAAGCCTTTCATCTGTGTGTAAAAGTTCAGCAACGTCATCAGGTTCAAGTCCCAAGAGGCCATTCTCTTGAAGATATTTCACTCCTTTCTTTGGATTCTTGTTAAACCTGACAAAAAAGTAAAAATTTTAAAAGTTAGTATTTTACAAATTGTAAAAACATTAATGAAAGAAGGGGAAAGACAACAAATTTTTAACTTTTTCTGAGAAAATGAAACAAGGAAATGATGTATAAGCAAACAAATCACTCCTGTTTGAGTCCATAAATGTGCTGTTAATCTTTTCATTCCCAGAGTCAATTATGGAGACATGTAGTGCATGGTACCATTTGTTTTTCAATAGATTACAAAATGAAATTTGAGATTTTTCTTGAAGTATCTTGATTTTTGGCACTCTTGGAAGGTAAAGATTTAAATGGAACACTACATTTTTAAGTATTCCACAGTCAGTAGACTGGTACAATCTACAGTGCTATTTTTCTAATCCTACAGAGTCGGCAGTACATTACTTTTCAATTCCCTGTTCCATCAGCCCTTTCATCTCTTTTAGGGACTCAAACTGTTTAGGATTATCTGGTGCAGCAGATGAGACTGTTGATGAAGAATTCAGTGATCCTTGGCTACCACCAAATGTTTTGATATCAGAACCAACGCTGAGATGATCTCCAGGCAAACTCGTCCTGTCTCCTGAATCCTCAGAATCTGCTTCAGTTATGCTTCCTTTTCTTTTCAAACCAGGTGTATCTATTGCATAAAAAATGTTTTACATTACAGCTTGAGGGGGAGGAGGTACTCAGGTATACAAGTGATGGGGAAGGGCAAATTAAGCCACATTTGTAGGCCCAAAAAAGTCACACAGGTTAAAACTAGACCCAAGGAAGGCCAACAGCCCAGAATGTAACCCAAAAAATGTCCCTTTTTCTTTGCACTACTGAGCAGCATTTTCTTGTGGACAGTGGTACTGTTTATTAAGCTGTCCTTGAGGTTCTAACTTTTGATTCTGTAGATGAAATCCTAAAGTGTCATCATTCAAATGAAAGCTTATGAGCAGTTCTTTCATGTGGTACTGTTTATTACGCTGTAGAATGGGGTTTAAACTTTTGAAGTTCTGGGAGAATAAAGGAAGTTGACATCTAGATGATGTGAACTTAGTAGAGGCTACTCCCTTCCAAATGGAAAGCTCATCCAAATCACAGGTAACCAAACAGCTTACAGAGAAGCACTGTGAAATTAAGTGTTTTGCAAAGGGCATAAAAAAGATCCAAGACTTCACACATTTATCATTTATTTTCCCATTTATACCAATGAGCAGAGAGTCAAACCAAACAATAAGTATATGTAATCGCGGGCCCGAGTAAAATTAAGGATTAATATCACATGTGTTTTCAGAAGCTGTAGAAATTGCCCGAGTCGCTAAACTAACAAGAAAAACTTTTCAACTCACTGTGGTTAAATAAATTTATATTCGGTCAAAGAGATATTTGGCTGTTATGTACATCTAGAGAACAAAGCCTGATTTTTACCGATAAAAGACACTTTAGGACAAAAACAAAGCAAATTTTATTTAAGCGTACCTGTGTTTTGAAGTTTTTGCCGCTTTGATAACAACAACAACAAATGGCGAGAGTTCAAACTTGCTTGCACGTTTGACGATTTAATTGCTTTCTTTCACTTCTTTTAGCCTTATTTGTTTTCCTGTTAAACGTATATTTTCCTTTTCAGCAAAATCTGTCAAAGTTCTTTTCTTTAGGTCCGCAGAAATCCGCATTTTTTCAATGAAGTGATGGAACTTTAAAACCTTTTGTCGCTATGAATGAATTCCTTCGAGGTCTTCAACGTCGCAAACTGGCCTGCAGGCACCTAGTTAATCCACGATTTGACACAAATAATCGCTTCCTGTTTGGCGTAAAATGCTGTATTAATTCACTTGTAGAATTCCTTTCTTAAGTATCTTCCGATTTCATTCCTTTTTATAACAAAATCTCCGGTGAAACATGCGAACGCTCTGTTTGTAAATTTCCTTCAAAATCCCGCCAAGCCAACTGAATGCAACGAGAATGACGCGCTCAACCAATCACGAGTGAGAAATTTTGATGCTTGACCAATCAGCAGCGAGTAATTTTGCCCTCAATTAAGAAAAAATGCCCTCTTTGTCAGCCAATCAGCATTCAGTAATTTTGCCCTCTATATTATAACTAATATATAATGTACCTGAGCTGCTAGCCACATGGGAACTAGGGTTGAGGTAAAGTTCCCTACTCCACTCCACCATACACTTCAGTATAGATACTAAACATTCAAGACCCTTGAGACGCATGCTTTTCTCTTGTACCTAGAAACAATACACATTTAAACAAGCACTTCTGTCTATCAACTTTAAGATAAGGTTAAGGTAAAGCAGCAAGCAAGCACAGTTGGCCACTTGGCCAGAGCTTAAACCTGGTTTCCGCAGCATGATTCAAGCAACTGGGAGTATTGCTACTCCTCCCTGGATGGGATGTTGGTCCATTGAAGGGTTACCTACAGCATTTTGTCACTGGTACCCATTTATACAATATTGACAAGAGAGAGACAATGTGGAGTAAATTTTCTTGGCTAAGGTAACAAAACAATAACATGTAATGGCTGAGATGAGGGATAACATGATGGCTGAGACCAGGCCTTGAACCACTGACTTTCAGATCTAAAGTCCAACTCATTAACCACTTCACCACCAAGCTGCTACATCAACTTTAAAGATGTTAACTTAATTAAACTGTGAAACAAACCTCAAGTTATGATATTCAGTTATTCACTTACTGGAGTGGCAGCCAGAACTATTGCTTGTCGGCCTTGAGCAATCTTGGCTAGATCACTTGTCAGCCGTTCAAAGATGTTAGACAGTGAAAGGTCACAGTCATAGTTCAGATAGATATCAACGACACATTGGGCATCTGGGAGAAAAATAAGTGTTAGCTAGTGTTTAAATGGACATGTCAGTGTCATGGCTGATACAGTGTATATCAAGTGTTAGCTGGTGTTTAAATGGACATGTCAGTGTCATGGCTGATACAGTGTATATCAAGTGTTAGCTGGTGTTTAAATAGACACGTCATTGTCATGGCTGATACAGTGTATATCAAGAGTTAGCTGGTGTTTAAATTGACATGTCACTGTCATGGCTGATACAGTGTATATCAAGTGTTATCTGGTGTTTAAATAGACACGTCACTGTCATGGTTAATACAGTGTATATCAAGTGTTAGCTGGTGTTTAAATGGACATGTCACTGTCATGGCTGATACAGTGTATATCAAGTGTTAGCTGGTGTTTAAATGGACACGTCACTGCCATGGCTGATACAGTGTATATCAAGCGTTAGCTGGTGTTTAAATGGACACGTCACTGTCATGGCTGATACAGTGTTTATCCTGCTGTCATAAATATGGCCAGAAACTTGAAATAGGAATAAAAAAATTGGCAAAAGTGATGAAGCAAAGAAATAAAAATTAAAGAGACAAAATAATGGCTAAGAAAAAAAATCCACAATAATTGCAAATATGATTTCTTGACCACCTATCACAAAATCAAATTTGATGAACTTTAATCCACTTCAATCCTCGAATCCTGCACTTTATCTCCAAACTACTGCTTCTATTTTGCTCTGTAGAATCTTTTATCCAAATTAGTTGTATATTTAGTGGCATTTGGTGCTATAACATGGAAATAAGATAAGCAAAATTTTGTTATTTAAGCAGGACAATGTCCCCTTTGAGATGTTAACAAAAGTGATATGCACTTAAACAGTGAATTATCAATGCATACCTGAGCATATTCTGGTCAGTGCCTGCATCACCATCCATTTGTGCTGAAATGAACTGGTGGATGTCTCCAAGATGTTAAGAAATATCTCCTTAAAGAATACCTACAACAACAAGATGCCCAGCAGAACATGACTATATTTTTTATGATTAGGAATGGCTGCCCAAATGGATAGTTGATTGATTGAATGACTTAGTGAGTGAGTGAGTGACTGATTGATTGATTGATTGATTGATTGATTGATTGATTGATTGATTGATTGATTGATTGATTGGTCAACTAACTGATGGTCCAACTGTCTGGCTAACTTGCTGACCTACATGTACATGTACCAACCATACAACCAGGCAACCAATCAATCAATCAATCAATCAATCAATCAATCAATCAATCAATCAATCAATTTATCGAGTTGAGTCTCCTAAGGATATAAAAGCACACCAAATTTCACTGTCCTCTATACAAATCTTGATCTCTGCCACAGTATTAAGAAAGCTAATGGAGTGAGTGAGTGAGTGAGTGAGTGAGTGAGTAAATTTTCCACTGTTACTGATAACCCATTCATTATGCTTGGCGTATTCACTAGTTAAAAAAGATTAATGAAATATTTGACTAAATAGACAAACCTCAATCTGCATCTTGAGATGTGTTTTAAATGACGACAACAGCGTAAGGAAGATTGCTAATGACAGCTCAAACACAGCAGGGACGGAAGAAACACCATTCTTGGACAAAGCTACACAAAGGTATTGTTTAATGGCTGTTACAAACATCTCGTGTGAACAGAACACTGGTCCAGCATTCTGAAGACAAGATAGCATCAATTCCAGTGACAGTATCTTGGATCGCAGCTCATGAGACCTGTCAAAGAGAATAAAAGATACAAAACAATGTGAATGACTTTTATTGCAAATTATATCATCCAAAAGAGAAGTGATTTTCATTTCTTGGAAAAATCAAAGCTTGAGGGTGTGATCCATTGAACCAAAATTTCTGGAAATTTTGATCCAAAGCTGAATGGATTGCTTTGGTCCAACCAAAAAAGTTAGGAAAACAATTTTGAAATACTTCTTTCTGTTTTAGAAATTATGGTTGAATGGATCATGCCCAGAATTACTTACTTAGGATCTAAGGGTGCATCAGACAGCGGCTTCATTGAAAGCTTACAAAGCGACCTGAACACTAGAAATGCATCTTTCTGAGTGACATGAGAGAACTTGACAGCCCCTGATGCCTGGCTGTTGAGAGAGGTTGACGAAGAGCTTCCTTCAGCCTCAGCACCCGACTCGCTTTGAGTATCATCATGGTCGGACAAAGGTGATGTGCTTTCTGTTGGGATCGCAGGTGGGAGTCCATTTACAGTTGGTGTTTGTGGAGGTGTTTCAGGGACTTCGCCATTTGACAGAATGCTTTGATCTGATTAAAAAGAGAGAAAAACAAACTTTGAGTCATGTACATAGGTTCTGCATGTATATGAAGCAAGCAAGTGCATTTTCTCTGGTGCTGTTTATTATCATACATGTATGCTGCGCAAGGTGGTTCTAACTTTTAAATCTGCAGATGAAATCCTAAAGTGTGACCATTGAAATGAAAATTGTTGAGCAGTACTTTCCTGTGGTACTGTTTATTACGCTGTATAAGGTGGTTCTAACTTTTAAGTCTGTGAACAGAATCCCAAAGTGTACCATTCAAAAAATGATGAGAGCTATGCTATCTCCAAGGTACTGCATGTTTTCTTTTTAATACCTTGGGCACTTGTAACATTGAATGTGTAACTAACTTCCCAGTTGATATTTTTTTAAACAAAATACCTGAAGGATTTGCTGAATCTTTAGCCTCACTGTCAATAACAGATGTATTTTCAGAGGACACTTCACTTGTATCATCCCTGACAGACATGTTGTTTTGTGAGCTGTTCTCCCCTGGACTAGCACCATCAACTTCAGATGCAGTGTCTTTTTCCACCCCATCCTGCTCTGTAGACTCTCTTATACTGTCATCACCCCCTTTGTGAGTAGTTGTTGGATCTGCTTCTCCTTTGCTTTCTTCTGATGTCTCTTTAGTACCTTCTTCCAACTGATCATCGGCTGTCAATAAAATGTTTGGAGCACTGGTTTGCTTAAGTGGCAGTGTCATTATATTAAGACTATAAAAAGCTCAAAAGCATATTATACCTAGAATAAAAAATTGTGGAACTCTAAAACATGACTAGAAGTGTAGGAGGGGTGGTTGGCTAGTGATAGGACAGACAAAACAAATATTACATGTAAGCGACACCAGTTAAATAAATAATATTTTTTGGTGCAAGCTGTTGTGGTGTCCCTGCCATTCTGGCAAAGTTAATAAAGTTTTTTTATTATATAAACACCAATGAAATACCAGGTGAGCTTTCGCGCAAAAACATCATATCTTCACACATGAGAATAACATGTTATTTTCACACATGAAGAGATCAAATTATGCCTTTAGCAGCGGCGTCTTTATCAAAGTAGTCTCGACACATTTTCAGAATGGCGGACAAACCTAACTGGAATGTAAATATTCTCGATTTAATCCCTTTAATTCCCTTTAGATTTAAGCCCTTTATTACATTGTAAAAGAAAGGAATTTTTATTTCGTTTACACATTAAAGGCCGTGTTCTTCCATTTTTTAGTTCTGACACGTTTTTAGTTAGGACTACAAAAAATATTAAAGTGAAATGGTTTGGTATTTCATTGGTGTTTATATAATAAATAGAATACATGGCCGGTTGGAGATACGAAATTTCTCTTCTCGTGTTGAAAAATATTTTTCAACACTCAAAGAGAAATTTCGTATCTCCGCATGGCCATGTAATATCCTTTATTTAACAAGTTTTATATTCCTTAAAAAAAAAACAAAGTTAAAAACCCTAAATTGGAAACCTTACCTTGTAAATCTACCCCCTCATCCACATCATTCTCACTTCTATTACTCTCTGCCTCTGTTCTGCTGTCTTCATTGTTTGTGTCCTTTGACTCATGGCTCCCCCCTGATGACCCTGTATTAATTATTGTGTCAGACATTGTGGAGGCTGCTGAGGAATCAGTATCCCTGTCAGGGGGGGATGCAGACTGTGGATCTGTTGTTTCTGAGGGGGTGGGAGTGGAAGTCGTTTGTACAGTCTCTGGATCTTGTGCAGATTCTCTTGATTCTTCTTCTGCTGCCTATAGAATATAGATTGCAGAGGTTACATTATATTATCATGTTTTCTTTGCAGATGTACACATGTTAAATACATGTATACAGTGGAACAAGTTTACAATCACCATCTTATGTTACATGTAATAGGTTTGTTCTGTTACCTGTAATAGGTATTTTTCTGTTTTCTTGCAATGAGCTTGTCATTCCGCTGTGATCAGCGATCAGCAATATACAACTGTATGTTGCAGGTAAAATCCATTCTCAGGTTGAATAAGTACTCAATCTAGGTTAAATGTGTACCCAGTATTCAATCTAGGCAAGTTAACCCGAACCCCAGCACAAAGCTAACTGTCACACCTAGCACAAAGATACATGTAGCCAGTGATGGTTAGCTTTGTGTAAGAGTTAGGGTTAGTGTACATGTAGATTGAATGGGTACACAATTAACCAAAATTGAATACTGATCTAACCTGAGACCGGATTTTACCTGCAACATATACACCATGTACTTACAGCCTGAGCCTCCATTCTTTGGAAAATCACACTTATCATCTGGCTGAGGGTAGCCTTGGCTGTTGTCTGGTTAATAAGATTGCGACTGGCCAAATAAATGTTGTAACAAGTCCGCACAGCTTGTAAGAGGGTTCCTTCATGGACTTCACATGAGTTTGAAGTAACAGCCGTCAGTAAAGCCTAGAGACAATGTACACATCATACATCAGATTTTACGGAGACTTTACTCGAGCATAAAAAATGTCAGTTTTATACTGACAGAGCATTGCATTGGCCAATTCCATTTGGGGGTAGGCAAAAGAGGAACCAACTCCACCCCTTTGTGTTTTACTAGCAGTTTTATTTCATGCTATCAATGTCCACAATCTTGGAAGAAAATGTACAGTACATCTCAAATGTAACCTAACAGTCTCACGTTTCAAAATTTAAGTGACCAGTGTTTTGAGATGCGAGAATCACAGGATTTCAAGAAAACAATTTGTTCCTTGAAGAAAGAATGATACACTAATGCAGGATTAGACAGTTTAGAAAAAAATATGAAAACTTAGTAGATACCTTTATAATCTGAAGCTGAACTCCTTCGTCAGTCTGCACTCCTAAAAAACAGCTGCATATAGTTTCCACTATCCGGTCTAACAGCTTTTTGTTAGGTTCTGTACTATCTGGAATATCGCCTGCTAAGTGTCCATAGGCAATAAGTTTCTAATAAAAAAACAAAGATAAAAATAACACAATTCATTAGACATGGTATGTGAAAAAAAAAAACACTTCTCACACACCACTGGTAGCTATGCCAAATCTAACCTTTATTGTAAAATAAAAAAAACTGTACAAATACAGTGTAACATTAATACTAAAAAGGTGGGACACTAACAAAATTACAGGGTTGCACATTATATTTACACAACAGGCAAAACTGAATCTTGCAGAGAGGGGGGGAGTGTGTGGGAAGATCAGTAATGCTGGACACAGCAAATGTCAGCCCTTCAGGCCACATGACCTATACCCAGGTCCCAGTGGTGTCTTAGAAAAACATTTTCCACCTACTGGTATTTCATTTCACTTGATCAGTGGAAAATTATCCTGCTAATGATTTAATAGTACTAGTAGTAATCAACCAGTAGATACCAGTTCCCGCACAGTTTGCCCCTGAAAAGAACATAAGAATCTTTGGGGGGCTAAAGTGGCACCGAAACAGAGAAACAGAGGAATACTGAATTCAATCCGGCTATTACACAGGACACCCAATACAACATTAGGATTGCACAAACTATAAAATTATAAAAGCCACTTTGACTGAGAAGGAAACATGAAAGAAAGAAAGAAAGAAAGAAAGAAAGAAAGAAAGAAAGAAAGAAAGAAAGAAAGATGTTTGGAGTTTTCTATTTTTTTTTCTTCTCTTCTGAATCTATGAAACAAGTACCGGTACTCAAAATATTTATTGTTTTCATAGAGTTAATGGTGCATGTAAATAACTTTCAACAATCAGAGAATGCAAGTATTTCAATTATTTAAAACATCTGTTACTAAAAAAAAAATCAAAGTGCCCTCTGGGCTATCTCCTGTAAGTTTTTCCCATCATGCAATGCTGTCATATTATGTCCGAATATTGTTTTTGATGTTGCAATTGGACATTTAGGTTAGAGTGCATGGTTTCTTGAGTTCAATTTCTCTTTTGACAATTTTGTTTGCATGTAATTGGTAATGGTTATGCAGTCCTCGTGTCTTGTGTCTGGAGCAAATTTCAGTACTTTCAACTCGTCTGGGTTTTCACCTGGTTTATTATCAAGAGCCTCATACAAACATTGTGTTACTGTTGCCTTCCCTAAACCCGCGCCACTACTTAAAAAGTGTCAATTGCTTCTCGTCGTTTTTAACAGAGAGTAACATGGTAAAAAAACTCCATTTGTTCTCTGTTCAAAGAATGAACAAGTTCTTTATAACTGTTATCATCCATACGATTAATTACCAGCTTTTCATTATCATTTGCTGTAGAAAAAATTCCAGCATTACTTGAAAGATTGTTTCCTTGGTGATTGTTATCTAAACATGGGTTAAAACAACCAAACAGTTCACTGTATTGCCGTGTTTCTTCACTTATATCCTACTCATCGTTATGTTGAGCAGACGGAGCTACAGTATCTAACTGATCACGTTCCTTATTTTCAGGATCTCCCATGGCTTTTTCTTAAGAGTTCTCCTTTCTTTCCTTTCGAATATAACATGTTTTACTTGCTGAAATCTTATTTCTACATGGGATAAGCATCAAGAGCTCTCTGCAATTAATCTTCAACATTCTTTTTATTAAACATAACTAAATGAATGATTTAGCTTTTATTCTGCGAAAAAGTTTCATTCCTCCTTTCAAGTAAAATTCTTTACAACTTTGTTCTCTGTTTTCATTATTGGGATCATCATCAATCTTATCGTCAAAATCTGTTTCAGGTGGAAATCTAGTTCTTGTAAACTTACTCAGTATTCATCCCCTCATCTTAACTTTTGTTTGAATCAGTGTCACTATTAACAAACAGTTATACCAAGAACAAAAATGAACTAAACATAGTTGCTAGAGCTGTCGTGGTCGTCTTTGACATTTTCATTCTTGGATCTTAGACACTTATACATCTCAGAGTGACGAAGAAACACTCTTTCACAAGCCTTGTACGTCGCAGACTTAAACACGTGCATCACGAACAAAGAAATTTACTGATCCTAACATTTTCATAGCGATAACATAAACTTATTCACGACTCTGAGCCAAAGAAACCCTAATATCTGCCTAATGTAATCTAACGGGACAAATATCTTGCAGGTATACTCGGGAAAGCTATTCTAAAGGCTACTTAATACATTTTGCGACTAGTGGGAGTCGTGTTTGGCCTTTATACTTCTTTGTGATTATTTTTTACAGAGACTATACCGTAAAATGCTGCTTATAAGCCCTGGGCTTATGTAACTTCGTAAGGGTTTTTTGGCTGGCAAGCAAAAATATTGCCATAAAGAAGCGTTCTTTGAGTTAATTTCATTTTGGCGTAAACTTTTGTAAAGAATTTCTGTTAAGGAATTAAGAAAGGAATAAGGAATTAATGGGTATAACCGGAGTAATGTTTTGTTACCGATGGGCCTATAACCGGGTGGACTTTTTTTTTATTTATTCCATTACTCCATTTACTCCATTACTATGGAATTACTCCATTATTATGGAACGCATGGAGCACGACATTACTTCACGAGAATTACACGCTTGTTGTACAAAAGATACGTAGTGTAGTCTCGTGTATGTCTCAATGAATTCAAGATACATTGGTACAACTCTACAAGTGAAGCTGTTCTTCGCGTACAGAGGATATACTATTGGATGCAGTGATCGCAATGCCATGATAAGACAACGGAAGTTCTGTCTAGCTCCAGGTCACTACTCAACAAAAGAATAAACTAAAGAGCTAAAACTACCTGCAAGAAGTCGTGATTCCAATATTGGAACATGACAGGAGCTTATTACTCCTGAAAATGATTGCATTTTCATTCTTGGATCTTTAATAGACACTTATACATGATCAAGAAACACTTTCTGACAAGTCTTGCACGCCGCAGGCTGTGGACACTTATCACGGCCTATTTACTGATCCTAATATTTCTACAGCGGTAGCATAAACTACAAGTCGCAATTATCTATCCACTTTGCTCGATAATATTGACCCATTGATCTTTGGATAATTTCTCTAATGACAGGATCGATCCCGGAGGATTTCATGCCATAGCCATAACTATAATTATTTTATTTCTTTATGTATTCTCTACACTGTCCTGGCATATATTAGGGTTTCTTTGGCTCAGACTCGTGTTGCAAAATAAATGGCACAGTGATCTATAGCAAGGGACAAATACCTCGTAAACCTACTTGGGAAAGCTATTTTAAAGGCTTTTAAATACTTCTTGCGACTAGTGGGAAACGTGTTTGGCCTGCCTCTTTTTAAGAGCTTATGACGCGTAAATAAGCCATTTCACAGCTATAGATTCGAATACCAGATATATTAAAACCATCGATAGGAAAGAGACTAAATTGGGCACGAATCTTTCTGACCAAAATGAAACAAAATGAGGCCTAAAAAAGTAAAAACAAAAATGAACTAAAACCCCGAACCTCACTGAAACCTAACTGTTTGACATTGGTTTGTTTGACCTGGAAAATCAACCTGATGACAGTATCGCAAAACTCTGCTTAATCATTTCTAATGATATGGCTAAAAAAAACCAGGTTTGTTTAGTAAGATTGATTCTTTCTGTACAAACTTCAATATTGAGAAGACTGCGATAAACTTAAGCATCCCATCTTTTTTCTTGTCAAAGGCAAAACAGAATATTTTTACACGTCTAAAAAATCACCAACTCAATCTACAGTAATGCAAATAAAAAAACTTAAATTTTATTCGATCTTTAAAAGTGAAACGAAATACTCCGATTTAATTAACCATATCCTGAACATAGAAAAATTACTTCTAAATTCAGGATAGGAAATCACACCTTAAGAATTGAAAATGGTCGAATTACAATCCCTAAAACTCCCACTGTACACTTAATTCAGTTAAAGATGAAAAGCAGTTTTTTTATTTCACTGTATGCACTGTATGTTATATGATGAGCTACGAAATACCTTTTTTGACAAAATTATTAAACAAAATCTTGAGATTTGGATTATCATGAGGTTTATTTTTTTTGATACTGATCAACATATTAGCAGGCTAACTGCTGCTTTTGTCACTCAAGCGATGAAAACAAGAACAAAAAATAGCCAATAGTACTTGTGATTGTTTTACAATTAATAAATGAATTTAATTTAATTAATGTATTAATTTTTATTCTAGATTTCTTTATTGTAATTTAAGTAATTTTAATTTCCTTACTTATTGTAATTGGTTCGGTAATACCATGTATTTAGAAATGGGAATACTGAAATAAAGTTGTTGCCAGTGTTGTTGTATCGTTTGACATTTTGAGCCTATTTGACGACATTTGACAAGCGTAGGTTTGAGCCTCAAAAATCAACAAAAATTGAACAAAAATCAAAGGCCAACCGGCAAAATACATTTAATCCTGGCACCGTGCACTGTACGATGACCCACTAAAAATAAAATAATGTCGCTTAAAACAGTCCCCTTGATAAAATAAAATTCTTTTATTCACATCTTACAAAAGCGTTCGTGAAATTGTTTCTGATCGCTTTTACAAGCACACTTATTGAAAAGTTCTATATTTGTTTGTCAACCTACAAGGAAATTTAAAGCACTAGTTCGTTAAAACCTATTGTTGTTTAATTTAGTCAGCTTCTATAACTTGCAAATGCGGGGTAAATTAACCGAGGACATTTTTAACTAAAGGGACACTGTCCCGACAGATTATATTGTGTTTTCATGATTATGGCCAGGAGCTTGCTTTAGCTTGCTTTATCAACCGAAAATAGGAAGAAAAAAATAGCCAAAAGTGATGAACGCAGAAAAATATGAATTAAAAAGACAAAATAACGACAAGATTCCACCAGAATCGAAACTTTGAATATTTCTTGACCGCATGTCATGTAATCAAAATTGCTTAACCGTAATCAACTTCCATTCTTCTAATCCCGCACATTTCCTCCAAACTACTGCTTCTGTTTTTCTCCTTGAGAATCTTTTAATCCAATTTAGTTGTATATTTGGTGACATTTGGCGATATAACATGGAAATTAACAAACACATTACTTCAACAAAACTTCATTGTAAACGTACAGCATACAACCATTCTCAGTGAGCAATGTCAGCTTACCTCAAACTCTCTTTTCCCTTTCTTAAAACGCAGTGCTATAACATGATAATACCAAATGTCTTGAAGCAAAAAGTTTGACAAACCAGACTGGGCAAACATTGAAATGCATCGTAAAGGATATTAGCCAAGCGCGCTTCTAGCGTGCCAAATATCTGACCCCAGTCTACATTAGGTGAGAAGATTACATTACGTTACACTTTTTGACGCTCGATACAATGAAATATATGCTGCAACATGTTCCCAAAAAAACATAGAATTCATAATCGTACGCCTTAAAAATCATCGCTATGAAATAGAGATATCAAACAGTAGGAATGTTACCTAACTGAAAAAAATATATTCCGAGGCATTTTTCGAAATAGGCAAACAGCGTGGCAGATTTTATATGAAATTTTAAAACGCATATTTCTTCACTGTGAAGGTCAAGTCAATAAACCACTGTATTAAAAAAAAATATGCAACTCGACTCTTGTTTTCTTATTGATCATATCTAACACAAATCTGCTAACAAATATGCACTAGGAATGTCCCCACAAATTCACTAAAAAGTCTATTAATAGTATCTAACGCATTTTTTGCTAACAAAAATGCATAAAGAATGCATGTTAGCCCACATAAACTCCTGTAAGTTAAACATTAACTTACAGGAGATAACAAGCTAAACCATACCTGCAGACAGTCAAGTGCTGCCACAACTATCCGAGGACACTTTGACTGGCAAGCAAGTTCAAATGGTAAAAAATATTTATCTGCTTCAATAAATGGCTGCTTCCCTTTGGGTGGAGGAAGAGCAGATGATGGGCCCTCATCACTGTAAAATAAAAAAAAGACCACAGACATTATTTTTTATTTTAAAACTAAGATGAACATAAAATTATAAATAGCTTTTTGTTTAATGAAGATTAATTAAGACTTTAATGAAATTAACATAAGCAATGATATTTACACATTGTCATAGCAATATGTGTTTTTCAAACAAAACAATATGATCATTTTAATTATAGCTAATGCTATCAACAAAAGAGAGAGAGGCTGCAATATATTCAATATACAAATTGTATTTGCTGACTCCAAACATTATTCCACTCGTTTAACGGATAGGTTGTATATAGTAAACAACAACAATAATAATACATAAGTATATTGTTTCTATTCTAACACCATTATGTGTATTACACGATAATTGGACAACATGAAAACCACATACCTGCCATCTGCAATAACAGCTGTTTGAGATTTGTGAATTTCTTCTGAAATGCAACATAAAGGAATATATCAATATCATGAATGCTCAATAATATAAGAAGAGATCAATATTATTAATTATTTCATTGAAAATCATAATATCCAAGAATGACAAAGTTATAAATTTTTCAAGTTGCAAAAACCATGGGACAGTACAAAGTCCTGTATAAAGACAGTTCAAGACATGTAAAAAGAAAAATGCATATTTAATAAACAGAATTAAAATACCTGTTTACTTTAAATTGAAATTATTAAACAACTTATGGATTATCCTGGTCTCTCATGGACTGATAAATAATGGAAAATGTTAATGTCTAAAGTGCCAAAAATTAGAAATGTTTCAGACATTTCGGGCTTCTTCAATGAAATGTCGATTTTCAACGGTTGACGGTTCTCCATTTTCCATAATTTATTGTGTCACAAGTGCCAGGCAGTTTTTTGAACATTTTTGTCCTCATGGAATGAGCTTGTTATGGTTGTGAAGAGACGTGCATGTTGCCTGAATTTCAGCAAACCTTTAAATATCTACAATAATTTAAAATCCATGTTCACTCAACATGATGATGTTGCTTTGAAATGCAGTGAATGAAATATCTTCCTTTCTTATGTTTGATCCAATCATACATTGTATTTGTTTACTGCTTTTGTCACAGTAACAGGGAATTTGTCATCATGATATGCTACTAATTAACTAATTAACAACATGTCATGAATATGCTAATATGCAACAGGGGTTTCAATAAAATTAAGAGTAAGTGGCAATATTTATAAAATAGACGCATTTGCAGCATTCTGGGCATCAACTTCAGTGAAATTAATTGAAAAGTAGGCGGCGATAATTTAGGAAGTAGCCGGCGAAATTCGCCGGTTGCCGGCTTCTAATGACACCTCTGATGCAATAATGATGGGAGAAAGCAACAGAACTTATGCCCTAACTAACAATATTGTAATTTGTAACCCCCTATTTTCTAAGATTAGAAAGAACAAATTTCACAATTTTTCTGAAATTTGCAGAAAAAAAGGTAAAAAAAAGTACCATATGGAACTTCTTCACAGTACATGTACAAAATGTAGTTCTCATTTGAATGGAGCCAGGGCCGTAGCCAGAAAAAAATATGGACTGAGGCAATATCCATGGTTAAATTCCCCACCTAGCTATTTAGGGTCTTTATGATGACTACGTTTAAACAAAACACTGGGATCATGACTGAGGCAAGTGCCTTGGTTTGCCTTGTACTGGCTGCAGCCCTGGGAGCCACTTTAGGATTCCATCTCAATTTAAAATTAGAACCACCTTTGTACAGCATAATAAACAGCACTACAGGAAAGTAATGCTCAGTAGCTTTCATTTGAATGGTCACACTTAAGGATTTCACCCACAGAATCAAAAGTTAGAACCACCTTGTACAGTATAATAAACAGTACCACTGGAAAGTACTGCTCATTAACTAGCAAGTTTCTGCTTGTAGCCAATTTTCAAAACAAAATATAAACAATCAGAGCTTCAAGGTTAATGTCAGTTCACAACCTTGACACAAATATTGAACCTTGATTATTATTATCACAAAATTATCAAAATCGTTACTTTTCAATGTATTTTCTTAAATTGCATCAATAAATACAAACTTTCAAACACCTTGAATTGAAACTTTGTTCAAAATCGTACAATGATAGAATACATGTATGTTATGACAGAATGAACAGCAATTCATTAAAAGCAGTCATTACAATATTGATCACTAAATATTTTTAGATTGGATTTCAACACTGGTTCAAAGCATTTTTAGACGAAAGAAAGCCACGAGTTTAATTCGACAAGAAGCAAAAAAGGAGAAAGTTGCACTATTTTAAAATATACTCCCTGAATCAAAGCGGATCAACAGTGCGTGACAAGTTCAGAGAACTAAAATGCAATGATTTCGAGTTCATGACCAATACAACTTTATTCTGAGTCACTTTAAAAATGCGCGAAAAAGTAACCCAACTTCGATCGCCGGAAACGCAAACAGACACTCAAAAAGATAGTTTATCGTCGACTTAAAATATGGCATCTGGTCTTCACCGGTCTTCACACCTGTTTCGAGGAAGGGATTTCTAAACTTTGAACATCGCGCATTGATACGTCCAAGCTGACTGAGCAAACAACCTGGCTACACAAATTAACTCCGACAACGAATCTAGCTCAAATCTACAAGGATAAAATAACACTTCGATAAAGGTTTTGAAACAAACTGCTCGTTCACTCTGCTCGTTTCTTACCTAGTGCCACTTCGCAGGCCTTCTTTAGCTGTTGGTGATAAGATTTCTTCGTTTCCTTATCGTTGAGTATCTTCTCTAGAGCCCGTGTTAGAAACATATTTTGCGTTCTCGTGTTCTCGTACATGGTGATTATGTAGAGTTTTTCTTGGCGGCGATCGCCCGTGTCTCCACGATTCTCAGAACAGTGAAATAATCATGGTTCTTTGGAAACAAACAAACAAGTTGGAAATCAAGTCATCTTGGCCGCCATCTTGTTCTCGGGGTTGAAGTCACGTGAGAGGTAGTCGGTGACGTAGCAGTCCCAGTCTCCTCGGGAGGTCTTCCGTAAAAACACTCACCGACACATCACCAATAAAAACGTTTCACAAGTGATGTGGAAATATTGTATTGCATACGCGTTTTATACTCTAGTATTGTTTTGCCTCTGGAACTCTACCTTTGCCAACTTACCGTTCCAAAATACCAAAAGCAGTATAGTGTTTTACATATATATGTAGTGTGTTCTACCCGGGGGGTACTCCTGACAATTTAGGATAGGTGTGTGCCGCCAAGGTTCTCAAACCCTGACCCTATTCAAGGGTACAAAATCGAGATTTGATACCCTTTTTAAGGCCCAAAACCAAGTTTTAACAAACCATATCTCTTTCGTTTTGTGCGTTGGGGTGGATACTGCAATTTAGTGGCCCTATATAAGGAATATCTAAGGATCACAATACCAAAAATACCAAAAAGGATACCCTATTTAAGGACTGAGCACCTCAAAAACCCTACCCTATCGGGCGGCACATACCTATATAGCGTATATAAGGGAGTACCCCCCGCGGGTGTTCCATAGCCAAGTTAAAGAAAAACGCAGAAAACGTAATTCTAAATAATTAAGGACTCAACAAATATACTCAGAGGACCCGATTTTATAAACTGATATGTTTGTAAGCTACATAAATGTCAGTATTACAGTTTAACTCAGAAGGTCCATCTACATTTTTCCTTTGCGAGACACCTTTGTGACATTTTGGGCTCCTTGTTCTCCGGAACACGTGATGTGGCACGCGTGATTCCGATGACAAGTGAGTACAAAGTACGGAGCCTGATATGGTTAACGGGTCTATTGTGTAACCAATTTGCGCTGGCATTCTTTCAGGCGTCATTTAGTTTGCTACACTGTCCTGACGAGTTCCAACAAGAACGAAACAGCTGTCTACGGTTGCAACCCGACTTTATCGGTTTCTGTCGTGATGGTGTCTCGCAAAGTCAACTTTTTTACGTAGTCAGATCAGCCCTGCAGTTTATTGTATGTTTGTTCATTTTTTGGCTGGTCAGGTCTTTTGCAGATCCTTCGTATTCCGTCAGCAACATTATCGTTTGCGGTCCTTTGCAGATTTTACTTTTATGCAGGCTAGATCTGGAACAAAATACAATGGAGCGGTTTTCAAGTGGGTGACGTAAAACCAAAACCAAAGTAATTACTCGCTCTGGCCAATCACAACAGACGCAGACAATCGATCACAATCCAATAAACCAATCAGAATTCGAAGCAAACACATGTCGCTGGAGCCAAGCACGGGAAAGCGTTTTACTGCTGATTGGTTGAACGTGGCGCGAGACTTTTTAGCCAATCACAAAGCGTAGCAATGAAAGACCAAAGCAATGATTAAATTAGTTTCGACACTCAATTGAAAACCTCTCTAACGCGCAAAGCTAATTCGGGGAGAATGATTTGTAGAACGCCAATGAAATGACCACATTGTATGACGTACGTGGGAGAACCCTTGTACCGCTTACTTACAGGGACAGGAAACCAAGTCCAACAACAGACACATATACAAACTGAAAAATAAACTTTATTATTTTTTCTACAACTCTTTTATTCTAATACTAAGCGAACTCCCATCGATGTCTTCTTTGCCCCATGTGATTCTTTAGTTACTTTATTTTATCCAGACTCCATCGTAAGGGTGGGGGAAGCGGAATGAGCAGTGGGAGTGAGTAAGGGGGATGTCGGGGAGAATAAGGGGCGGAAGTCCCTTCCCAAGATCCACAAGTGTTACGAAAACCTTAGGCTCAGTCAGTGATCCTTGTGGTGATAGAATTAATTTCCTATACAAATCCCAGTTTTCAGTACCCTCTGAGCTTGTGATGTTTACCAAGCGGTCTGTGTTTCTTCAGCCGGCTGGATGCAATAACTTCCTCAAGTTTATCGTAAATATCCTGCAGTTTTCCAGAGTAATGTCTTACAGGTTTAGATGCAGATGTTGGCTTGCTTTTCACTGTTCTCTTCAGATGTTCTTTAGCTGTTGTTGTAGATGGAATAGTGGGTTGAGCCGTCGACATAAGAGAATCTTTATCTTGCTTACTTAACAACTCATGCGGTTTTTGCAAATTCGGCGACGGATCATTCTTGACCGTAAGTGCACCAGCTGCATCTACTTCGTCATTTGTGTGCTGGCTATGAAGCCACCGATTCTTATCGCTCCGCTCCTCAACGTTTTCTTCAGAATACGAATGCCTTACTTCGTCCATGACTGATTGTAATAACCCTTCTTGTGTTCTATACTCCATTGGATAAGGATTATACATATTGTACTCTGTATTGTACGCATATGAAGGATAATAATATTCTGGCTCAAAAGTCGATGATTTTTGGTCCCATATAACATTGTCTGCCTGTTCTGGAGTGTTGTAAACTAAGTTGCGATGATCAGTTATTTCATCATCTCTTTGCGTGGCGTACTGCGGTACTAAGTTTTCTTCTCCTTCTCTATTATCACTATTAGCATCGTAACTGGCATAGAGTTCATTTGTCTTTGTGATTAACGGTGAATTATTTGTCTCAACCGTTCCGTCTGGGTTTTCATCTATTTTCTCTATATGATGAACATTTGTCTGTGTGTCAATTGGCGAATTACTGTCCGGGATTTTATCTGAATTTTGTGTATAAAATTCATTTTTCGGAGTTTTTACTTCTGAACTGCTAATCTCAACCGTTTTATCAACGGCTTCGTCTAATTTTTGTGCATGAAAAACACTTTTCTGTCGTAATACCGAGGAATTGTTTTTCCTTGCCGCACTATCATCTACTTTCATCTCTACAGAAAGTTCATTTGATTGCCTGTTTTCTGGTTCATTACTCATCTTAACCGTTTTATTCATTTGTCTTTCTAAGTTTACTCGATGAGTAGAATTACTGGAAGATGACGCATTTTGTTCTAATCTCCTCCTTACATTTCTCTCATTATTGCTTAACAATCTGCCAGTTTTGGAGCTGTTGATGTTTCCATGGAAGCTAGGACCATCGGCATTACCATGGAAACTCGGTCTGTGCTGCGCATGAACTTTTCGTCCCATTGAGTTTGGTTCCAAGGGGTTAACATGATCTATTTTCTCCTTGACAGGAAACTGAAATGTGGTGTGTTTGAATAAAGCGACCACCGGATTTTTTGTTACTCCACAAATATTGTCTTTCCAAGCAAGCTTGATGTATCCATCAAGACCCCAGGAAGCAGACCAGGAATTCTTCACTAGCCAATAGGGAACTCCCTTCTCCTTTCCATAGCCGACCACCAGTACGGTGTGGCGAGTGGAGCTATTGTCTGCACCACACACATAAGTAAAAAACAAAGAAGAGTTTGCAATCATTAAAGTTATGAACAATTGGCTCTAGCTAACAAATGTACCCCTCCTTCGCTCCCCTCCTAGCAAAATGATCCCTAGACCAGTTCTGAGAGCCGCTTGGTTGGCAAGGAATGTACTACTCCAATGTGTCCAATTAATGTAATTATGTGCACATACCCAGAGTGAATTGGCGAAATAGCGGAAGGCTTAATTGGTGCCAAAAGAAAGCATTCTGACTCGCCCGTTACAGTGAAAAAAATATTGATCAAAGAGACAACATCATGGACTTAGCGAAAGTCTGAAGGACTTTCTCGAGCAATAACAAACTTAACACACTTGCTCACGACTACACAGACTTAGCAAACTTGTTCCAGGCGTTCAGATAGTGGGAAGCCACTGCAGCGCGAAGGAAAACAAATCCGCTCACGTTTTCTGTTCGCATCATGGTTTTTCATTCGCACGCCACGAAGACTTACAAAAACCATGCGTTTTTACAGACTTACCATGTTAACAAATTTCCGACACTTGGAGTAACACCACTTTACAACACTCGGATAACGCAGACTTACCACGTTGGTTATTACACAGACTAACCACGCTCGATAAAATTTATTACACAGCCCAACATGCTCGCGGTAACACAACTAACAACTTTTCAGGGTAATAACAGACTTACCAATATAGCAATATAACACGGACCTGTCAACACATTCCGGGTAACACAGACTTACCACAATGGCATTCACACAGACTTACCACACTCAGGGTTATCATAGATTCCCCAGCTGTAGAATTTCAGTGACAGTGGCTTCTGATTGATTGACACACACGCCGGACCATATTTGGCTATAGCTCTCTTGAGTGCACTGTTGTTATACTTAGGGACAAATGCAAAGGCGTCTATTTTGATTCGCTCTTGTAATCGAAGTGTTTCACATGTCCCTTCCTGTGTTGAAAAATGATGTTTTAAAGACATGATAACCGCTATCTACCGGATAAATCGATCGCTATCAAGTGGATAGGCCTTAACAAAACCAATTGCATTATCCACTGTAGAGATTTATCCAGTGGATAACGCAATTCACTTTTTGAACTGAGGCCACGCGGTATTTATATGAAGACAGTATCCGTCATTTTTTTTACAGAGCTTCCGGCGAGTCACATTTGTTGCACATTCAAAACTATCACCTTGCCAACATTTTGTCAAACTTCATTAAGACAGGACAAATCATAAATATAATATCTCTTGCAAAAAAAGCAACTGTTTATAGTTAGGTGTTATATTTTAGTATCGCGGTACAGTTATGTCATACCTGAGCCAAATACGGCCCATAATTCTTTGCCTTTGCCACTCCGTTCATATAAATCCAGCTTAGGGCTTTATTGTACCAGCCTCCTCTGCAGCCGTGGTTACCAGACCCCCATGAGCAGTCAACGATCTGCTGCGCGGAAAGTTCAACTAATCGACCTGTCTAAGAAACGACAGAAACAATTCAGATAGCAAATAACTCAAGTATTCAGTGACAATTGAACATAACCGACTTTCAAATGAACGACGTAACGCGGTTAAAGCCACAGTACATAAATCGGAAGTGGCAAATTTACCACAAACGCAATGGTTTAATTAGAAAAGGACGCAAAAAGACATACAGTGGCGCAAAGCGCGGAAAAATTTGGGTAACCGCTGTCACTACTAGCTAGTCCAAGACAGTGCGCTTCCCTATTTCGTGTGCTCCTCAGTAAATAACTTCAAGTTAAAAGAAAATGATGTTCAGCACATCAATGAATTAAAACTTCCATACATTGGATTTTTTTTTCGATTTTGAATACCGTAAAATCTCTATTAAGCCACCCAGGTGGCTTATTTATTTAAGGTACTTTCGAGGAGTGGCTTATTAGAGAGGGGGCTTATTGATTTAGTAAAATGCAGCACGATGTACACTATGAACTTTATTCAAGCATCTTAATCTCGGGATTAAATTTTAATATTACAATTACATTGTTTTTCCCTATATAATGGTTTATACCTGGTTTATACCAATAACAAAAGCCACTTTATCACAGTTCAAGAGTATTGAAGTAAATAAGGGGTGGGGGTGGCTTAAAAGAAAAGGGGGCTTAATAAATTTCTTCTTCTAAAGTGGGGGGGGGGGGCTTATTAGAGGGGGTGGTTTATTAGAGGGGGTGGGGCTTATTTGAGAAGGGTGGCTTCATAGAGATTTTACGGTAAACGTTGGGATTATTAAAATTACGAAATGAAACGCTTTTCAAATGACTATAAACTTCATACAGTTTCCTCTGATATTGTTTCGATAAGAAGTGCATCAGACGAATCACTCATACCTTCATGAAATATGCTCCTTCGACAGATCCGACAGCACCCAACGCATAACATGATCCACAGATGCCCTGACCGCGGACTGGCGTCACTGCACCTATAACAAAATAATAACCTGTTCAGACCAGTCAGTTCATTTCTTAAGAAAAACCTTAGGATGATGATGATGATGATGATGATGATGATGATTACGATGCTGGCGATGATGATGATGATGATGATGATATTGATGACGATGACGATGACGAAGATGATGACTGATGATAATGATGATGATGACAATGATGATGATGATAATAACGATGATTTCAGTGGTTCTTTTATCGATTTGCGCATTGGAGACAGGACCGTCATTTTAAAATGGTCATCGAGTCACATGAAGGTCTAACCATTTAAAATATCGCACCAAAGACAGTATCTTTTACTCGACTGTTTAAAACGGAGCTCCGAGTGTTGTTTCGGTTCTCCAGCTATGCAAACTCACGCCCGACTAACTGAACTAACCAGATAACACAGATGACAGTTTTAAGAGACAGAGCATGACACTATTCCATCCCACTCCACTTTACCAGTTAAATGCAACGGCCCCTGGACACAAGGCAGATGTAGATCAGCGTTTTTTCTTTCATTTCAGTTTTTTCTGTTCTTACCATATTCCCTCCAATCCAACTCATCAGGGACGTCAACACTTTTTAGAACAGTGCTCATGTTACTGTAAGCTTCATGGTGCTCATCAAGATGGACACCTCCCTTGTGATTTGTGCTGTTATCCTCGCCTAGTCCTAACATTTGACGCGAAAGAAAATAACGCATGGGTTAAAAAATGTCCAACTCAGTATTTTAGACCACTTTAGCAAGTGAGACCAAATAAGAAATATAGCCTTCATATGTGTTGCACTAACCTTCATGACCGTCATATTCCTCTTCTGTAAGGTCCACCAAATGATTTGGAGCTAATTTGTACTTCAAATTCTGGCGGTTTATAGACCTGATGTATCTAGTAAATGTAACACGATTCGGTTAATAGTCTTCTCAGTAACAGCAGCAGCTACTTAAAAAGACTCTCTCTTGCAGTAACAATAAACCCTTATCTCCAACTACTATATAACACCTTGGGGGCTGAATTTTAAAATTTCTTGTTCAACAGCGACTACAAACTATTATATTTCCTTACACTTTGAATACCATTTTCCATATTGATTACGCATGAATGTAATTTTAACGTGAATTAGTCGCGTCCACACACAGTGTTAAAGCCATAAAGGATCCAAGGAGAGTTTGCCCACAGGGAGCCCAAAATTGCCAATGCCGTTTTTGGCAATGAAAAGGTAAGTTATCTGTTTACCTCATATTATGACGGAAGATGTGCTTCCTCTTGACGTGTTCATGTTTGGAGTCATGGATCTTGTTGTGATGTTCTTTGTACACGTGATACATCTCATCCACAATGTCCTCACCATATGACATAAACTCACCCATGGGGTTTGATACAAAGTGAGAATCCATGCTGTGGGACCAGTTATAGCACCACTGGTCTGCGAAACAAAAAAAGAGTGGGTTTTATATAAAAGCTCTTCAGTACACTGCCTCTAAAACGCCTACAGTGGTCGCCTTTGCAAACACATTGTTAAGGGGAAAAGATGGCAAGGGTCGCATCTGCGAAAGTTTGCCTTTACAGAAAATCAGAGCTTCTTCGCTTGATAAGATCTATTTTTTTATTTTAAAATTGGCGTACCAGTTTCTGATGTAAACCATGGGTAAGATCATTTAGAGGGTAAGAGAGGGAGACCCCCTATTACCACACCCATCTCTGTGCGACACCAACAGTTTCTAGCCGTCCTGAAATCTTGTAAATTTCGAGAAGATAAAATTCAAAATCGGATTTCCACTGTCGCCTCATTTATATGAGCAATTAGGTTTCCGTGCGTAAATAAAACAAGAGACGATCGACATACGGAAGAGTTGAGCGGTAAACGTGAAAAGGTCGAGCGCGGTTGCAGTAATCTACCTTTATACAAGCCGTCCATACACTGTCTCTTATTTTGTTTTCAGTCGTAAAGCCAGCTACATTTAGTTCTTTCCGCGCGAAAAAATTACGCCAAAGTGTAAATCCACCTTAAGTTAATGTTAATCACTAATCAAGCTACCCAGGTATACGCGCCAGATTCAACAAAAATCAAACAATAAAATGACAAGAAATGCGAGTATCCTGCAGTGTAAGCATTTTTTTTGGGTTGGCGAGTGCTGAATTTTGAATTTCGTTGAGTGTTTGGCCTCCAACTAGTCCCAGTCTGCGGTTTGAGTCAGCAGTCGTTCGCCTTTCCCTTCCCCCCTCCCCCCCCCCCCCAAAAAAAAATAAAAAATAAAAAATAATAATAATAATAATAATAATAATAATAATAATGGATTTTAATTTTTTTTTAAGTTTCGCTCTTGCGCACTGGTTATGCTTTGCGCCCTGTGTTGCTTTATAACACTGTGCATACAGATAGTTTTACTGCATATAATAATAATGTAAGCCTACATTGCCGGGTAAAATGCAAGAAAACTTAACATCTAAAGAAGTGAGAATTGTTTTAAACCTTAAATGATGGCAGCTTGAGCAATCCTGAAGTTTCAAAAGCACGCAACTAACCTTTTGGGAGCTCAAATTTCTCCAAGTCCGGTTTCCACTCTTCAAATGAGATATATTCCAGCACATAGTTGTCATAGTATGACGCCATCAGGCTATCGTAACCTTTCATCTCATATCGCACGGGACGGACTGGATCGAGCTTGCTTACCAGTAGTGTGTGAGTATTCAGTAGACCAAATACCATATAGCGGTATTCCCACCTGGTAGCAGGCGTGCCCATGTACACCTCCTCGCTTGCGTACTGAGGAAGAAATGAGAACCAGTTAATAAATACAACTGTCAAATGGTTTTAGACTGCATGTCTTTATTCTTAATCTGAGCGTTTTTTATTGAAAAGACTGGGAATAAGAACTTATCTTGGCACTGCGCGTCCATGATCCAGGTTGTAATTGGGGAGGGGGGGGGGGGGCACTCCCATATTAAAGTGACGCGAGTGATTGTCGTACCTTTAAGGGGATAAAATTCGTGACTTGGTACCATTATAGGTGTTTGAATCGAAAATGACTACTGCCAGAGTATACTTATACTTTTTAGGTATTTAGCCAAAAAAAATATGCTAACAAAAGTGGGCCAATCCTAATTCTTTGGACGTTCTAATCTACTCTTGAAGCCCGATTCTGTCCAGTTCTATCCACATTCTATCACACGCCTCGTATTGCCGGCCCCGGTCCACGAAAGCGAGCAGGGAGAGAACCTGTGGTTGTTTACCATTTACCCAAAAATTCCGGAAATTTCGGTCAGAATGTAAATGGTAAGACAATTTGGCTCGACCGACCGGAAAATTTTCGAAATAAACGGAATGTCTTGAAAGGTAGTCCAAATTCCCAACCGAAATTTCCCAAGGGAAATGTGTGTACCATTTGCTTTTATCTACCAGTTCCAGACCCTGCGCCAGTTTTGATGCGTAAGCGTGGTTACTCAGCTTGTTTCTCGTGTCAAATGGTAAATGGTACACGCCAATCTCAAACGGAATTTCCCTTTCTGGAGTTCTGCTTACCATTTACACAAACCGTGGACCAACCGGTTTTCCCGTGTAAATGGTAAACAACCTGTGTTACCGAGGGCAACCTCGTTCCCAGGGTCTTCTCCTTCAAAACCCTGGGAACGAGGTTGTACCAAGGTAGTCCAGTTCCCGTTCATTTCGAGTTGCTTTCAAAGTAGGCTACACCAACCACCGCACCTTAAAATACGACATGTTAGGTACTATAGGCTGTGGTATGATGGGCCAGCCTTTATGTCCCTCAAGTTTCCAGCACCCGATATAGTTTCCATCTTTCTCTGTGTGCATTGGTACAACCTTGAATGTCACGCCGTACTTCCCGAGGTCTGCTCTTTGGTATGTCTTGTCTGTGCCTGAAGAAACGCATCTGTTAGTCGTCAAACTATTGATAGACTGTGAACAGACTCCTTAGTGGGGAAAAAATAGGCGAAAGGGGAGGAAGAACAGAGTGGTCAAGGCCCTCCTCCATTCCACCCCAAGCCTCCCTTTTCGCTTTATTCTCTACAAGGGAGCCTGTCAACGAGCTAAAATGTTGATCATATTGGGCATTTTTTATCAGGAAATGAAACACGATAATTCGATTACAAGTTTTAGGTAAGCTATTTCGTAAGTGCGAAGTGCGCACATAGGAATATCGTCAGACCAAGATTACCACCGCACCTCCCCGATCTTCCCTCAGTATACATATCTTACTGAATTACTGCTGAATCACAACAACCCGTGCTTATAAATGGTCGAACTAAGCAATAACTCAGTTCTAGTACATCTGTTATCAGAAGTCTTAAGGACGTTCGCGCGAGTATATCTGTGATCAGAAGTGTTAAGTCTGCTATTATAGACACTATAAATCAAGCATTCCATTATTTTCAAATTAATAATAAAGCAGATCCAGAAACTAGAAACAGAAACAGAACAGAAACAGAACAGAAACAGAAACAGAAAGAGAGACAGAAACCAGCAAATTTACAAAAAAAGCTAAAATCTAATTATCTCAGTGTTACATGTAACATAACATACCGTAATAGTAGTCGATGCGACTTCGGTTGAAATCACTACTAAACCAAATTTCGAATGGCTCCACAATATTGCTATGTGGTAGGAATAACCTTCCAGTGGCATGGTAGTTTTTAGGAAAATTAACTGTGGTAGGAGTGGTTTCATTCTTCTTCTCCAAGGATCGCTTCGAGATCGTAAGGTCAAGATTACTGCCACCATAGCGTTGGTACATCCCTGTCGCGACCAAACACAACACCACCAGCGCTACCAGGCTTGGTAACACAGTCCTTGTAAAGGCCATAACGTTCGCAATTAAAGATGTTTGTTGCGATAGAAGATGAACTAGTTTCAGACATTTCTCCGAGTAACCAACATTTCCGCGCTTTCTACTGGTCTGGGTTCGTAGTTTTGTTGGTACTCCATGAGAAATAATACTATTTTAAGAAGATGACAAGTGTTGTACAAAAACACATCGCTGAGAAAGCAATGAAAATCGGCCTAAAACGTCTTTTAAAGACGAAAAGATGAAAAACACTCACTAAGGCATCGGTTGGCGTTAAGTCGATTTCTCAAGACAAGAAATGATCTTAGGTTTGGTTTGTGATCATAAGTGATAGCATTTCGACATTTCATTCGTTAAGCTATTGGTATAAATAACTTGTATTCTATAGACCCAACTGGTACCCAACAGGTATTTGTGATCGCGCGTCTGAATACTGCTACGGGTTGGAACGGAGAAACTGCGAATTTGTTTTATACTCAGTTTAGGAAGTATTTTTACAAACTCGGTTTCATTCTAACCGCATCGCTTTCCACGCGGATACATATAAGAAACGGTGCCGTTTACGTGGAACAGTGAACGTTACTGAACGAAACCGTGTCTGTTTGTAAACGCGCCCTCAAAAGTGAAGCGTTTTGAAAACGGTTTGCATGTTTAATCTATTGTGCAAATATCGAAATTAATGCATTTTGAAAACAATCGGTTCATTCGATCGAAAAACTTTGTTTCTTTCTTTCAAATGTGTTCTTAAGTGACCTTGTACTGGCTTTATTTGTCAACACGAATGATTAAAGGGGCCCCTTGTAAGCATTCGAATCGTTTTTAATATGTGGTTTCGAGTTCATAAAACCGTGTTGATTTTGATTCGAAACCGCTTCCGTGTAAACGCCTCATTAAGGTGGCCGAACACAGTTTTCTTGTACATATACGTTATTTATCGTTATTTTCAAACCTCTAAAGCGTGGACGCCTAAAATTGGCAAGATACACGTTCGACTAAAATTTTTGTTGAGCCACGTATCGTTACCACGGCAACTGCTGGTTATTTTATTTTTTATTTTTATTAGCTTCGACTCCAGATTACTTACACAATATTACTACTATTACTACTCGTTATAAACCAGCCTTTAAGTTGAGGATTCTATATTTAATGGCAGTTTGTTTTCTTCAACGGTCCCTGCAATATCGGTATGGGTGGGAACCGCGCAAGCGTCGTATATACGTCTGACCGCTGCGTGCTCGTTCCCAAGAGATTATGGGCTCCACCAACAAGAACAAAATTTAAATCCAAAAACAGATCAAAGACACAAAATACTTAGTTGATATACATAGATTCAGTAGAGAACTCACGGTCTATCCGTCATGCGTATAAAGCGTACATTTTTACTGTTTCAACTAATTGTTGCTAGCTTTCATGCGCTCTCATCAAGTCTAGGGCGATGTCAAAAATCAACCTACGTAAAATTTTATTAGAACATTAACTGATAAGTCTTCAACAATATTCAAGCCCTCTCTCTCTAATGTTTATCTGCCGCTAACTCTTAATCTAATCTGTGCTCCTAACTGAACCAAAATATGTTTTTGTATTAACAGAACCCGGAACAATGACGGTCCAGTTTTGTGCTGAATTACCACTCTGGTGTACCAAAACGGTTGATGAGTGTCATTGACGGATTGCTTGGGTCCGAATGAATTGCAAATTGAAAAAGTTAGCCAACGTATTTCAAGCTTTTACATTTTCGTTTCCAAAATGGGCTAGAACATACCTCGATTTGTTCCTCTTTCAAGAATTAGTTGATTTCTTTCTCTTGGTGTTATAGTATTATTTTGTAAATACAAATGTAAGTAAAGGTAGTGTAGCATGTTTTAGCATGTTTTGACCAAAAAGGACAAAATGCCCTTGACACTGCCTCTTTGACTCTTAATTCTTTATTCTCTTTGAATCTCGTTCACATATCTATGTATTGTAATCAGTTTAAACGTTAATTGTATCACCTATCGTGGATTAAATGCTACGTGTTCTCTTTATGCTTGGCTACTTTGTCTCTTTTAAACACACTGGAGTACACATCGATCTTTGGACTCTCCTTCGGTCCCGGCCGAAGAACATTAATCGATACTCCATCGCCAACATTTCCCGGCGGGCTATACAGTGCCACCACAAACACGTCATTAGCAAGCAGGCCCTTGCGTAGAGCGCATCCCACACCTAGGAACTGAGAGCCTCTCCAGACCAGCTGAGTAAAAGAACTTGTGTCATCTTGAACGTGAGGATAGTTATAACTGTAATTTTTGCTTTGCTAGTTGAAAAAGAAAAAGGTAAAACTGGTAAATTCGATAGTTAATATGGGGCGATGCTTCTACAATATTTTTTTTGTTGACAGTAGTATGGGGCGCATAAAATTTTCCTTATTTTTGCGGTGGAATCTCATTGATTTGCGGTGGAATATATTCGTAGTGCGGTGGAATATATAACGTAGTGACATCACAGGCTATTGTCTTTACCCCATCAAGTAAATGCGATGGATTCTCGGTAGTGTGGGGCGGAATACGTTAAAATATGCAATCAAGGTAGCCTAAAATTAGTTAATCCTAAACTAAGATCCAAGCTCCAAGCTGGGAGTGAAACTTTACAGTAAAAAAAAACCACTCTTTTGTAGCTAACCAAAACCCCAACCTAAAGCTAACCGCTAAAGTTTCGCTCCCAGCTTGGAGATAAAATCATCTGCCCAACGCAGACGTCCTTCGGGTTCGTCACTCCCTTCTTGTGAACGTCTAGGTTGGAGGCTACTTCAACGGTTCTTTGGCCGAAAATCGCCCGAAGACTTCCGAGAATAACGAAAGCTCAAGCGAAGACTTTCGAAATTTTCCAAAGTCGACCCGACGACATCTGAAGATTATAGGACCCGAAGTCTTCAAGTGTTGAACGCTTTCACCGCTAAAGTTTAACTACTTATTTAATCGGTCGCTGACATGTAAAGGGTCTTGGAGTTTTAAACTATGCATGCTCTTTACCTGATACCACTTATCCGAAGCCTTCGTTGCTGCAGTAGAATCACAGCCAAATGTCACGCCAAGAAACTTCTCCACATTCTCGCCCACGCTTTCCTGGTCTGACAGCACCTCAAATCTCTTCGCGTTGTTACCCTTACTATACTGCTGCACCATTTGATAAGCCAGCTTATTCGCCTGGGAAGACAGCTCATCAGACCATCTCAGTGGCTGGTCGTGGTGATACAGGCGATAGCGGTTGTGAGAATTCAGGGCTGCTCCAGCAAACTCTATGGGGTTGCCTAGTAGAACGAGAAGAAATACAAACGGTTAAGCCGCGACTTCTCGTATAACTTTTAGCGTGCATAGGCGACTCAACTTTTCAGTGAAAAATTGTTGTCGCCAACACGCAGTGGAAACTGCAATTGTATATCGAAAAAAAAAACTGAACTTAAATATTGGAAAAAAACAAATTAGGGAGAAGTTCAACGAAGCCATACGGGATCAGCATGTCGCCTGTGCATTACCAAAGTGATGAGTTTATATCTACACATTTACCCTCATTTAGATGTCTCTTCTGCAGGATGTATCTTACCTCCGGTGAAGAAAAATGATGGCATAGTACTGGTAGATCACTAGTCACTAACCTATTTTAATGGTGTCCGGTTTGAGTATAAATCCTTGTACTCTGTGAATCTGTTCTTCTCCTGACTCTGGAACCATCGGCCCAATGATACTCTTACCACTACTTCCCAAAATCACTTAGAAAGGAAAAAGAAAAGGATATATAGAGCATATAGAGCAAAGAAAAACAGGAGCCGAACATACAGATAGTTTTCCAACAATCATCAGCAAAAACCAATCATGACTTGACTTATACGCGCGTATACCCGCGGTTGTATGTTAGATATCAGGCCCACGCTTTACACTAGTTACATGTTTTCCCGCCCTTGGAACCGGTCGCGCGTTTTTCCACGCTTAAAACCGGTTGCACGTTTTCCCGCGCTTAAAACCGGTTGCACGTTTCCCCGCGCTTGAAACTGGATGCACGTTTTCCCGCGCTTGGCATCCATGCCATGTTTTCCTCACGTTTCTTGCGCTCGGAACTGCTTACAGAAATTATCATAGACTACGAGCAGTCACTGTTTTTCCCTCAAAATGACCAATCCGTTCGTTTTCTCGCGGACTTCTCAAATGCTACACCTTTTAAGTGAATAAGAAGCAAAGGACAGTGAACGAAAATGCTGCCGGTGTACGTAGGATCTGTAACAGATCTGGTCAGCCAAAAATAGAGATACAATCAAAGTATAGAGCAAGGCTGATACTACGTAGAATATTTAACGCGACAACGACATGATAGAGCCCAAACTGAAAGCCAAAATACAACCGTGGACAGCTGTTTCGACCTGGTTGGGTCTCGTCAGCACGGTGTAGCATCAAAAAGATAGAAAAACTAGCGCGAACGCCAGTTCTCTACCAAATTGTACACTTTTTAGCATTCTTAACAAGATATTTTCAGTTGCAACATTGTCCCTCTGCTACTCACCAGAGTAATGATGTCTCCTGGGCAAGTTTGTTCGGTATACATATGCCGTCTGCAGTTCGATCGACTTTTTCGATGCCTTTTTCATTTGATATTCGTTGATATCATCTGCAACAAATAAATGTGTTTCTTGATGATTATAATCAGAAACCCATAAGTAGGTTGAAACGTGCAACTGTCTCTTGTACGCTTCAAAACAAGCTTCCGATTATTCAATTTGCTAAGAAGTTGTTACAGCCATATTTGGAAAATCAAGATAAAAATATTAACCAATCAATTCGCTAGAACAACTTGCTTCCAATCTCGAGGGACCGAGGGCTTTCCGAATATGGTGCTAAGCAAAAAATGAATATTCGGAAGCTGTGAATGCGCTTTACACGTTTCAACCCACTTATGGGTTTCTGTTATAATGTAAATACACAAGATAAAAACAAACAAAGAAACAAAATAGTGCAAAAATAAATAAATAAATCGACTTTGTTTAACGAGGATAACAGTTAACAGTCTCTCGAGAGACTGACAAACCTGTGGCCCTCGAATTCCGGATCGAATTGGAATTTGGAAATGTTGGTTTTTGTGGAGGAAGGAAAACCGGAGTACCCGGAGAAAAACCCTCGGAGCAAGGATGAGAACCAACAACAAACTCAACCCACACATGATGCCGGGGTCGGGAATCAAACCCGGGCCACATTGGTGGGAGGCGAGTGCTCTCACCACTACACCACCCCTACTCCCCCTGCAAGACGGAAGTATAGCGCGCCTTTCAGTTTTTCCGTCTCTGGGGGCCATTTCTCGAAAGACCCGGTAATTACCGGGCCCGGAAAGCTGTTTTATTTTCATCGAAGATCGAGGTTTTAAACGTTTTTCAGATAATACGATAAAACTATCAGTTACCAAAACAAAATGGACTGGTTTGTTCGCTAGGACCTGCGCTTTTATTCTTCAGATTTTGATTTCAATATTTGACCATATTTGGCTCCGGACCCGAAAAGTTACCGGGAGTTTCGAGAAACGGGCCCCTGGTCACAATTCTTGACTCCTTGTTTACTCTTGCTAGTTTTTTGCCCTTTTATACGACCTCATTTGCGCTTCACAATTTTCGTTCAAAAGACCTTGCTGGATGCAGCAAATATACGAACCTGCAGCCCTTGCCAGACAAAAGACAGCTTGCAAAAGCAGAACACATCTCACATCCAAGATCATCATTATTGCTCATTATTGATCATCATTGCTATTGCATCTGTTCATGAAATTAAAATTAAAATTAAAAGACGGCTATTTTGTCTATGTTAAATGGTCAGTGTAACATTTTACGTTTGTGGTTAGTTAACGCATGGCTAACTAACATCCTTATGCTTAGACTATAACTGAAACCGCGTTTCACAGACGACGCGATCTTTTTGAATAAACATTGAAACCGGCCAGCAGGCAGAGGAAACTCGCACGTGTATTGCCATCAGTGCATCAGTCAGACAACGTCTAAAGTGGCGACCATCGAAGAGTCTTTGAGTCGACGTTTCATTGCATTAAAAGAACCGATTTTCACCTGTGCAAGATACAATTTTCATGAGCGCAGTTTACAACTTGTTCTGGCGAAATTAAAGGAAATATATCCACCCAGTCACCCTTAATTCTTAAATTTATATCCTGAAACGTGATCATGAACACGCAGTGACATGGAAAATTAAACCGGTCGAACATGGTTTACTTATCACATATGCCCGACAACTCTAGTTCCTGCCAGTCATGTTTCTGGCGAAAAAGTGAAGTATTTGACGCCGGTAAAATCGATAAGTGGGTGTTTACTCTCGAATTAATCATTTTTACGTTTTCGCGAATAAGAAAAACTTCTAAAACGTTTAAGATATCAGTTTCAAGTAGAAATTGCTGACTAAATACTGACTTACAGGTAGAACTATTGTTCGAACCAGAAGCGATCAGCTTGTGTTACACTCTTACTAATAAACCTGACAAACAGTTAAAACTACATTTTAAGCAGAAATGGAAAATAAAATTAATGTTACAACTGTTAGAGCTCTTGTGAGAAACAACATTCAGTATTTAAAAGGAGTAAAATGCTAAATATTATCGAGCAGATTGACAGTTGTAAACAAGTTAGTGTACCAGATACTCATGAGCTAATTTTCATTTCGTTTTTCCTAAAAACTAGGAACAAACTAACCTTATATTCAACGTCTGAATCGCATTTCAGAACCCCGGTGTCTTTAAATGATACTAAATATCAAATCTCTGAGGAGAATTTATAAATTTCAACGATTAATTAAGAGGGAAGGCCGTGGATTTTTGCGATTAAATATGAATGTGTAAGCAAGGACGGTTGGTTTTCATCCAATTTAACCAATGTAATTCGATCTTGCGTCACGGACAAATTTAAAAATAGCAAAAAGGTAAATTTACTTTTAACGGATAGAGATCAAAGGAAATATTAATCTTCCATGATTAAAGAGTGGAAGAAAGATCCTACGGTTGTAGACTAAAATTTTGCTTTTTTTTTTTGGTTCTTGTGAATTTCAAACCAACTCTTGTATTGGATTATTTTATGAGTTATATACATAATTGTCTTGTGACATGTTTTATCGCTATTTAAACGCTACTTAAGCTATATGAATCAGCGCATGCATCGTTCACGTGTTTTCAAAGTACACCAGAGCAAGAAAGAAAACAAAATGATTGCTCACGATAAGAGATCGCTGCATTCCAATATAAAATGAAACGAAAGCAAAAAGCTTTTATTAAGTTGAATAAAATAAGCGACCAGCTCGCTAGCTATACGGTATACTACTGAGTTCACCTGAACAAAAGTTGTCTTGAAATAAATTTCATATTTTCTTTTACCGTTACGAGAAATAAGTGATACATTTGAAGCAAGAAATATGAATTCTAACCCTTTTACTCCAAAAGACGGCAAAGGTTAAGACAAGGAAAATAATTATACCATTTTATTTTGCAAAATATATCGACAAACCATGTACAAGTCAGCATTGCTACCATGAATCAAGAGACGATTTACAGGCCTCATCCATGATAACACATCTTTCGTGCAAAATGTAGTCTGTTTTAATTTTCTTTTAAACGGCGATTTCTTCTCTAATGTATTCGAGGTCATTCCTCTCAGTTGTCGACAAGAAGAATAGAGTTCATTGTTCATATAGAGGTTATTTTTAACGGTCCATACAAAGTACTAAAAAGAGTACTTCCCAAAAGAGGTGGGGACATAAAAGACCCTGGGAACGAGATTGACAAAGTATATACTGACGGCCTTTTCAAGTAACTTCAGCTTTCAGTGTGCGGGCATGTTCTTAAGTCCCTCGTGCGTGATTGACAGTCCACGCTTAACGTTGTACATTTGATTTCGCCGCCGAAAAATCGACGAATAAGCATCGTTCACATTTTTGCTTGGGCTGATAACATTTTGACGCAGTGCGCGCGGGCTATTCCCCGGGGGATAATACAAAGCCACTACAAATATCTCGTTACTTAGAGTTCCTTTTCTCTGTGCGCAGCCCATTCCAACATCACGAGTCCCTTTCCAGATAACTTGGGTAAACGAATCTGTATTACTGTTAAGCCGTGGATCTGCATAGCTGTAATTATTTCCCTGGTTGTACCAGATTTTGGTTGCCTCTTCCCCAGCTGACTCGCAGTCGAAATTGACCGCGGTGAGTTTGGCACGGTTTTCTCCAAACAGATCTACTCCTGGTACTTGAATGGTTCCTTTGAGCGCCATCTTGTAGGCGAGCTTTTGAGCTTGTATAGCCAGCTTGTCAGACCATTTGAGTGGCGTGACATGGTGGAGAGCGCGAAAGTTGTTGTGTTCTTGGAATCCATGACGAGCGAATGTGATAAACTTACCTGGTTGTGAGAGAAATTAAACAAGATTTATTAAAATTGAGTTAATTATATCACTCAAGGAAACGCAGAAACGCTCAGAGTCAGCACTATATAATGTTGTTTTTAAGTTTAATTGGCTATAGACATATGTCCATCTTAAAGAGATTTCCGTTTAGACTTAAAGAGAGTCCGTCTTGAGTAAAGATGAACAAGCGGCAATTCTTGTTGCTATTTCATGATGGTTAAAATGAACAACAGCGAGCAATGTGCATGCGACATCAGCAGAAAATCTGCCACGAGGAGCCCCTAGAGCCGAACAACGCCGGCCAGCACCGCTACACACAACATTTAAAAATGGTCTAAAATCGCTGTAAAATGGCAGCGAAAATCGCGGGTTGTTTATCCAGGCGATTTAAAGACATTAGATATTAGGTCGTCTTCACTCCTCCGTGGAACATAGGGCGTAGATATCACCGTACTCTATTTTGAGCCACTTTTTTCCCCCAGGACATGTTCTTCTTATTTAACTTGCCCGCTACACTTTTTGAACAGCATTGAAATCGCCGCAAATGAATCGAATCAATAGTCACCTGCATAAGGCCGCTTCAGGGTTGGCTCCCATTAGCTACTAAAGAGACGGAAGCGGAATCGAATCGGAATCGGAATTGGAATCGCAGGATAGTTACGATCTTGTGAAAATCAAAACGACGGAAGCTACTGAGATCGTAAGCGACGGAAGCAGAAGCGGAATCGAAAGAAGCAGGAAACCTTCTGATTCTCCCGATTTCGATTCCGTCGAGCTTCCGATTCCGATTCCGACTCAGTTTTTTTATTTACACTAGAACTTATGGCTCCTTACGCTTCCGACTCCGACTCCGCTTCCGATTACGTCGCTAGTGGGAACCAACCCTTAGTTGGCGGATTGCTAAGCAGTGCAAATGTACCAACCGCTTCACGAAAGCGGGGCACCCAGGATTTAGTCTACGGGTGTTTGCCTAACAAATGCATTTTAATAAAGAACAGCGAAACACTCGGATAAATCATTGAATATTATACAAACATGTCATCATGTTAGGGCTTATTTAATTACATACTTTTCAAAAGCCCGTTAAGATCTCTTTGTTGGAGTACACTCTGCACATCCCCAGTAGTAGGAGCACCTAAGAATAAAATAATTAGTGTTATTTAGCTAGTAAGTAGCAAAATAGTAATAAAGACAACTGTACTTCAAACCTGCAACGAATGGGGGCGCAAAACGATTCTGGCTTGCCATGGGTAGCCATTTTAATTCTCTGATTTCCTATTTGTATCAATTGTGCTGCGTGCACCTGTGCTCCCGTGCGACCTCGTAGCTCAAACGGTAGAGCAATGGAAGGTCTAATCCGGAGGTCGTGGGTTGAAATCCCACCGAGGTAATTCACCAGGGGACCACCTCGTGTGGTCCCCTAGTGGATGGCCCCCTTGGGGTTAAAGGTGGTCAGATACGAGGGGTCATGCAGCAGGGACATGTCGCAGCGACATGTAGCAGGGACAAAAATTTGTGTAGTACACACTGAGGGACATGTAGCGGGGAGTGTAGCGGGGACATGTAGCAGGGAAAAAATCATAGCGCTTGCACACACATGAAAATGTCGCGGGGACTTGTCTCAGGGACATGTTGCAGCGACACGTCCCCTCGTGTGAACTGATACTTTCATAATTGTGCAACACCAATTTTGAGAACATTTTGTCCCCGCGACATGTCGCACGGAGTTCAACTTGTTGAACTTCATGGGACACGTCGCTGGGACCAAATGTCCCCAAAATTGGTGTTGCACAATTATGAAAGTATCAGTTCACACGAGGGGACGTGTCGCTGCAACATATCCCTGAGACATGACTTCGCAACATTTTCATGTGTGTGCAAGCGCTATGATTTTGTCTCTGATACATGTCCCCGCTGCACGTCCCTGCTACATGTCCCTCAGTATGTACTACACAATTTTTTGTCGCTGCTACATGTCGCTGCGACATGTCCCTGCTGCATGACCCCTCGTGTCTGACCACCTTAACACATATAGTACACAATTTATGGCTTGTTCTCAACACTAATATTTTCCACAGAGTTAATTCTCTGATTCCCTGCTCTTTGTATTACATACTTGTGCTGCGTGGCTCGACATTCACCATTTTTAAGAAAATGAGAGTACTGCTCACATGATTACATTTCATCCCTTGGATAAAATTTTCAATTTCTTTGACAACTAAGCCAGAGGCCTAAAGAACAAGACAAGTTTTTCCAGAACAAGTCCTACCACTGAACTGCGTCAACTAATAAAAGGCCGACAAGTTATTTACTTACATTTCCCGTGCAATAAAAAGCTAACAACCACAAAATACGCTCTGACGGCAAACTTTCGGTTCATGGGTCAGGTTTCTGTTTGCGGCTACGGAGAAGAATTAAGAAATCGTAAGTGAAATAGCTATGGATTGTTTGGAAGTTATCATTTTGAAAATCATGTCCACTGATAAATGAGGTGACCGTTCTGCACATTCAATATTGATCGTCAAAACTCAGAGACTCTGTTCTTACCTTTGTGAGCGAATCTTCAAGAATTAAGAACCATTTCTTTGTAATCCAAAACCTAAGCAATAAAACGACGCTTAGTGGTCAAGTTTAGTCTTGGGCTTTGGGGCAAATTATTAGTTCTTTGTTCAAAATTCACGAGTATTTACAGTAGTCCAGAAATCTGGCAGGGAAAACAACATCACAGAAAAATATAAACGCTGACCCAAAATTCTGTTTAGTTTCCAGCTAAAACATCATTTAAACGTAAGAAGTGATTTTAGCTTCAGTGAAATGAATAATTTAGAGGAATTTAGAATTTAACAACTTAGTTTGTTACGACAACGGGTGTTTTGTCTGGTTGTTCTATTTGCGAACAAAATAGGTCAACGAACTTTGTCTTCTCAGTTCATTGAAGGGTTAAAACCTGTGCTCCACAGTATACAAAAAAAAACTTGGTAATATCCACTGTGCATAGTTAAATAAAACAGGTCAATGAACCTTGTCTCAGTTAATTGAAGGGAGTTTAAGCTGCGGGTAAAATTAACTTGTTAAATCCGCGGTGCGTAGACTTTTCAAGTAACCGCCTTAGTTTTATCAATGAAGTCTCCAGAATGAACAAACAGTTTTTGATACGAGTTGAGTGGTGTTTAGATGATAGCTGTAAAGGCTGGTTTTCACTGGCGACGGAGTCGCAGTCGTAGTCGCAATCGTAAGCCGGCTTCCGACCTAGTGAAAATCGAAAATCGGAGTCGTAAACGGAGTCATAAGCTCGACGGAATCGGAGTCGGAAGAATCAGAACGGTTCCATTTTCTTCCGATTCGGCTTATGACTCCGCGATCTTCTTCCGATTCCGTCGGTTTGATTTTCACTAGATCGTATCGCTCTGCGCTACTGATTACGACTACGACTCCGACTCCGACTCCGACTCCGACTCCGACTCCGACTCCGACTCCGACTCCGACTCCGACTCCGACTCCGACTCCGACTCCGACTCCGACTCCGACTCCGACTCCGACTCCGACTCCGACTCCGACTCCGACTCCGACTCCGACTCCGACTCCGACTCCGACTCCGACTCCGACTCCGACTCCGACTCCGACTCCGACTCCGACTCCGACTCCGACTCCGACTCCGACTCCGACTCCGACTCCGACTCCGACTCCGACTCCGACTCCGACTCCGACTCCGACTCCGACTCCGACTTCGACTCCGACTCCGACTCCGACTCCGTCGTTAGTGAAAACCAGCCTTAATAAAACCAAAATCTAAGATGACTTGCCACAACAGTTTTCAGAGCTAGTCGGTCGTACCGGGATTCGGCGGCATTTTAGAGGACAAGTAGAACCAGGTCTTTAAAACGTCACATTTCTGTTATTATAATATAGAGGGCAAAATTACTGAATGCTGATTGGCTGACAAAGAGGCCATTGTTTTCTTAACTGAGGGCAAAATTACTCGCTCCTGATTGGTCAAGCATCAAAATTTCTCACTCGTGATTGGTTGAGTGCGTCGTTCTCGTTGCATTCAGTTGGCTTGGCGGGATTTTGATGAAAATCTACAAATGGAGCGCTCGCATGTTTCGCAGGAGATTTTGTTATAAGGAAATTTAATCGGATGATACGTAAGAAATGAATTCTATAGATGATTTATAGCATTTTACCGCAAACAGGAAGCGATTATTTGTGTTAAAACTTGGATTAACTGGGCGCCTGCAGGCCAGTTTGCGACGTTGAGGACCTTGAAGAAATTCATTCATGGCGACAAAAGCCGGTTTAAGGCCCCGTCCACACTAATGCGTTTTCGTTTGAAAACGCATACTTTTTTATCCGTTTTTACCGATCGTCCACACTAAAACGATCAAAAACGGAAATGTTTATCTATGAAAACGGAGGTTTTCGAAAACGCTAGTTTCAGAGTGGAGACTTTTGAAAACGCAGGTCTATCGTGGACGGCAAAAACGGAGCTTTCCAAAAACGCTTACGTCACAAGCTCAGCCCCAGTTGCAAACAAACCAATATTCAATATGTACCGGTATCCATGAACCACTCATTGTCTTCTATTGTTTGTGATGTATTGTATTTTTGGTCTTGTTTTGCATTTGTATTATTGTCGTTCTTTGTTCCTTTTGTTTTACGTAATATGTGACCGGTGCACGCAGAATCTACCTGAAATTCCAGAAAATCGGAACAACCGGAAAATACCGTTTCATTCGACCATTCCTGCTCGGCCCAGTTTCTCCGAGCCGGAATCGAACGTGTCCGCATAGTCAAGACACAGGAAACCCAAGCGTAATGTTTGCATATCAATGATATTTGAAAATATAAGACATTGTATGGAATTTCGAATTCAACGTTTTAAGCAATATATAAATCAAAATTGCTGAATAAAATCGTTGAAACATTTACTGGTGTCGTATTCTATCTTTATACAGTGTTTCTACGCTATTTGAACGATTTTTAGTCCATTTATCTTACCTTGTATAATATAATGGAAAGGAAGGAGAGTTCGGAGCTTTCGGCGTTCGACACGTGTCCACAAATGGCTCATTTTTCGCACAAAAATAGGTGCTGCTCCCATTCTGACTGGTCGTCCTCACAGTAGAATAACGTTAAATTGCATTTCTTCGAACAACTTGAACATCCTTTGTTGATTATGACGAACAAGCCGCTCCACAAAATCACATAGCACTGCAAAATGGGCGCCAGAGAGCGTGAAGAACGGAAGAGACCACGGTGCGCGGTCAACACTGGGTACCAGAGTAAAATCAAACCCCACAGGGAAGGGAACGTTCAATTTTGTCAACCAGTCATTTTTGTTGCGCCTACCACCCGGTGAGGACCAAGTTGTCATTCTGCTGGTCATACTTTCGACGTTAAAACGGCCTCTTGAAGAGGAGGAGACAAGGAAGAAAAGATTGAAAAAGTAAAAAAAAAAATGTCAATTGACATTTTATTGTTTTTACTTTTTTGTGAAAACGTAAACCGTGCAACTGAATTGTGCTTTGTCACTGTTGTGAAACACGCCATACGCTATTCGAGGTAAAAGCGTGCTTTTTCTTTACAAAAATTAATGTTATTTTATATCGGTAATTAAAATGCTATATCAGTAAAACAAAAAACATTTGCACGTGGGTGCCTGAAATTAATTTGGCAGATTATGGCCGTGTTTTCACGAGCGATTTTTCAAGTCGCTGAGCGAGTGACAGTCGGAAATCTCGTGAAAACAGTTGCTTGTCCAACTCGCTTAAAGTTAAGCGAGTCGGCGAACTACAATAGAATTCTCATTAAATTTAAGCCACCAAACCAGGTCGCTTAAGCTTGTCGGCAATTAAACAACAAAGAAAGGCATTGTATTGTCGTTCGTTTGTGTTCTAATTTTCTATTGTTTTAACAAAAGAAAATATGGCCCGGTTCAAACGTCGAACTTCACATGTGCCGAACCTAATGCAAATGAGAAAAATCTATTGTTCTTGCTCATTTGCATTAGATTCGGCACATGTGAAGTTCGACGTTTGAACCGGGCCTATATCGCGCATGGTATAAGAAAAATGAATAAAGTTCTGTCCGTGAAAACGCATGAATTTTTTAAGCTGCTTAACGCGATCAGTAAACAAATCACCTACAGGAATGTTAAGCGAGAAAAACCGCCTCGTGAAAACACAGCCTATATTTGCGTGTTATGACATATTGGCTGTGTTTTCACGAGGCGGTTTTTCTCGCTTAACATTCCTGTAGGTAATTTGTTTACTGACCGCGTTAAGCAGCTTAAAACTGAAATTTATGCGTTTTCACGGACAGAACTTTATTCATTTTTCTTATACCATGCGCGATATATTTTCTTTTGTTAAAACAATAGAAAATTAGAACACAAAAGAACGACAATACAATGCCTTTCTTTGTTGTTTAATTGCCGACAAGCTTAAGCGACCTGGTTTGGTGGCTTAAATTTAATGAGAATTCTATTGTAGTTCGCCGACTCGCTTAACTTTAAGCGAGTTGGACAAGCAACTGTTTTCACGAGATTTCCGACTGTCACTCGCTCAGCGACTTGAAAAATCGCTCGTGAAAACACGGCCAATAACAAACACATTCTACAAAAAGCGTGTCCCACCGGAACGGTTTCCTTTTTTTCCTCGATTTTTGCACGGGCTAATTTTTGTTTTTGACTGCAGTGCGGCCAGGCCCTTATTGCATAAAGAAAAAAATTAATGTCTTGCAAAAGCGTAAGAGCTGAACCGAGCTCAATGTAAATGTAAATGTTGGTAAATGTTTTACTAATAGACATAAAGAAGGAAACAGATACACGGTCCGTTTTCCGTCGCTTCTTCCTTGTCTCCTCCTCTTCAAGAGGCCGTTTTAACGTCGAAAGTATGACCAGCAGAATGACAACTTGGTCCTCACCGGGTGGTAGGCGCAACAAAAATGACTGGTTGACAAAATTGAACGTTCCCTTCCCTGTGGGGTTTGATTTTACTCTGGTACCCAGTGTTGACCGCGCACCGTGGTCTCTTCCGTTCTTCACGCTCTCTGGCGCCCATTTTGCAGTGCTATGTGATTTTGTGGAGCGGCTTGTTCGTCATAATCAACAAAGGATGTTCAAGTTGTTCGAAGAAATGCAATTTAACGTTATTCTACTGTGAGGACGACCAGTCAGAATGGGAGCAGCACCTATTTTTGTGCGAAAAATGAGCCATTTGTGGACACGTGTCGAACGCCGAAAGCTCCGAACTCTCCTTCCTTTCCATTATATTATACAAGGTAAGATAAATGGACTAAAAATCGTTCAAATAGCGTAGAAACACTGTATTAAGATAGAATACGACACTAGTAAATGTTTCAACGATTTTATTCAGCAATTTTGATTTTATATATTGCTTAAAGGGTTGAATTCGATTTTCCATACAATGTCTTATATTTTCAAATATCATTAATATGCAAACATTACGCTTGGGTTTCCTGTGGTCAAGACGGCGTCTCAATATCAGTGCACGGCGTGTTTGTCGAGCATGATTGCTCACGTAACATAGCTAGCAGTACAACAGCAGAAATGGCCACAGCTAGGAATGGTAAGTAGCACAGAAATGCTTATACTACCGAAATCACTAAACTGTTAGCACCCGGGGAAAAACGATCGATTGCATTTGAATTTTGGGCTTGCTCACGTGACCATTTGAAGCGCCAAATTGGTCACGTGGCATTATTCCTATCATATCTGGTCGTAAACTGTCGCGCAGTGGAAGGCCTAGTCCCTAGGGACTAGGCTGGGGAAAGAGAACTTTCGTTTTATATTTATTCAAACAGGAGATCGTTTTATGAACAATTAAACAAGCAAAATGCAAGACATACCTGTAAACGGCGTGATTAAAAGACGCAAACGGAATTATGATCAAATTTCTTCGTCCGATTCGAAAGAGGTACCGTACGTAAGATAAACTTAAGATTAAGCTTATATAGTCATCTTCAAGACGATTTCTTTCAAATATTTAGTTCATATTGAAGACATTGCGTCTTGTTTTTGTATGTTTTCTTTTATTTTCCTTCGTTACTACATTTGTTTTCTACATACTGTCAGTTTACATTTGAATATAATTGCTGTTGATGCATGATCGGTAACGAAAATGCTCCCTCGAGATGTAAACGAAAGAAAAAGCTCAAAACTTCTCGGCTCGCCGGCGGAGTCGTTTTTACCAACATCTATATGAAATATTCCATGGAAGTGGAAGGAGGTTTTTCGTCGAACTTTTTTCGATGCAAACTTTTGAAGCCTATAAAACATGATAAAACGTCCAACGCCAGCGGAGCTCACTAATTACTCTAATTATGCCCGATGCAAATCAGATTTACAAGCGCAGAAACGAATTCTGACATTAAAATCGACGGATAAAATTAACTTTCTGAATTCCTCCCCTGTATCCACCTTATTCGATTAAAAATCCTTTCTCGTCAAAACTCCGATTTCTCGCCATTGAACTTTGAATCAAACTTGCGGGAATCTCTCAACGCGCAAAAAGTGAACCAACTATGAACCAACCAAATGCGTCCATTCGTCTTCCTTCGGGATTTTTGATTGACATGCTGAACACCTCACGTGACCAATTTGGGCTCATCACATGGTCACGTGAGGTGATACACCACTACACCAATACAACAACAACAACAACAACAACTTTATTTCAGTATTCCCATTTCTATACATGGTATTACCGAATCAATTACAATAAGGAAATTAAAATTAGTTTAATTACAATGAAGAAATCTAAGTAGAATAAAATGTATATTCATGTATTTTTAAAACAATGACGAGTAATACACCAATCTATGCCCGTCCACCATACATTTCTTTGTAAAAATGCTCAGTTTCAAAATTTCATATCTTCGTCAGTTTTCTAGCAATCTTTACAAAACTTTGTAGTTTTACAATTACTAATATCGATATGCTGAATTTGATGCTGGACTTTTTTTCCCAATAAACCAAATATATTTTTTGTGCCATGCTAGCGTGATATTGGTCTTAATTTCGGTAGTAAACTTAGTATGTATTAAACGAATGTAATATTAAGTCACGAGCACAAAGTAGTCGCCGACTCGATTTTTAAAACTTCCTTCGCATGTAGCAGCTAGCTGCACTGAAAAAAATAATATCATCGTTCTCTCCTAAAATATCGTTCGTTTTAACTTCAGAGTCATCGAACAACTTCAAAGCAAGTAAAAGAGGCAACGAGTTCGCCATTTGTTTTGCTTTGGTTTATTTTGTATTTTCGCGCGAAACTTGGAACGTGATGGCCTGGAACAAGCAACCGGAGTCGCCCAGTGAGGCGTCCCCATACATGAAGTACCTACCGTTACTAACCATTGGTGTTCGAGTTCTCCCCACTCACTCAGCTCGCGGCAAAAAAGATGTCGAGTGCTTCAGCAACAGAGGTTTCCGATCAAGCTTCTCCAGTTCTGCAAGTATTCAGATATATCTGTCATCTTATCAATGAACAAACTGAACAAGCCGTGAACGCCCTTCTAAAAACGAGTCTGTTGTTTGGAGCCCTGTATGGACTCAAGGAAGGCATCCAGAGCATGTTCGGATACGAGTGTCCTTCCAAAGGACACTTATTCTACGGAAGTCTCTACCTTTTTGGACCCGCAGTTTTCTTCCTCTGTTTTGCGTTCGTATTTTCTCGTCCGTTTTGGGAATTTGTAACGGGGTGTTTCCATTTGAGCTGCAGCAAGCGACTTTTGACTTCCCCAGGTTCTGCTGTTGACATTTATCTCGCCATTTCTGCGCCGTTCCTTTGGGTAGCATGCGGACTTTCGCAAGAAAGGTATTACATCTGTGCAATGTACGGTCCAGTTAGTTTTCAACTGCTATACATGCGAGAGGAGTGGATAGCTACGACTGAGGGATTAACATGGATTACCGATGCAAAAGCTCGCTGCCATGTTCTTGTTTGGGGAATCATATTGTCATGGGCCATCACCTCCGCTGTTTTGGTATCGCTTTACCGTTGTTACACCAGACATCACGGGGCGGAAATAGAAAAAAAACTCAGGACAGTTTCACGTGTGTAGATATATTTACTGAAACTGTAAATAAAGTATATAGCTAAAAGTTTCACCTTGTGTCTGAGAAAATCACAGGCAGCCCAAACTCATGTCACGAGAAAGCGAAGTTGATTATCAGCGGTGTGTGTAGACTGCAAAACAGACGTTTTTTTCCGCTGGCTCGATCGCAAAGGCGCGAAGCGCCGAAAGCATCTGAAGCGTGGATACCCTGAGCCTGACACCATATTCACACTCGCTCCAGACCTTTCGTTCAAAGACTGCACACATTCGTATGACCAACGCAAAAAATACGACTGTTTTGCAGTCTACGGTGCGTGAGACGGGTTGGACCCTTCGATGAAAGCGGTATTGGTTACACGGCAGCCGTTTTAAAAATTTGAGCGCTTTATAAGACTTTGTATGGGGAAAAAACAATGTAGATTTCGAACCCTTAATGAAGCAAAATTTAGGCATTAATTCAATAAAGTTACTATTGAACACACCTCTGGTGTATTCTTTTGTCCTTTGGGGTATTTCAAGCTGTTTTGGGTTGTTTTGTCACCTGTCATTCCCATCATTAGAAATCGAATTTCACATTATTTTTTTACCCATACAAAGTCTTATAAAGCCCAATGCTGCTTTCCTTGAAGGGTCATGTCCTGTCTCAAACACCACTGAAAATTAATCCTTCGCTTTCAGATGGTGTGAGCTTGGGCTGCCTGTGAGAAAATTAATTATTAACAGGGCTTCAAGTGTCCCTATATTTCCTATATTTCCTATATTTTTTCAATTTCCCTATATCTCCCTATATAGTTAAAAAATGTCCTATAATCCCTATAATTTTATTTAGAATAAAAAAGGAAAAAAAATATTGCTAAGCTCATAAACTTTGTACTGGTGGATGTAACAAAGGCAGTGAATTTCCTGGGTCAAGCAAAGAGTAAACTAGTAAGTTCAGTATGTGTAGCTGCTGTTTAATGTACCAATATTTGTCACCAATGAACTGCTTCAAGAGAAAAATGAGATCAGTGTAAGATTCTTGCAGACACTAATCCTTGGTCATGCCATTATGATGATGTTGCAAAGAAAATTGTTAACATACTTCAGGAATAGGGCTACCAGCTGCCTCTCTCAGGCTTAGTAAGTTTGGCATTAGATGGACCAAATGTCAACAAAACCACATGGAGTACGGTCAATAACGTAATCTTAGATGAAGGACTCCCTGCAGGTCTTTTGCCATTCATCCCTTGCAACATTCATGTTGTGCATAATGCTTTCCATGCATGCATTAATGCATATGGAGAGGCATCTGAGGAATTAGCCATAGATCTTTTCTATTGGTTGAAGAGCTCACCTCGCAGAGATTACATCCATGTGTTGAATAATCTGGGGTTTGATGATGACCTATTCATCCGGCATGTACAATGCAGGTGGCGTACCCTTATTCCAGCATTAGACAGAATTGTCAAGAACTGGGAAGCAATCAAGAAATACTTCTTTGAAGAATTGCCCAAGCTAGCTACACAGGTGAAGACTTTCAAGCCCTTGGAGAAGAATGAGCGGTACAATCATATCTGTAGAAAGGTACAAAAGTTCAACTGGCTTTTCTACTATCTGTGGAACCAATTTTTAAGAAGTTTCTATATTTCTTCCAGAGTGAAGGGCCACTGATTCACTTACTGTGTGATACAATGTGTGAGCTTCTGAAGTCCCTAATGGGTCGCTTCCTCAATGGCCAAGCCCTGAAAAACAAAGAGGGAAGCACCTGCTGACAGTAGACTATTCCAAGCCAGACAACCAACTGTCCATTTCTCAGATGGAAGTGGGAGAGAAAACTCGCTCTGCCCTCATTGTGTCTAAGCTGTCTGGTGACCAACAGAAGAAAGCTCTTCATGGTATGAAACAGTTCTATGTGGGCACCACAAAGTATCTGATTGGCCATCTACCAATGGACAACGAGCTTTTAAGAGATATGTCTCTTTCCAACATCCACTTCTCGTAGATAGTGAGCATGGCACGCAAGCTATTCCTAGACTAGCAGTCATGCTGCCAACAATATCAGAAGAGGAAGTTGCTTTGGTTACAGATGAGTGGAAGGTGTACAAGGCCGGGGATGTTGATGCAGACAGTAGCATGCATAGGGTTGACCATTACTGGGCAGATGTCTTCCAAAAGAAATCTCAGCAGGGTGAATTTAAGTATCCAGTTCTTCAGAAACTCGTCAAAAGCCTTCTCTCTATAGCTCATGTCATTGCAGATGTAGAAAAAGTCTTTCTGCAAACAAGAAGACAGTAACTCCAGACAGGGCTTCTATTGGATACTTGACAATAAATCGTCTGTGTTCTGTCAAAGATCATGTGAAGAAGTGCAGAGAGTCACAGAATGTTCACATCACCAAAGGACTTATTCAAAAAGGCTCTCTGATGAAAAAGAAGATCTGGCAAAGAAAACGAACATTCAAGATGCAGAGAAAAAAAAAAGGCTGAGGGATGCTGAGAAAGAGAGAGAAAGGGAAGCAGGGACTGAACTTGTCTGAGAGAGAAAAAGAACTGATGAAGTCAGAAGACCAGAAGGACAGTGAGCTGCAAACGGCTAAAACACTCTATGAAGAAGCAAATGACATGAGGCAATTAAGAACAAAAAGGCTTCCAACGAGGCTAGTATAGCTAGCTCAAGGGCCACTTGAAGTTGCTAAGAAGATGATGGAACATCCAATGGAGCAAACCCAACAGTGTTCAAATAAGAGAAACGAACTAGACAAAAACAAGAAGAGACTCCTGGAAGGCTATAATTCAAAACATGTATCTGCCAAGAAGCGAAAGGACACTTACTGAATGTTGAGGACATGATGTGCACTTATTGCCGTTTTTTTTTTTTGAGACTGAATGTCAAGAATGTTAAATTTGAGTTTGTTTCCAACTTTGTGTTAAATATCTTGTGCTTTAAGTGTGATGGTTAGGAATGGCTATGAGGGGCATGGAGGAGGCCATTGTATTTGTTTTAATAAAAATGTTAATTTTTGCTGTATATCACTTGTAAATGCTTCAAAAATCCCTATATTGTTCCTATATTTTTTTCCTATTCCCTATATTCTCCCTATATTTTTGAAAAAAAGACCCTATTTTTAGCCCTATAATTTGGCAGGAGGCCACTTGAAGCCCTGTATTAAGGAACTCGTCAGTTTTTCTTGGTAACCGGTCAATTCTCCCGGCAGTCAATAGAAAATGTCATAATCTGCCCTTCTACCAATTATAAAATGTATTTTCTTTATTATATTGGTATAAATATATTAGAAATCAAGTTACAGACACCATCTGGCATCATATACAAAAGTACTGCAAATCCTCTGGGCTTATCTATTTCAAGTGCATTTGGGGGGGGGGGGGGGGGGGGGGGTGACTTATTATTAGTGAATATTATGCCAGCAATTTACAAATTTGTAATTCATAAATTTCAATGCTGTAGGTTCCCACAAGTAAATAAAATGGATAAACATCCATGGACCATACTTTATCAATGAAGCGTTCTACATTCATGATTACCATAACATTGAAACGTTTTGAAAATCAAAAGTGTGGTTGTATTTTTGAAAATATCATAACATAATTATGACTACAGTCAACTCTCTCTTAACCAACACCTCTATAAGATGGACATCTGGTGTTGGTCCCCGCCGTTTGTCAGTCATTTTACTGTAACTAAACTCTCTATGAGATGGACACCTCTCTAACACGGACAACGGACACTTTGAAACCATCAACGGACACTTGAGAAGTGCTTTTTTTAGTGAAAAATACTTCAAAACAGAAATAAAAGTGCTGAATGTGCACAAACGAGTCCACTTTTCTAATGTTTTGGTATCAGTTTGTAGGTTTGACTTTAAACAGACTTAAAACAGACGTGTATTCATTGTGCATATGTTCAGCTTTATTGTCTCAGAATTATTGGTTTCACGTTATCTCGACTCTCGATAAGCCGGACACCTCTTTAAGACGGACAGTTGGGGCCGGTCCCAACTGTCCGTCTTAGAGAGAGTTAACTGTATTTTTTAGTACGGTAAAACTGCTGCGCTAACTCGAACTCGGATGACTCAAACATCCCGCTAACTCGAACATCAACCCATCTCCCCTGGGAGTTTAAGTTAGTGGGGTAAGTACTGGTAATATTTCCCCCAAAGCTGGCAGGTACAGCATGTGAATTTGTGCCCAGATTGGCACAGTAAAAATGTACCAGTAATACAGTCTGCCGTTTATTGTTTTGGTTGTGAAGGAAAAAGGGGGGGGGGGGGGGGGTGGTAATGAGCTTATTCACATTTCAGTGAAGGACAAGCTTGAATGAGATCTGGATAAAAGATTTATATGACTTTATGACCTTTTTTAAATTGATCCTGACAAAATAATTTTTCTATTCAATGAATACATACTAATGATACCATACTATATGGATATGGTGCTCTCTTTCACCACAACACAATGTCTGTATTCACCCTCTGCCTCACTCGCTTGCATGGGACAGATGCACATACCCAGGGCCTAGTTGGTCAAAGAGTAGACAATGCTATCCACCAGATAAATCACTATCTAGTGGTTATAAGTTAACAAAGAGAATTGCATTATCCACTGGAGTGAGATTTTACCATTGTAGTGCTACCACCTTTTGAACAACCAGCGCCTGGGGTACGAATACCAGTGAACTGTTACCTTATGTTTTCCTTGTTTCTAGAGAGTTAAGTTACAAACAAGTGAAATTTGGCTGGATGTAGCGAAGCACTGGTGTTCACCTTACAGGGGTCTCTGCTCTGAGAGAATTAACAGCAGTAAACAGCACCAGATCAGAATACACTACCATAATTATGCTACACACAGTTTTTAAAAAATCAGTGTACAAAGGACCAACACTCAATTCAAAGGGGACAGACCGCAAATAAATGTGGCTACTAAATATATCTGAATTTCGTAACTGTTCATCAGTAGGATACCCAAAATGCGTGCAATTCCACAATTGGTTTCGACTCCATTAAATCCTATACCAATTGCAGAACATTTTAGGAGGAGCCACCCACAGTGTGAGCACAGTTACTGACAAGACATATCAGTTAGGAAAACAACGCAAAATAAATGTAGTACGTTAAATAACTTTCAGAATAGCCTTCTCAACAAATTATCACTGGAGTATATTCCCAAGGCATGCAAATGTCATGAGGGAAACTGGGAACGAGGAAGTAAGTTGCTTTCGTCGTCTTTCCCGTCCCCAGAGCCACTCGTTTTTCTTGATATGTGGACAAAAGATGACAATTTATATGAAGTATATGGAAAACATTGATTTGGTGACGAGAATGGAAAAGATGGCTTCTCAGACTTCACAGTCCGCGGTTTCAGATCATGTCGCTCCATTTCTGCGAGCAATCGAAAGAGGAATTAGACATATCTATCATATAATCAGTGAACAAGCTGTAAATGCATTTTTAAAAACTGTGCTGTTGTTTGTGGCCCTGTTTGCTCTCAAGGAAAACCTGAAACACATGTTCGGCTACAAGTGTCCTCGAAAAGGCTACTTTTTCTACGGAAGCCTCTACATCTTTGGACCCGCGGTTTTCTTCCTGTGTGTTGCGTTCGTGTTTTCTCGTCCGTTCTGGGATTTTGTAACGGGGTGTTTCCGTTTGAGCTGCAGCAAGCGACTTTTGGCTTCTCCAAGCTCTGCTATTGACATTTATCTCGCTATTTCAGCGCCGTTCCTTTGGGTAGCGATCGGACTTTCGGAAGAAAGCTATTACATCTGTGCAATGTACGGTCCAGTTCATATTCGTGAAGTCTGGCAGCCCGAGGACCAAATGGACCCGAAAGTAAGATGGCTTCACGATGTAAAAGCTCAATGCCACATTCTGTGTTGGGAAATCTTAATGGCATGGGCCATTACTTCAGCTGTTATGGTATCCATTCATCGGTGCTGCAATAGAGAACAAAAACAATCAATCGCAACTTATAATGTATAAATATAGACATGGTTATGCATATACAACTGTAAATTATATAGCTGAATATCAGCTATCAGGGGGGGGGGGGGGGGGGGTATCGGGCATACCCATGGGGTTTGACATTTTTCCTTCACATTTTGGTCGATTCTGTCACCCTTGGGCAAAAATTTCCATTCAAATTCCCCCACCCTACGGAAATTCTGTAAAATATGCAAACAACTTAATTAAGAAAATCTTATTAAAATCGTCAAAAGGAAGAGACTTTACTTTATTTAAAGTGGCAACTTGCACAATGATGCCATTATTCTTGGTTTTCACTTACGTCATATTTTTTTTTCAGAAGCATTAAACAATAGATTTCGAATCCAAAATGTTTATGGAATTGTAAAGAGTTTAAAACTACACATCTTGGCCAAATTTTAAAGCCCAAAAGCATTTCGTTCAAGAGTTACAGGCGAACGAGTATTAGACATTTTTAGTAAGAAATGTATGGAGCGGCCATCTTTGTGCCCCACTCGGGCACAAAGATGGCGGCCAAAAAATTCGAAGTCTTAATTATACCAAAAATTGAATCCAAAAATATTGTATTTGCTATAAGCTCCATTAACTCGGCTTATAAGCACTTATAATGCAAACAATAACTTTCAGCTGATTCAATTTTGTTAATTTTCATGACTTATCTGAAATTGCGTGACACATTTAAAACCTTTGTAAATCGGAAGCAAAACATCGTAAAAACCTGAAACTTTTTGTGAAAGATTAATAATACTTGTATCCACATACCATGTTAGAAACAGCTTTGTAGGATGTATACTTTAGATGTTTTAATTTGTTATGACGTCATGTGAAAACCAAGAATTGAAGGTACGTGAAATCTATCTATTGGCTAATAGTGCACAGATGGAAAGTTTTTAAACATAAAAAATTGGAGAAATATGGTAAATAACTCTTCACTCACCTCAAGATCCTGTGAATGCCCACCGAACGTGCCACAATGTTGGGTTCGATGTTAGATTTTACGTTGTGTATGTTACTTCTACTTTTACTGCTACTCCCCCCTGGATGGGATGCTAGTCCATCCCAGGGTTACCCCCAGCATTTTGTCGCCGGTACCCATTTATACACCTGGGTGGAGAGAGACAGTGTGGAGTAAAGTTTCTTGTCTAAGGAAACAACACGACGGCAGAGACCAGGCTCGAACCACCGACCTTCAGGTTGAAAGTCCGACGCGCTAACCACTAGACCACCGTGCCGCCCACATACCATATACCACCACTGGCCTGTATCTGATATTTATTTGGACAAAATAAAGTTTATGTATGTTTGGTGTTCATAAGAGGAAAGCTGAATTCAATCTGGCGACTACACAGGACACTCAACACAACATCAGGATTGTAGAAACACAATAAGTTAACTTTTCTAGGTATGTGTCTATTCTGTTTTGTACTTAGTAACATATCCTAATAAAATCAAAATTAAAAAATTGGAAGACTTTCTTTGTTTATGACCAGTTACTTTCCTTGTGGAGCAGTACACGCTTCTTCAAAACTTAGCCCCAGTTGTGGGAGATGATACCACAGCCTTAACTAACAGCCTGCTGTATGCGAATAGCTACTTCATAAATATGTGGTACTACTTTATGCATCAGACAACATGCCCTGCAATACTTCTTAGAGGTTAGTTTACACACTGCAATTTTGCTTGGATATGTTGCTTACAACTTTGTGCCACAATCATGGACATTTTCAATACTCTAAGCATTGTTCCAGTTAAAATAATTTTGAGGTTTCTCGTTTGTGAACAACAACACCTTTCACCACTCTCAATAACAAGATATTAGCATGACTGGCATGTATGCTCCTAGTGGCGAGGAGCAATGAGAGGCAGCTGCAACTTTAAATTGCTACAAGGTTTGAAAACATTTTAACATTTTTCTAATGCAATTATCGTAAGCAAATCACAATGCAAGTAACATGTGGCAGTTGACCATAGTAAAGAAAGTTTAACCGCATCAATCACTATTTAGAGCATTTTTTTTTCAATCGAATGTTGAAAGTAATTTTGCCTGATTGCTATGGGTTCACATTGCTATGCTTTGTGATTGGCTAAAAAATCATAGCCCAAACAGAAGTAAAAAAAAAAAAATGTGTTTTCCTGTACTTGGTGACAGCAACATGTATTATTTTGCTTTGTGTTCTGATTGGTTCATTGGATTGTCGGCATCTATTTTGAACACTCTTGAAAACTGCTCTAAACAACAACCTATGAACTGTCCGACTCATTGCTTGTATGAACAAGCTGGTGTGTTCTCAAATTACTGAAATACTTGAAGTTCCTGAAGCATATTTCACACTGAAACACTTGTCCATTGCCCACAGTAGAGCTGTTGCTGTTTTCAGGACAGCTTTCCACCATTTTCTTGTGCACTATCTTCATGTGTGATTTTAAGTTACAGAAATACTTAAACTGCTTAACACACAAATTGCATTTGTAGGGTCTCTCAGCTCGAGGGGAAAGTATGAAGCCAGTAGCAAAATTGCGTGCTTCTCCATCTTCATTTAAGTTATACAGTCGAGGAACAAGTGGCTTTTTTCTTTCCTTGCATCTGCTGTGGGATTTAGTTGTATAAGTTAATGGCGAATGCTTCTGTGTATTCTTAGAGGATTCACTGAAGAGAACAGCATTCTTCTTGCAGTTAATTTCTCCTGCTTGATTCTCACTTTCATTTGGCGGAAGTATACGACTGTACTTTCTCAATTTGGGGCTTAGCCTTGTGAAGAGAAAAAAAAATGAGAAATCAGGTTGCGATTCTGAATACCGGTACATACATTGTCCCTCCCTTGTTAGCAGAAACGTCCACATCAAAGATTTTACTTTCAATATTACCTTTCACTTTCTGGAGAGGTTAAGTTGATGCTGCTGTTAGCTACAGCTCCTTCCTGGCAAGAAAACATAGTAACTGATCATTTTTGTTTATCAGAACAAAAAACTGGAAAGCAACATAATGTCTATTCTGCCATAAAACTATGCACAAATCATAAGACCATCATGAAAGAGATGACCCAGGTTTGCCCCTAGGCATTTCTTGCACTATAATATAAACAAAGTTTTCGATTAACAAGATCAATAAAAACCTGGACCCTCACTGATGCTGTTGCAAATCTTTGCATTCCCTCATTCTGTGGGAAATCTATATCCCTGATAGCTGTTAATAATAAGGGGTGACAGGAGATTCTGAACTTCTCACTTCCCATACCCTCAACTCCCAGTTCTTACCCCTTCAAAGATGACTCCAACCTGATAACTGCATTTATAAAGCAAACCTCTGGTACCAATGTCCAGCATAATAAAAACAATACCTCACTCTTTCTCTTGAGTCTTCTTGACTTTAAGATTGTTTTTCCCATGTGTACTCCATTATTTGTTTACTCCATGTTTTCGTTTTGATGATGTAAAATGAACAGCTGAAAATCAATGCAGATAAATTTAACATACACTGTATACAGTAATACTGTACATCTGTACCTTTTATTAGTCAGAAAATTTACTCTCATTACATTCTCTGTTTGCACATGACGTCACGGCGGCCATGTTGGAGGACACCTACAAAAGAATTTTGATGAACTTCTTTTGTTCTGGCACCAACATGGCCGCCATGGCCTTTGTCATTTGAGTCCCACAGGACTGAAGGTCACGTGATTGCAAACCATCAGTACATACATTCCAAGAATAACAACAACAAATTACAAACATAATAATATTATAATACAGTGAGTGCTAGACATGAACTGAATTCTCAAAGCAGACACCCCTGTCAGATGGAAACATCTCTGAGGTAGAAATTAGAAGTTGGCTGGTCCTGGCTGATTGAATTTTACTTGTTTATAACAAATCCATTTGTAACTAAATGTTCTTTAAAGTGGACACCTCTCAGCTCTAAGGGCCTGTTTACATGTACATGGTGGGAGGGTAACCCTCCTAGCAGGGTTACCCTTCTAGAAGAGTCAAAAGATAGCCCTCCTTTACATGTGTAGGGTTATCCCTAGGGCTATCTCTGCCAACAAAGCCACGGAAACCTGAAGCCATCGATAGATCAGCCTTGTTAAATTCGCACTTCGTCTTGTACTCTTTGATATATTGAGAGGCAGTTCAGCGGCTTCAAGCGTCCATGCCCATTTCTTCGCCTTTTTTGGCAAAAAGTCTGGTCGATTGGCCGCTTTTCTTTTCCCATTTGATTTATTGCCTGACTGATCATGATCAAGTACGGCTCCTTTGTTTTGTTCAAAACTTTTGCCTATTATTGGACATCAACAGGAGAATGTTCTATTTCAGCCGCCAAACTGTTCCCTGACTGTTGTCCTGAATTTCTGTATTGTCTTGGTTTGGATTCGCCGCTCTTGTCAGCATAGTTCTCCGAAATAATTCTCCAGGTTTATAACTGCGCGAAGCCATGTTTATAGTTGGTGGTGATGTAACAATAATCTGATCGCCCTATAAAACTTGACCCTCCTAGGAGGGTAACCCTACCCCGAGCTTTTATGTGGCTTAAATAAACAAAAAGTTGACCCTCCTGGAAGGATAACCCTTGCAAGCAAATAGGGTTACCCCCCCCTCCCCCCTCCCCCCCTCCTCCCCCCTCCCCCCTCCCAAAGGAAAACCCTACCTTGCATGTAAACGAAACCGGGAAAAACAATAGAGGAGGGTAACCCTTCTAGGCAGGACGGTCATCTTCCCTCCATGTAAACAGGCCCAATATTTTAGTTGGAAATATTATAAGCCAAATAAATTTTGAAAACGACCAGTAGAAAGCTCTCGTAAATGTAAATATGATGGAATAACAAAACAGCTGAAATCGATAATGTACCAGTCAATTCCAAGACCGCCCATCCCCCCCCCGGGCAAACCCCCGGGCATTTGACTTTTTGAAAAAAAAATTGTCAAATGCCCCACTATGTGGGCAGTTTATACGGTCAAATGCCCCACCGTACAGGGCTTCACAGAGCGTCAAATGCCCCACCGTCCGGGCAAGGAGGGATTAAAGTAACTAGTAGTTACACTGGATTTTAGCTTACTTTGACCGCGCCAGTTGCCAAGTTTGTTGGGAAATTTGATACTACATTGCGAAGTTGTCAATCCATTTGTCAGTTTGCCAACCAAATTGCGAACTTCAGTGCCAACGAAGCCTGTATGTAAAGTCTGAAGTTGTTCTTAAACGCTATTTGCAAAGTCAAAACAATTTTTAGCCGATCTGGATGGTTTTCATTAACATTATTTTGTAGACCTATAAACTGGTGCTGTTGGGATTGTTTTCGAGGTGAGATCACGTACGCTGTAAGATGCACGCCGCTATTTCAGTTGTGGTTTTGAATTCGACCAACAAATAAATCGTATGTTATCTTTCATGTTCCGTTTAAATATCTAGCAATCTTTGCTTGTGCTGTTATCTGTTGTTTATATATCTCTTAGCTAGATTTAGTTTCAGCGAAAAAAATACAACGATATTGCAACTTCTGAACATATGTTTCGAAATACTAAATGCAAACAAAGATATTGCTTAGTCACTTTCCTTTTGTCCATTGATCTGATTTCCAAATAATAATAATAATAATAAAAAACCCGCACAATTAACGTGTCAACAGACACGTGGAACAGAAAGAATGGTTACGAAATCTTTTACCTTGCGACCGCTGACCAACGTTTTTGTTGAAGTCAAATGCCCGCCCCGTCGGGCCTCGTTTCACGTCAAATGCCCCACTATGCGGAGCTAACCTCTCGTCAAATGCCCGGGGTATGCCCGGGGGGGGGATGGGCGGTCTTGGAATTGACTGGTACATAAGGTACATGTCATGATGTGTAAACACGGCTGTAAACATCAGCTTACCAACACACTGACAACATAAGGCTTACCTCCGTCCTCGTTTTATACTGCGAGCTCTCTTCCCGCGATTTCTTTTTACAAAACTGTTAATTCTTCCTTATTATTTCCATTTATTTCAACGCAAGGATCAGAGACAATATTTCTGAAAACGTTTTTACGTTTTACAACGAACTTCAAAATGGCCGCCAAATCCATAAATTAACCACAATGCAGTTCGGGTGATGTTCGAGAGGGACCTGGCACTAGTTCTTGGCGGGAAAAGTCTCGATCGCAAAATTTTCACAGATCGACGTAGATTTGGCCAGAAATATGCATTTTTCAGGCGGTGGAAAAAATAGAAGAAGTAAAATTAATCAATTAGAAGGCTCACAAAATGCTGGCAAGTATGCGCACGGCCTTCAGATGTACAAAGTTCCGCCTACGGACAACATAACCCTGGAAGAGTTCGAAGAGTTCGCCATTGATCGATTGAAAGGTACACACACGTCTTGTAAGATGTCGATATTTTAAATGTCTTTTGAATACTTTCCGCTTAATTCGCTTGTTGAAGGAGTATCAGTTGGTGCTTATACAGTAGAAATATGCCCTTTGCAGTTCTGATCTGCTCGAAGTCGGTATAAATTCTTTGCCTTCTTTGTTGTTGCGTGATGATTTTCTCATAAATTATCTGCTAGAAATAAATTGGCACATCATGTAAGCTTAATTTAGCTTAATTTTGCATCAGATACAAGTGTTAGCAAACCCTCGGTATTAATGAAAGCATTTATAAGCAGAGAAAATACTTATCCTCCACAATACCCTTGGGGGTAGTTCTGAGGAAGTCATTTTTGCACCGTGCTACTTCTTAATCGAAACTTCAGTCAGAACATTAATTTGTAAGCATCCACTCTACAATTCTTGACATAGTTGGCAGCCTTGTCCAGGAGTTTCTCTGTGTCACCATTTTGAATGCAGGTGAATGCAGGTAATGCGCTGAGGACTAGGTTGCCAATGCATCCCCTATACAGTCTCGCAGATTTGGTATTCATGTTGACTTGTTGCCACAGGTTGCCCAACTACGTGTAACCAGCCATCAGTCACTCCCGTAAGTCAACAACAACAAGAAAACTAATGTAAGAACTTTCTCTGTACCCATCAGTTCTCAGGGAGGTAGAAACATTTGGTATAAGATACAAAAGAGGTTCTCCCGACTATGACAAGGCTATGAAGGACAGTTTGAAAAAATTCTTACCTCTGACACAGCGAACTGACAACCAGGTAGGTGATTAACTGCTCTTAAGTACTAAGATCTGAGATACAATGCTGAACAAAAATAAAACTTGCGAAAATTACAGTATATCACCAAAATAAAAAAAATAGACAGTTGGGGACTGCATGTGGTTACTGCTGTAAAAAGAAAATTGATTATCAATATAAAGAATTGGTATTCCTGTGTTACTAAATCACATGCAACCTGTGTTGTAAAATGGGTCATTCCAGACCCTCCCCTCAACAGATTTTTTTTTACCCCTACAAGATAATCTTTACAAGATTTTTTTACCCCTCCCTCGCCCGGATTTCCCGGCCAGCTAGACCCACCCTTGCACCTTGATTTTAAACCCAGAGACCCTACTGCCCAGATTTCCAATAACTTTTTGTGGGCCCTAAATTAACAGGTAATAAAAACAATAAAAAAATGAAAATTATTATTTATCGCATTAAGGGGATCAAGTTTTTTTAAAATTTTCAAATCTTTGGTGAACTCAAACTCAAACTTGAATGCAAACTTAAACTCAAACTCAATCTTGAACTCAGATTATCAGAAAAAAAATTGGATTTATTGATGTCCCTTTGAAGCCACTGTACAATTTACTCAGCCATTGTAAAGTCAACCTTATATATATTTTTTATTTCTTTCATTTGAAAATTTCTTTTGTGGAATGCCAGAAATAGTATTTCAAAGTATTTTGATTCAAAATTTTCTGGGGGGAGGTGAGCTCGTACCCGCAGACCCCTTGTAGCTGACATGAAATGGTCTCATTTAAGACCCTTTTCATTTGAAATGTACTGTAATGCTCATGCCATGTTGCTATATTATTGTTATTTTGATCTCAACAGAAACCAGAAGAGGAAAACAATGAAAGGAGAAAAGACCACATCTCTCATTTTATTCTGCGTCTTGCATATTGTAGATCGTAAGTAGTTATTGCATTGTACAACTTAGTAGACTGCAAAACAGTCGTTTTTTGTCCGCTGGCTTGCTCGCAAATGTGCAAAGCGCCAAAAGTGTCTAAAGCATGGATACCCCCGAGCGAAGCGCGCGAGCCTCACACGGGCGTGTTAGCGTCTCTCCTCAGTCCCACTCTCCATATTCACACTCGTTCCAGACCTTTCGTTCAAAGACCGCGCTCATTCGTATGACCAACGCAAAAAATATGACTGTTTTGCAGTCTAACAACTTAGAGGCAACTTATCTCTGACATTAGTCACTAGAAATTTATTGTAATTTCTGATCAAACTTTAATTATTATAGGGAAGATCTCAGGCGATGGTTCTTGTCACAAGAAGTTGAGTTATTTAGGTAAGTGAACATGATTACTATACTATTACTACCAGTAACTAGTCTCCTACGTAGGTGTTATTTGGGTCATCAAGCGTTACATGACAATGGCTGCGTGTGTCAAACAAGAAGATCAGACAAATAACAAAGGTAGACGAAATCAGTCAGCAGATACATCGAAAGCGGCAGCTATTGGTTATTATAATTCAACAGATTGATACGCTGCCCAAATATGGTCAAAAAGTTATCGATATACGCTATGTCTACATGACGTATATCCAACGATGGCGGTAAATTTTGCATTTTGACAAGAGAATTAAAAAAATGACAGACCGGCCTTGATATTTTTCCTTCAAACTGTGCTTTGTTATCAATGTGTTGAATTATAAAACTATTATTGCGCTCAAGCTTGCGTGATATCGCCTAATTCTTAGCCGACGAGGCCAAGGCCCTAGCCATAGGCTTTCGCACTATAATAGTTAATTATATGGAGGATGAACACAAACAACAACTCCAAAGTACACTCACTTGAATGCGACATGGCGAATAACAGAGGCAGACCAAGAGAGACTTGGAGAGGAACAGTGGAGAGGGAAAGGGCAGTGTTGGGATTGAAAGGCTAATGTGACAAACTTTGATGGAAGAGAAACCAGGGCCTTATCCCCCAGCTAGGAAGAAGGAATGGCGATTATGATGATGATGATTTGTAATCATTGGTAAACCAATATGAGTACTCTGACTAATTATGTGTATCTTTTGTTTAATAGGTTTCGTTTCACTCAAATGGCTGGACTTGATATAACACAGGCAGATGAATTCCTCAATGACAACGGACTGAATTACAACAAAGTATGTACCTTCTACAGTTCAAAGCATTACTATAAATTATTGTGAAATTCTAGATGTAATTGTAGGGAGAAATTCTACCAGATGTTACAATGTGATTATTCTTTTTAAAACAGATTTTTATGATATTTGGCAATTTTTACTACTGATAGAAATGTTAATTATATATATTTTTTAATCTGATTTGAGGATTTCAGTACTTGGACATCTTTTATTTTATTTTTAACATTGAAAAGTGACCCTGAACAATTTTTGGATCCTGGCACTGTAGAAATAAAAATTATACATATTAATACATTGAAAATCAAACAGGTAAGGGGAGATTGATATTCATCTAATGGATCAGTAACTGTTTTTCCTGCAGATAAAGGATGAAGAGAGAGAGAATATAAAGGAAGAGTTGATGAACTCAGGATTCAATGTAATGATTCAGAAAGTTTTGCATACAGATTACTTTAAGGTACAGTATACACAGGTTCACTGCTACAGTGTAGTTCTTAACAAGATAATTGATATGCTTTGCGTGCATCTAGATCCTTCTGGAGAAAGGGGATATTAACTAGAAGAAAAGGGCGCAAGAATTTGAGAGTACTGGTAAATGGAGTTTGAAACGAAGCAGGGTAATAATTTGGGAAAAATTCTCGCAATAATGTTTAAAAATTTGTCACTAAGCATTGTTGTCCCACCAGACGGAAATCCATTGAACCCATTTCCCATTTTTATATTCCAAGGAATATGCTCTAGCAGTGCCCAGGTGCTACAGGGATGTGCTCTAGCAGTGTCCGGGTGCCAGAGGGCTGTGCTCTAGCAGTGTCCGGGTGCCACAGGGATGTGCTCTAGCAGTGTCCAGGTGTCACAGGGCTGTACTCTAACTGTGTCCGGGTGCCACAGGACTGTGCTCTAGCAGTGTTCTGGTGTCTGTGCTCTAGCAGTGTCTGGCTGTCATAGGGCTGTGCTCTAGCAGTGTCCGGGTGCCACAGGGCTGTGCTCCAGCAGTGTCCAGGTGCCACAGGGCTGTGCTCTAGCAGTGTCCAGGTGCCACAGGGCTGTGATCTAGCAGTGTCCGGGTGCCACAGAGCTGTGCTCTAGCAGTGTCCGGGTGCCACAGGGCTGTGCTCTAGCAGTGTCCGGGTGCCACAGGCGAGTAACTTTTGTCTTCGGACAACAAGAAAAACTGAGTTTTTGCACATGGATTAACTGCTGGGAACCCTATACATTTTGTAGTTGGACTTCCTTTGGGCTCCCTGTGATAGCTGTTAGAGCACAGCCTTGAAAGGGTTGGATAACTGGGCAGTTTGAAACTTCCTGTCTGACTCTATCTCCCAGAAGACAAACCTTGTTTAAGTGTTATTGCCTTCTCTTGATGCTCTTTTATTGATCTTCCAAAATGCGACGGTCCTCACTATTATCTTTCAGCAAATTTTTCACTCTTGTCTTCCTCAGTTCCTTGCAAAATATATTAAGTCATATTGAAATTTCCAGGCCCACTTTAATACAGTGATTTTAATTGTTTTTGTTTTCTTTAGGTTCGATTTGTTGATGCTCTTGACCTTGTGAGGTCAAGAAAGGTTTACCTGGAAAATGTAAGTTCTTTAGCAAAGAGAACATACATATTAAACAATATTATTGGATGAGGTTTTTTTGATATCCAGTATTTTCCAACATAACATAATTTATTTCCATTTTTCTAAGAAGAATATACTGCTAAAACCATTTTTTATGTTGCAGGGTTTTGCATATGTCCCAAGAGATGATCTTGTTTCCCTTGTGGCCAATGAATTTCGTGTGCAGTTGTCTCGAGCTCTGGCTGTGAGTGTCCCTTGTTTCCTGTAATGTTAGAACCTGCTATGAGTGTTCAGGGGCGTAGCCAGGACTATTTCAGACAAACGCACAATCAATTTTCAAACACCCCCATACACCACCTCCCCCCCCCCCCCCCCCCCTCAAGTCCCAAATCTTTCTTTTTTTAGACTTTTTCAGGTACGTATGTGCGTACAGGTAGCTACACCCCTGGTGTTTACTATGAAATCAAAGTTGCACCGATAATACAAGGATCTCAGTAACAGGAGTGATGATTTACAAATAATGAGGGTGGTCAGATGAAAATGCGACAGAATAAAAATATTGGTTTAAAATGATCTGTTAGTATTCAGTGGCAAGTCAAAGAAGTGTGGAGAGAGACAATTTCCTGCTCTATTCCCCATACGCGGAATTGGGGGGGGGGGGGTCTTTGAGGAACAACAGTCTTTAGTACGGTGTTACATTTTGTACGATGAATGCATAATTTTTAACCTTTTCAGATGACAGCCAGGGCATTGCCATACCTAGAGGAAGATGAGAGACTGCTACCAAAGTTAACAAATCTTAGGTTTGTTTTACAGGATAAGATAGACAAACTATCTTTGTTCTACCAAATAGATAAAAAAACGTTCTCTGGAAGACTGCAGTATTGGCAGCCTAGACTACAAGCAGTCTCTCTTTCCCAGCTTAGTCCGTTGAGCGAAAAACAAAAAAACCTTAACGAACGAATAATGGCTGCGTGAAACTGGGGGCGAGGCAGGCGCGCGGGAAAAGAGAGGCTCTTTTCCTGCGCGCCTGCCTCGCCCCCAGTTTCACGCAGCCATTATCCGTTCACTAATGTTTTTTCGTTTCTCGCTCGACGGACTAAGCTGGGAAAGAGAGACTTGAGCCTCATAGTCTATTGGCAGCCCAAAGCTCGGAGTTTTAAAACTTTTTGGCCTGAGAACGTTTTTATTTGGCTAAACTGCGGAATACCCTGCCACTTATTTGCATCTTATTGAATAACAATAGTGCCTATTGTTTCATGCTCGTTTTTCCTGGGTTAGAGTTTGGGCTAGGTCTAGGAGTTTGTATGCAGTGGCAAGGTATTCTGCAAGTAATCCCTGAATATGATCACCTCCCAGTGCATTGTTTTGTTCTTTTGTTTATTTGTTTAGTCGACAGTATGTTGGGCAGGACTACACTCAGAAAAAATCTGCAGGAGGAAAGGTCACTCTGGATCAAATTGATGGAGTGAGTATGCAATGCAATTATCTTTTTTTATCCCATGCTGTGAAGAATACGACCAATCAGAAGCCTGGAAAAATAATATAATCACAGTAATGTTGCATTAATTTGAATTTCAAATTTAATTTTACAGTTGTCAAAAACATCCTACCCTTTGTGCATGCGTCAACTCCACACAGCTCTGAAGGAAAATCACCACTTGAAACACTTTGGCCGTCTGCAGTATGGTTTGTTCATCAAGGTTGGTAATAAAAGCAACTTTGATAAAGTGGTCAAAGTTTGTATGTCACCTTCAAGGATTAATTTATCACTTTGTTTTGCTGTCCTATTGTAGGGTATTGGACTCAGTTTGGAAGAAGCACTGATCTTTTGGAGATCAGAATTCACAAAGCTTATCGATGTGGATAAGGTATTTTCAGCATCTAACTTGTGTTTTAAAAGGGGGAATTACAATAGTACCACTTTGGGCATATAATTTGGTGATATTAAAGAACTAAGCCTGAAATGCCTGTCACTTTAATTTGTGTTATGTACCCACCATTTCTTCTCAAACTCATTAATAATTCTGATTTTATGTTGCACTCAAACTCTCCAATAAGTTCAACAAGAGAATTACAGTAAGGCATATGCCTTACCGTGAGCACCAACAAACCTTTTTTACAAATTTCCACGATATCATCTAATTCTTATTAATAACTATTTTAAACAGTGGATATGTGTGAAGCAGTAAAGTGAATAAAATCTTTGTATTTTGTAACTACCTTTACATTCTTGTGATCAACACAAAGCGACAAGATTACATTTGATTGTGCTCAACTGCACGAGGAGGCGTGGCCCTCAAATGAATTCATGCTCACTGATTGTCTAACTTGTAAAACAGTTGTTTGGGTTCTCACGGTAAGGCATGTTGCACTGTAATTAATTTTCATTTTTTGTTGTAGTTTGACAAGTCTTATGCGTACAATATTCGCCACAGCTACGGAAAGGAAGGCAAGAGACAAGACTACACACCCTACAGCTGCATGAAAATCATCATGTCCAACCCACCAGGACCTGGAGATCATCATGGTACAACATGACATATTTTTGATAAAATTAATGTTTTTTATCTGTTCAAGCCTTGGCATGTAGTTGGGAGGGACAAGGGGCACAACCTGTGAAAAGTGGAACCTCTATGTAACAAACCCTTTACAACGAAGACCCTGGTATAATGAACTACATGTACAGTATGTTCTTCAGCCCAGTTACAGTAATGTATGGAAAAGAACCTCTACAGTGTAACCCCAATATAGCCAAATGCCAAGGGACTGGAAAAATGAGTTCATCATAACAGGGATTTGTTATATGGGGGTTCTTTTCCATTCATTTTATTTTAACTGGGCTGAAGAATATCAATTGTTATACCAGGGTCGTACTTTGTTATAAATGCGTTCGCTATATCAGGGTTCCACAGTATAATGAACTCAGAGTCCTAAAGTGTGATGTCACAAAAACCTTAAATTTTTAAAATTTTATTATGGGATCTGATAAGATATTTGGAAAGAGTATAAAAAAATGCCTGCTTGCCAAAAATCAGCATCTTTGGGGGTGTTTATGCTCTGATCACTCCATACAAACCCTTCTAATTTTGCCCGTTCCTAATGTTAGGACTCTATTGTTCCAGTCCCTTGGCACTTTGTTATATTGAGCTTTGACTGTATTGTTAATAACTGTAGTGGTAAACTTCTTTTAAGAATATTTCTTGCTTACCTCTTCTCAGGCTGTCCATTCAGACACACAGATGCTGATCTACTGCGGCAACGCTTGGCAGCTTACAGAGTGCCCAAGAAGGGGGTTGACGAGGTACAGCTAAATCTCCCACAAACAAAAACCCTTGAGCAAAAGAATTAGGTTCCTTATGAGAGTACAGTTATGTGGAATGAACTTTTTAATCAGCAACAGCTTCTTAATCATTTTGTTTAAATGTTAGTTTTTAGATTTCTTATTCTTATAATGTAAAGTAATTTAGTTTAAGTTTTATTGTCAATTCAAGTTTGAACTTTTTAGTGCTATTTTTATCAATTATATCTAAATTCGTAATTTTTATAGTTTTGTAAATTAGAGTAGTTTTATAGAGGGCCACAAGTTTATTAGCTTTGCTTTTTAGTGCAATCCTCTTTAAATAAAGACTTTACTTACTTACTTGTTTGGGGCAAATGTATTTATAAGACGCTCACCATGACGTATAAAGGAAGAAACATTGTTGCCTTTTATACAATAACATGTAACTTTTCATTAATTTTTTTCTCAAGTCAATATCTTTCTGTCAGCAGTCTTTATGGAACTGACTTTGTTATCTCACACTCAAATATTTATTATGCTCTTCACCAACAGATAATGGAATTTGTCAAAGAGTCTCATTACCAGCTAGCTTGTACAAGATACTTTGAGTTAACACATGGGGTATGAATAATTCCTTTCTGTTACCAAAACTAACGTGTTCTGTGAGCACTCTCTTATTTTTCTTTTAGTTGGTTAACCATGTGAGGGATCCAGTGGTGAGTGGCGAGTAACAGGGGTGCCCTTGTTTCTTAATTGCGTCTCTGATTTTGCCTCTCACTTGACTAACTTAATGAAAAATAAGAGAATGGTGGCAGTCCGTTCCCTAACTAAAATGTAATATCATGTCGGTTGTCGTCTCTGTACACTAAAGTTTTACTGTTGGTAGAAACTGATTTAAAAGCTACTTCTGTCACCTCTGTTTTAGTATATTACCATTTAAGCTTATTTTCTACCAATTTGGTAACAGGTTGCTGCCAGTTCTGCTGTTAACCATCCAAACCAATACTTTGACGAGAGCCGCCAAGTACTGCAAGAAGCAAAGGGTGGAACCTCACGCTTCGGAAGTGTGGCTCCCAGTGGACTTGAGCATGGAAAAGTTAACATAAAGAATGAGACAAACATCACTCCTAATGCCGACATAAACAATGACATGGGAGACATTCAAATGGATGATGACGATGACATGCTTGGAGAAATTGAAGGAATGGAGACAATGGCATAGCTAATGATCAAAATGTTGTGAATATGTAAATGTAATTTGACACCTGTTCAGATGGTGACTGACTTAGCTGAGTAAAATGGACAAACTCATAGGACAACATTTTATCCCAGCTACCAAGACTGTACATGTATGACCTTTTTTCGTTTTAAAGTGCACCTAACCCCCCAAATTTATTTTTTGCCTAATCAACTCTATCTACGTTGAAAAGTTGAACAGTTAAATATTTCTTGTTTTTAACGTCACGTTAGTGAGTTATAGAGATTTGAATTTACAAAATGCTTATTAGATGACGTTGATTCGTGAATTTGCCATTATTTCTACGTCAATTAACAATAGGCAGTATACAACTTAAGGAAAATCAATTTGAGAAATACCAAATATAAACTGTGCATAGTCAATTGATTCGTAAAAAATTTTACTTGGAGGTAAAAACAAGCAGTTGTATAATAAATGATTCCTGAATCTATGTCATCTAATTAGCATTTTGTAAATTAAAATCTCTATAGCTCACTAACGCGACATTAAAAACAAGAAATATTTAACTATTCAACTTTTCAACATACATAGAGTTGATTAACCCAAAAGAAATTTTGGGGTTAGGTGCACTTTAAAGGTACATGTATTGATATTCATTTTTCATCCCAATAGGTAGGACAAACTATAAATATGAAAACATTACCAAGAACTCAACAGTACACACGAACATGTGAAACCAAGATTTCACCAAGCGGCCAGCTCATCTTTTGAATACAATGTAACAAACATGCTATTTGAAAGGCTCGGTACAAAAGCAGTGCTAAAATAATCACTTACGCCTCATTTGTGCCACGCCCTACACTAATTGACAGGTGCAAGTGTAACAAGATAGAATCATTTGCATTTTCAAATTAAAGCCTTACTATCAGCTGTCTTGAACAAGATAATTTACAAACTGATTTCTGTGAATTTTGTTTTATTGCAATAAGTGTAACTTAATTTCCAATTCGGATTGAATAAAAATGTGCAATAGCCTTACAAGTTAAAATTTTTATTTATATTTTTTGTGACAATGATTAACTGTTTCAACCCTTTACAATTCTATTAAATACAAACATTCCTCACAACTATAACTATTTTTTACCATAAGTTTAACTTTAATTTTTGGCTTCTTTTTTGTATCACATGAAGGAACTACTTGTAATTACAATTTACTCTTTAATGAATCATGCTGTTTTCTGGTATCTAGTAAATAGACTTGTACATGAATAAAAAGTACTGAATATAAAAAAATTGCATTCTACAGCCTACAAAAAGGCTACCACAATTACTAAAAATTTCTGGCAATAAATAATACTTGCATGTTACACAAATGTGAAATAAGAAATGTTAATTAAATTAACCAAAATTATTTAAATTAATTTAAGGTGCCACTGAAAAAACATTTTGTAAATCACAGGGATGTAGCTAAGAGCCAGCTACCAACTAATTTCACCAGCTGAAAGAGAACTTATGACCGGCTGAAACTTCACTAGAAAACTAAGACTCGGGGTGATTTTGAAGGTGCAAAAGCCAGAAAAACCGGCTGGGCTTGTTAATGAGCCTGCTTAGTTTTTTCTTAGCTACAACCTGAAATCACCCTTAAAAGGATAAACAAACAAACAAACCAATTATGGAACTTACAAGTTTATGCCCAGGTTATTTAAACATTAACCTGGGCATTTAAAGAATATAAGAATCGACAAACTAGTAATTCTAACAAATTTGTCCCAATACCTGATAATTTCAGTCATTTTTAAAACAAACAAAAATTCAAGGTTTGCACCCTTTCTAGCCAAAAAAATCAAGGGGAGATCATGTTTACTACCCCAAATCAGAAACTCCTAAGAAGGTTTCTGTCCATCTATAATGTGAATAACTATAGATATCATGGATGTTCAAGTTTTAAACAAAGTAAAATGCACTTTTGATCAATGGGTTTAACGGCCTTAAAATCTATAAAATAGATCCGATTTGAGGACTAACCCTGCCATTTTCATGACTCAGAGGGAATTTAGATGATTAAGTCCAATTTCCTCTTGTGGCTTTGGCCTTGTTTACATGATACCAGCTACATCTATGTTAACCCTAAGAAGTTGTACTGTTACTGATTCCAAGATTCTTATTTCGATACTCAAACTGGTATCATATAAATGCACCCCTTTCACCTTCAACCCAGAATGAACTTGTACTGCTAAGAAACCTGACATGATCAATCGATTATAATCAATCATTAGAAATCCAATTTCGACTGACTACAAAATGTATTGATTGATATCCATAGCTAATGAGTGTTGATATCATTGTGTTATGATGAATGGGAGGATAAAAGCCACAAGCAGTTGCAAAAAGGTTGAGACACCTTCCAAAAAAATGTTCATTCCGTATAAAAGTGACCGCGAGTAACACAAATCAAATCAATGCAATATGCCACTGACCCCCCTCCCCCTTTCAATGTTGATGACTGTTAGTTTGAATGGCATTTTTGATCTGGTACAACATTGATAAGGAGGGAAGGGTGGGGACTTGTTGAAAACCATGTTATCCTCAAAATATGCACTACAGTACACAATGTCTCAACTCTTTTTGCAATTGCTTGTAGCAATGGAAGCAGCCATAATAATTTGGTGACTACTACTGAGTAACAGGAATATCTTGGGGAATCACAACTATTTATACACTGCTCAACGTCTGCTGTCTTTCCCCAGTGCATTTCTCTACTCCTTTCTGGACGACTGGAAAGACGCTAGCTAGAAAAGCATCATTTACTTTGATTTAAAAACACCCCCTGTCCTGACATTACAAAGTGAATCTTAAGCAGAAACCAATTCCTCATCGGAGTCATAATCACTAGAGTCCAGTTCCTCATCCACTACTGACTTGCGTTTTTTCACAATGGACACACCCAGCCCTATGATGTACACCTGTTGATGAAGTAAGAATTAGACCATTGGCAATTTAACCCTATCTCTCCCAGAGTCAATTATGAAGACATGTTGTGTAGTTCTAACTTTTGAATTCTGTCTAGAAAATCCTATGGTGTGACCATTCAAATGAAACATCTTCAGCAGTACTTTTACATCATACCATTTGTTTGAAATTCGGGATTTTTCTTGAATTTGAATTTTTTTTGGCACTCTTGGGTTTAAGGGTTAACCCTTTAAGCCCTAAGAGTGATCAGCATCAAATTTCTCCTTGTAATATCCATGCCTTATCAATCAAAAAGGTCATGAGAATTAAGGACATGATCACACAAGATGAGTTCTCTTGATAACCAAACAATTTCTCCCCACTACTTCTATAGGAAATTTATAGGACTAGAAATGAGAATTTAAATTTTGATGTTGGGGCTTAAAGGGTTAATGCTATTTGATTAAAAAGGATAGTTAGCTAGCCACATACCTTATCTTCAAAACATTTTCAAGTTGTCTTCTTCATCGGAACCTCACTTTTATGTACATAATAAATCTAATATTATCTTTAAACGGTTTGAGCTAATTACAAGCAAGTGGATTGACTTTTTTTAGTGGATTCATTACATAGGGGCACAAACTATTAAGATATAAATTGTTCATAAATAAATAATAATTAATATTTATAAAGTGCGCATGATCCTAAAGAGTTCTAAGTTTCTTAAGTATCATAAGAAAAAAATTGTAAAAACTAACTGGCTAACTAATGAAAGAAGAGTGATAAAAAAAGTACAACTTACCAACAAAAACAGCCAAGTTCCCCAGTAATAACAAGCACCAAAAAACCAAACTTTGTAGAAAAATCTGTTCAGGAACACTGCAGCTCGTGTCATAATGCATGCACCTATAAAACCAGAAAACAAGCAGTGGCAGTATCAGATAACTGACAATTTTATTTTAATTATTTACCAATACAAGGATAGAAGAAAAGACAATACTTATGAAGTCAATGTGTTAATATGAAACTCCTAAAGAATTTCACAAAAATAATAACATCACTGAGTGTATTCTCGCACTGAAGTTTAAACTTTACTTACTTTTACAATCCCACAGCCAAACCCAGTTCCTTTTGATTTTGTGGATAAAATCCTTATTTTAATTTTTACGTGTGCCCATTGAACTGAAAGCTACAGAGAAACACTTTCCTCACCTGTGGTGCTGTTATCATACTGTAAAAGGTGGTTATAACTTATAATTAAATTCAGACAAAGTCCTAAAGTGTGATCATTCAAATGAAAGCTACTGAGCAGTACTTTCCCATGGTGATGTTAGTTTTTCAATATTTTACAAAAATGGTAATTTTTCTTTCAGTTTTTGAACTTGTCTTTATAAGGTGTCAAAGTGTATTTATTATTTTATTCGCGGCTTTCACTTACGTCATATCAAAATTCAGAAGCGTTAAAAAATAGATTACGAATCCAAAATGTTTATAGAATTGTAAAGAGTTTAAAACTACACATCTTGGCCAAATTTTGAAGCGCAAAAGCATTTCGTTCAAGAGTTATAGGCAAACGAGTATTAGATATTTTTAGTAAGAAATGTATGGAGCGGCCGTCTTTGTGCCCCTCGGAGGGGCACAAAGATGGCGGCCAAAAATTCAAAGTCTTAATTACACCAAAAATCACATCCAAAAATATTGTATTTGCTATAAGCTCAATTAACTCGGCTTATAAGCACTTATAATGCAAACAATAACTTTCAGCTGATTCAATTTTGTTTATTTTCACAGCTTATCTGAAATAGCGTGATGCACTGCGTGACACATTTAAAACCTTTGTAAATTGGAAGCAAAACATTGTTAAAACCTGAAACTTTTTGTGAAAGATTATAACACTTGTATCCACATACCATATAAGAAACAGCTTTGTAGGACGTTTTCTTTAGATTTTTTAACTTTTATGACGTCATGTGAATGCCAAGAATAACTTACACACCTTCTGGTGCATCAGTAGCACAGACTTTGGTTTGTATTTGTGGAGAAGCAGTGGGGGCAGGAGTAGTTGCATTTCCAGGTCTGGTGCCATTGTGGTGGGTTATATTTCTAATGGTATGGGCAGTATGATTACCACCAGTGGCACTGGTCTGAAAAGCAAACATTCATTTCTTAATTAGTGAATAACATTCTATAACATTCTATAACATTCCTGACTCAACCATCATTCTATAACATTCCTGACTCAACCATCCTGTAAGTGCTGCAACCCTGGACTATGGTAATCATCATTTTGGCAATTCAATTGGGCCCTCTCCCCCCCCCCCCCCCCCCCCCCAGGTTGGTGGATCAAAGGATTTTTTGGGGTTTGAAATGTTCAATTCCGGGATTTTTTTGGGTAGGAAAATTAGTCTGAAGATTCATGGTAGTGCCTATGTATCCCGGTCGCGTAGTTCTGCGAATAAAGTACAACCAAACTTGTTTTGTGGTGGTTTTAATAATTGTTTCATAAAACCGGTTAATATACAATGGTCCGCAAATTCTGCGTGGGACTTTTTGGGGGTTAATTTTTCCAGCTTAGACAGTTCATTGTCACTCACCTTTTAAACATGAAATTTACAACTGACATAGGGATGTAGCTACGAAAAGTTTGTTACTAGAAAACAAAGACTTGGGGGTGATTTTGATGGTGAACAAGCCAAAAAAACCGGCTGGGCTTCTTGATGAGCCTGCTAAGTTTTTTCTTAGCTACACCCCTGCTGACATGTCTATAGACCACTTTCATAATGGCGGCCGATTTATTTATTCTTTTATACGTATGTTAATTAGTCTCACTGGCCTCGGTAACATGTGCAAAATTCAAAAGAATTTTTACTCCAAAATGAGGCCAGTGAGGCTAATTAACATACATATAAAAGAATAAATAAATCGGCCGCCATTATGAAAGTGGTCTATGTTGGTGTGGTGTGGAATTGGTGTATTTTGTTTAGTGACTTACCGGCGGCACATAATGCTGGCTACCGTACATGACGTACTGTGGTGCCAAAGTGAACAACATAATGTTCAAGAACAGCATAGTCAGCATCACCATCAGAATCAGGAATAGCAGAGCTTGTGGCATAGTTTTGCGAGAACGTATTTTGTACAGCTTTCAGTTGAGTCAAGGATGGTTCATAGAAGAAGTGGGGAGTTGTTAAAATATCAAGAGAGTTCAACTTGGGTGATCATATTCTTAATTCTCATAACCTCTCTGACTGACTAAGCACTGATATTTCAAGGAGAAACTTGCTGCTGATCACTTAAAGGGTTAGTGGGAAATGTGGTGGAGTCAAAAAAAGGTCTGTTTCCTTTTTAGGCAAACAACCAAACAAAAAGAAAGTTAAAACCTTGACTGAGAGCTGTGTGGGAGCTGTGTTCTAATATTGAGAACCTGTAAACGTTGTGAAAATCTTGAGTTCTATATTGTATTTGTTGTTTTTCATTTTGTCAACACACCAGAATATGTATGAGTGAAAAAATTTATGAAGAACAACTATTATTATAATATTAATAATTTTCTGCAGATTATTTGAAAAGATACTTTTATCCAGCAGCAGCGTATACCAATAGCTCTGATGCCAGACATGGTGCAGTACAGGAAGTACAGGACAATGCCCACAAACAAGCAATAATCCAGTGGAAAGACCTGAAATAATTAAAATTAATCTGTCATAATTATTAAATTTACATATTAAGGACATCATCTTTGTCTCAAGGAATGAATTACTTCAAGGGTTATTTACACAGGCAATTTTTGAGGTGATTTTTTTAACAGTTATTTTAAATGATGAGTGAATATTATTTGTTGTTGTTATTATTTGGTTATGATTATGAATCCGACACAAAGAGAAATAAAAATTGAACTGGGCAGGTTGAAAATTTTTCAAACCAAAGAAAAATTTGAACCACAACATATTTGTCAATGCTATTTTTAATACGTAAACCAGAAGCCAATTAAGAACATGCACACTGTACCTTCTGTGCATGAACCATGACAATGTTGATGGGATTGGGAAGTTGAGGCTTGGGAAGAGCATAACCAAACTTGTAACCCAGTGAATTCAGGGCTTTGTCCAAGCTGAAACAATCAGATGGTTTAGAATAGTTTAGAAACAGACAAATTTGAAAGTTCATAATGTTAGAGCGATTTTCGTATGACCTTGAAATGTAACGCGCGTACAGAGCCCAAAAAAAAATGAACGTGAAAAGTAAACATTAGTTTGGTTTATCGAACAGAGTCAAACGTGCGTGGGTTTTGATTGGCTTATCAAACATGCAACGTGTTGAATACAAAAAAGTAATTTTCCGCTTTTTTCCGCAACTTGAAACAACAAAATACCGAACTGGAGAGTAAATACTTGCGAATGACTCGTTTGACGTCATTCTGTTTTTGACATTCCGATTGGTTTATCGAACAAGTGCATTTGCCATATTAGCGTTGTTTATGTGGGAAAACGAAACAAGGCTTTTGGTTTCGATCTGTTCATTCATTGGTGGATGAAACAAATTACAAACGCTCTCTGAACCGTTTTTCAAGGTCATACGAAAATCGCTCTAATGAGAAAGATTTAATGTTCATCATGTCACGAGTGTGGGACAAAGAAAAAAACCTGAGTCCTCGACAGGAATTGAACCTATGACCTTCCCGCACACCGGATGGATGCTCTCACCGCTAAGCTACGAGAGATTTATGGTGAGCTAGGCCATATACCAGGTACATAGGTTCAATTCCTCTCTCAGGCTCATGACAATAGGTGTTGTTACACGGAGCACTTTTACCGTGGTAAATGACCTTTTCATCATGGGAAACTGCATTTAGTGAGCGTGAGCAACATTTCCCGAGGTAAATTTCCCATGGTTAATATCCATGGATACATCAAGAAGATTACACAAAGCGCCCATTACATTCAAACGTGGTAAGTTGCAATGGTGTTTTGTGCCCAAGGTACAAGAGCCAATCACGATGCTCTGTTTGACATCAACACGTGACCTCAAAGGAAAAGTGATTCACTGAATTGTGACAATTTTTACCTTGGCAAATCACAAATTGCATGTAACCACTGGTTAACACAGTATATTAACCCAAGTGTGATGCACCGCAGCATGATCTACCATGGGAAATGCCATTTACCATGGTGTGTGTAACCGCACCTAATATGAACATTACATCTTCCTCATTTAATTACCGAGCTTAAAATTTACCATCTTTCTTCATTTATCAATGGCAGGTTCGACTTTTGGATGGCTTGACTATCACGTCGTCAACTGGGAAGGTAAAATGTTTTGCTCCGTATGAAGATGCTACAATCATGCCGGTTCCTTTGCAGTCGGCAACTCAAACTTTAAACTGTCTAGAAACCAACCAGTAAAAGCCTAGTAGTCTGTAAATTAACATTACAGGAGAGAAAAAGTCTGGGCTGCTGATATGTGAGATGGGATAGTAGATTTTAAAAGTTACTAACCCGATGGCTACTAACTCAGTTAAACAAAATGTCTAACCCTGAATGTTAATTATTAATTTACTAGTCAACCAAAACACCATTAAGTTTAAATGCTTTAGAGATGTTAACAACATGTTAACATTGTTATAGTTAATACTTGTGTTTTCAAATTGTTATGACTTGAACTTACCAAGTGAGAAACAAGGAGACAACAATAAGTAAGCCAAACAACAGAAAGAAAATCCCGAAGATGACTTCAAATGGTCGGCAGCACTTGAGGCACTTGTTGAGCCAGCTGAGGTTGGCAGCCTGTAGGTGTCTCTCCCTTCTGACCAGCAGCCTTTCGTCTTCTTCGAGGCGTGAAAGAAGTCTTCTATCATGACCAGACATTGTGCGACCATCCATGTACTTGGCTCGGATCATGCGGGCACGTTCAGACACTGATTCGTGACTCTGATTGACTTCTAACTGTTCTTTCTGTAAAATTAGCGATAAAAATATTTTTTATTGATACAGAGAAACATTGCATTTAAATGTGTAACCTCAGTTTTTTTGACAACAGGGCTTATAAAATGTATGACACATATGAACATAGAATGTAAATTGACCGAGCTCACCACAAGCCTCTGATCTGGGACAGAAGGCCATAGGGTTTAACGACCAGGAGGCTGCAGTATGGTTGAGAGATTAAGGTGCTGTACTTGAAAAACTGAGGTCCTTGGTTTAAGACCTAATCTGACCACTAGCTATTGTGTAGTTCCAGAAAAAATCCATACCCACCCCATGGAAGGTCATTGGAAATTCCTAGGGAGAGGGGGGTCTTAAAAGCCAACATTTTAGAAGCAAAGTCTGGAATTTCTTGGGGGAACGGGGGTGCTAAACAAAAAACCTTCCGTGGGGGAAGTATGGATATTTTCTGGAACTGCACATTAAGAATTGTTTCATGGTAGACCTTAGTTCAACTCCTTGATGACGCTTGTAAATAGCCAACTGGTTCACCTCCTGCCAGTAGGGATTCTTAATAATTGTTACGTTTCATTTGTTTGGGGATAGTTTCATTTATTTCTAAAACACAAGGTGAAGGGATTAAGTAGAAAAACGTTTTACCTTTGCATTTTTAAATCCTTTTAGCATAGAGAACGGCAAAGCAGTCATACCATACGCCTAAACAGAAAACAATGATTTATAGTTAACAGAATGCATTGTACATGCCACAGGATCAAATACTACTTTTCTCGGTAAACCACGACACCCACAAATATTGTGTGTACCTACCTTTGGCCGTGAATTTGTGAGTATTTCAGATGCACCATGTGGTACATTAAGTTATCTGTACCACAAGATTGCATTTTTTTGTGTCACATGTTTGAGTTTAAACATTGTACAAAGAAAGTGCAAATACAAAAGAGCTTGTCACATGATAAATGCAAACGTACCACATAATGCATTATTGAAATAGACTTGGGGAGGGGGGGGGGAGCATAAAATTTGTGGGTGTTGCAGTTTATTGGAAAAAGTAGTACTGAATGAATAAAATTTATTAAGCTCAAAATAAATTATTAATGTAGAGAGTTTATTATTAGGCTTTATAAAATGCTCAAGGAAATACGCGCGCTATGATTGGCTAAACCGAGTTCATTATAACTCGATAAAGCACACACGCGACGTAAGGTTCATTAAAACCGTTTTCATTTTATAAAAGAAATAAAAAAAACTTGTTCCTCGTGCATTGTTGAGTTATATAAGCACTTGGGAATTTTTAAGAACACTCGAGAAGTGCGAGAAGCACTCGCCTTCGGCTCATGCTTTTCTGCACTTCTCTCATGTTCTTAAAAATTCCCGCGTGCTTATATAACTCAATAATGCACTCGGCGCCTTTTTTATTTCTTTAGTCAACCACCTCAAATATGGCATAAATTAAACAAGTTATTATCACATTTTTCTCTTCTTGTTCTTTAACCAAACAATGATAACTTCATTTCTACTGAACAGTATCACAACAACACCCACATACATGTATATAATAGCTCAAGTAGATATGTCATTAGAATAGTACCCCAGACTTATAATAAAAAAAACTTTAAAAAGAGTTCTTTTTCTCAGTAAAAGAAGCATTTGCTTTAAGTCAAACTCTTCCAAGGAGAATTAAACAAACCATAGTAAACAGAAGACGATTGCAAATGAATTACTCACAGTGTAGGTAATCATTATTGTCATGCCAATAAAGGACAGAAATCCCATAAGCAGTGACAGAGCTGTCTCACCATCTAAACAAATTAGAAATAACACAATTAAAAATAAAAAGTCTTTAGTTGATAATCTGAAGCCTGGTTTTAAAAAACTGGAACTCTTGCAAACTCAAACTAAAGGCATTTTGCCATGCACTGTAAATATTTAATTTCCTCATAACTTAAACTTCTGTTAAACCAAACAGTTCTTGTTTAGTTTCCCTTTTTGGTAGGATGCTGGAATTCAAATGTAACATATTTTATAAAATTTAATAATAATTCATTAGGAATACACAAATGAAATAAAAATTTAATGAAAGTTTGTAAATTTACCCCTAACTTGTATCAACAGAAGAAAACATTTTTTTCCTAAATACCATTAAATAACCTTGGTACCGGTAAGTATACATAAATACATGTACAGTAAATAAGGTGAGTCTCACATACTATTCTACTACACCACAATATTAAGACATTAATTTTTTAATCCCCTACTATATAACTGAGATATTTAACCCTTAAGTAGATAAATGGAGTGAAGTGCAGTCTAGCTTCCGTAGTCCCTACTTTGTTTTGAGGAAATCGAGCGACAAGCTCTTGTTTTCTTGTCTCAAAACTCGAAACACTCAACTCAAAACTCTAAGTTGGTGACTCGAAACTCAAAACAGTCTACTTGAAGATTTCTCCTCAAAGTTTTTCGACTTTTGAGTTTGAAGTCAAGTCGTTTGAGTTTCCATTGACTGTCAACTTATATTTGACCGGTACTGTAAGCCATCTGCAACCCACGACTAGAGCTTAACATGGTTTCCATAGCAACTATATTGTAGGAGTGCAGTAGTATTCCCACCTGAGTGGGGTGTTAGTCCATATCAGTTGAATTTACTTTAGGTTTTTCTAACTGTTCAACCCTATATAAATACACTTACTAGATATATATATATATACAATTTGCTATTAATATGTGGAGTAAGGTTTATTGTCTAAGAAAACAAAACAATAGTCGATAACACAGGGGGCAGAGGAATCAAATTTTACTGTAATTCTGTCTATTTTTCACAGTGCGAAACCATCTTAAGGTGGCTGAGCACAGTGGATCGTGTGGATCGCGAAAGTGTTGTTTTTGTCTTAAAATCAAACAATTTGTTGTTTGTAAAAATGTTTGTTGAATCAATAGATAACTTATCAAACCATTGAAGAAATACACTGCCTTTTTGATTGTTTTTGTCTTTGGATCGAGAACCCAGTCAAATGCAACGCATGCGCAGTTGACCAAAAAATTGTGACTGGATATTTTAGCGATTTTTCCTCGGAAATGTGCTGATTTCTTCAGAACCACTCGTTAGAGTTTACCGAAATTTGGCACAATAATACTTCCGAATATGACGAACTCACCTGCCATCAGAAATTTGAAACTAACAGAGCAGATTTTTACAAAACGCAAACATATTAAACCACAAATTACGAAAGATCCCTCTGTTAAAATTACATGAGACCAGTGTTAACATGCAAATATTTTTACAAGTTTACTGGAGACAAATGATGGACAAAATCTAACGACTACATTTTCTGAAAGTAAACAAAACCAAATATTGCAGGCTGATTTACAATCCACCGGCAACACCCTTAAAGCTCAACAAAAATATCAAAACATATAGCTCGTGGCTTAATCATATGCCTCACTAATTTTGGGTGCCCAGACATTAGTATAGTTTTAAAATGACAATGAATGATGCATCGGTACAGTGAAACTGTGTTCAGCCACCTTAAAATGAACATGACTGAACAAAGCATCACACGAAAAAGTGAAATTTTATCCTCAAGCTGAAAGCTGCATACAGCAATGACTGTGGGAGTGTTACCAGAAGTACCAACAGTAAAGAAAGAGGCAAGAGATGAAAGAAATTTCAATGAAACAAATTTTGAATCTCCCATAATCGCCATAAAATGAATAAAAACTTCAAAGGCCCCATTTTTGGCAAGTGATATGGCTAGCTGGAAACACCAACATCCAGATCAAAAGTCCACTAGACTCAAGGAAAGTCTTCACAAGCCTAATGGCTCACAACTGCCAGAGCTTATCCTAGTTTCTGTAGCATGGCAAGCGACTGAGAATATTAGTACTCCCCCCTGGATGGAATGCTAGTCCATCACAAGGTTATCTCCCAGCATTATGTCACTGGTACCCATTTCAGGGCTTCTGATATTACGCGATAAAAAAATGGAAATTATGCGATTTTTTCGTGGGAAATTATGCGATAAGCAAGGACTATTATGCGAAAAAATATGCAAATTATGCGATTTTTTCTGGAACTTTTTTATGCATGTTTTACTAGGTTTCAGAGGAAGAAAACGAAAATACCTGTTTTAAAACGGTGCTTGCTATCTTTATGGGACATTTTGAAGCTTTTAGCTATGAAGGAACATCCAAAACGAACGGCAGAATCCAAGAAAAAAGTCTGTAAACGAGCAGCCATCTTGGTTAACCTTAGTAACCAGGCTAAATAAAACATGTGCTCAAGAAATTTACGCGGTTACCAAGCTTGTTGTGGCCAAGAATGAACGCAGTTTCAATCGAAAGTGGCGGTTTGTTTATTTGATACAGGATAATTCAATAGAAAAAACAAATTTTAGCTTAAGTTTCTTAGTTAAAGTGAAAGTGTATCGTGTGGTTTGTTCAAATTATGCGATTTTGTGTGATTTTCTACGAATTATGCAATTTTTCGTGAATTATGCGATCAGATGCGATTTGAGGCCGATTATGTGAAATCGCACCATCGCGTAATATCAGAGGCCCTGCCATTTATACACCTGGGTGGAGAGAGACAACGTGGAGCAAAGTTTCTTGTCTAAGGAAACAACACAACAGCAGAGACCAGGCTCGAACCATAGACCTTCAGGTTAAGAGTCTGATGTGCTAACCACTAGACTGCCACGCCTCCACTAGACTCAACACCTCCACATTTATTATACCTGTAAATGGTATGGTATGAGAAATGTACTTACGGTTAGCTTTGAGCTCATCTTTCATGAAGTTAAGTTTCTTGTCCCAATGGGTCATGTTACTGGGAGGTTTTTTCAGTGGAGCAAAGGCTCTGCAAGAACACACAAATTATTTTAAACACATCCAACAATGTTCAAAATTAGCAACTAGTAACGATGGTACCCTGACTTACCCAACAAAGAGTAGTATAACAGCCACTATCAAAAACCCAATGGTATACTTCAAGGCACCACACATTCTCTGTAACACAGGGCAAAAAGCAAATTATTTATAATAAGGCAACTTTACAAACTCATGGCATATACACCCCACTGTAACCATACTATAAAGTTTCAAGAAAAGTTAGCTCTGAAAGCAATGACAAAATTTGACAATTGAATGGCTAACCATTAGTACTGACCAGTGGTTTTCCATAATCATCTGGAAGTTTGTGTCCAGGTTAGGAAAAATAAGACATGCTTTGGGTCGCTAGATTCCTTGGTGAACACAATTTTGAGCCCCTTTGGCTACTTATTTTTGTCCTCTTAGACCTTTTGAGTCATTGACACTTGGTAAGCTGTTTATGTTCAAATTTCTGTGATTTCTATTAATTTTCTCTCTGTTATAGCTCATCAGTTACTGTGTTTTATAGCCATGTACCCAGTGGCTCATGTGATTGTCTGCTCATCATAAATTAACTTCTTCGCATTCTGGTCGACCCTTTTCCAAATAGTCAACCACCTCAGGCACCTACATTGTATTCACCACTCTCTTTAAATATGATTGGATAATGAAAGATGAAGCAGTCCATACTGGAACACGTACACGTACAACCCGTCCGTAGTGACCACACAAAATTATTAACCCTCTAAAAGTAATAACAGTTTAAGGCTGCTAAATCCAAAGGCTATTTAGTAACTAACTAACCTGTCCTGTCGTCACATCCTCGTCTTTTTCTTCAAAGTAGAAGTACATGAACGGCATGAGTATAAATGCAAAGAATGCCACAAAGGCATAAAGCACTGCAAAATAAAAACCGCTACATTACATTCGGGAATCAAAACTCACTAAATAAGACTACAAGTGAATTAATTTTTTGCATGTGTTGTGCATTATAGGCCACTTTAATCATAGTTAAAATTAACACTCCACTGCTCAACTGCAGCGGTCGCCAACATGAGGTAGTTGCTTAGGGAAGTTGGACTGTGTAAGTAACTAACGAAAATTTTGAAATTGAGTTTTACTTATTACCAGTACTTACCATAATAAGTAGTTGCAACAGTTGTCTGTTCAAAGTCCAGTCCAACTTTTCCATTGGCACTCCAATCCTACAAGTTAACAAAACAGCAGGGCTGGAAATTAGCACTCGGCTACTTTAATTCCAAGGCGAGTCAAAGCAACAGCATCAATAATTACCACCAAAATCTCAATATACCTTCCATGTTCCGTCATCATTTTTCATGTATGAAACTAAGAAAATGTCAACAGGAACAAGAGCAGTAGTAAGCAACGTGATGGCAAGAGCCACAATGGCAGTCAGCGTGGAGGACACCTCAGACTGGGCATGGTCTTGATAAAAACGGATGTAGAACCATGAGAAAATGAAAGTCAACTGTTGGTGCAAAACAAGACATGAAATGATTATTAGCCATAGCTATATGTCACTTTTTTCTTGCATAATTATGCACAGTGAAAATCATATGTGAAGCCACCCTTGTATGTTTGCAATGCAACCACAACTGCAACTTGCATTGCCTGATCTCGCTTATGGTAGTTTCTCTTGAAAATTACACTCTTAAACTTGAATTGTTATTTTAAGAACCAAATTGTTAAAACAAATCGACAGGTATATAAAGAACTTTTTTGTTGTTTTAATTTAAGTCCTTACCTGTCGATTTGTTTTAACAATTTGGTTCTTAAAATAACAATTCGAGTTTAAGAGTGTTATAGTGACTGATACAACAGTTTTTCACAAAATCACATCACATATGCAAGCAAAATATCACTGTTACATTAAAATGTCCAAAAACAGATTCCTTTGGGAATAGATAAGTGTATTTAACAAATTTACACTGGTTTTCCGTGGTGTGGACTCTTATTTACCACGATTTACGTCATCACATGGCCAAAATGTTGTGGACTCACGAGGCGCAGCCGAGTGAGTCAGCAACAAATTTTGACCATGTGATGACGTAAATCGTGGTAAATGAGAGTCCACACCACGGAAAACCGGCGTAAATTTGTTTTTTACAACAATATTTAGAAAAAAACACAAGGAAAAATCAAAGTCTTGTTACAAAACGTGACAGCAAAGAAAGAGCAAGCGTTGTCTATAACTTTATCGCAATCTGATTGGTGTTTTTCAAGTGCACGTGATGTTAGCGTCAGCACCGTTGTCTGGACTCTCATTTACCACTCACGTCGACCAATCAGATTGCGAGTTTAGCGGCAATTGTGGTAAAAATGCTTATACCAGGCATTCGATTTAATTTGCTCCACGGTTTTAATAATCTTCTTTTAGCTACTAGCAGCTAAAAGAAGCACACTACACTAACACGAGATGTCACGTGTTAATTACAAATATTAAACAGATAGTGAAAAATCATAATATACAAGAGAGGTGTACTAGCTATTACCAGAAGCTCATAACAGAATTATAGAGCGTAGTGCGCACGAAAAACACAAAATTGTCAGCGACGTTTTCTACAAAAACTTACCACCAAGACAACCGTAAATGGTATCCAGCCATATGCTAGGACGTCGTGAGGGATAACCATCCCTTATTCTGTTAGATCTTAAAACTCTAGGTTTCCTCTAGATGTTAAATTTGCGCTAAAATTCACCACAACTCAGTTCTTGCACAAAAACAAAACTTACAATCCTTCCTGTATTTCGCGATGTATTGTGGGTAAATTTTCATCTATTTCGTTCCCAGTGCCTTATCATTTCAGACAGTTCAAACCATGTGACTTCTGTAAAAATGCAAGGACCACTTGAACAAACAGTAGCAAAATATAGCTGGATCTTTGTTCAGATCAGGATCAGCAATGAACTAAATAAAAAGCTTTAACATGCAAGGCTGATCAGACAGCAAATTCGTTCGATTTCTTTTAATAAGATTTGCCCGATATTTCGGTTAGACAAAACTAACCTTCATCAGGGGCTAGGAAAGCTAAGTGAAGATGGGAAACAAACGGTTACAATATTTTTTAAAATGGGCTAAGATAAAATGCTGACACACGATAGGCTAATAAACAAGTAACGGTTGAAAACTAGAAACGGCTAGTAATGATAATAACAATAAATATGTGGAAGATTAAATTTCGTCGCGTCTGTTCATTCCATTAGGCTCAAGTGTATTGGCTATAGTGATTAAATATGATTCTCTCGCTTTAAACCATGTGACGCTGACAGCTGTCCCGGGGAAACCGTACGCGCGAAAATGGCACGATGGAAGACGCTGAGAAACTCGAGAGAGCGATAGCAATCTCGGAGATCCAGGGACGGTTATAGTTGCCCGCTCTTGAAAACTTTCGTCGCGCCGATTTTGCCATGCTTTTACTTCGTCCGACTCCGACTAACCGCCCCGAGGATGGAGCGAGAGTTTCCGGCAAATCTCATAAAGCCGTCGGTGACTTTGTTGACCATCCCTGAATCTCGGGTGTACGCGCGCGGTCCAGTGACCCCCAGAGGTAATTGCGCGCATATAGTTTTAGTCCTACGGCGCACGTATGCATTTGCAGAGTGCTGGAGCATTTAACCTAATAATCCACTGGACTGGTGGCGATACGGTTTGTTATGTCTGTGACAATGAGTCCTTGATCAAAAAAGAAAAGATTAAACCAAGCGCGAAATTTAGGATCTATTGATGCATTTTTAATGAATCAGGGTGACTGTCGTGTTCTCATTATATCATTATTGTTCGTGTTGTTATGGACATAAATAAGTGATTTCCCGCTGTCCACGCCTTGTAAACTTTTTCTTTCTCTTTCTTTTTTGGCGATAAAAAGAAAGATGCGACAGGGCTGGAAATTTGCTTTGTTGCTGTTAGTAACATGGACGCTGTGCCAATGTAAGTATTCGCTGAGTCCCGTCTGTAAAGCCCTGTGAAACGGTTTTCTTGTTCTCCTTGTCTTGTTACGGGAACCGCAGAGGTATGTCGGCTGAAATTTGCCGGTGGTCTGCATTTCACAAGAATTCAAGGTTGTGGGTGGTTTCTGTTGTTTTAACAGGCCATTCATGATGGTGGCTAACTGACAATGACAACATCTCCGAGGCAGAAACAGTATCGTAGTTATGAAAACTTTACGGATAATGGCTTATGCATTTAAATAAGAAGAGGGCACCAATGTTTGTAATTTATTATGGCAATTAATGCACGGACCGTGTTGTATTGCATTAGTTTGTTTGTGAATATCATTAGTTCGCTGTCCGAATGCAAATTTAACACAATTTTGAAGATTTCTTACTGAAAGAAGGGAAGTATCGTTTTTTCAGTGCGACATTCACCATGCCAGAACAGGTCGGGTCAACTACCAACCAGAAATTCTGTTTGAGGTCATAAACAGACAAACAATTTGTACTGATTATACAATTCGTTTGTAATTGCATCCATTCAATAATATTGCAATAGAAATGCATTCTGAATTTCTAGTAAAAATAAGGAAATTATGTTAATTTTATTTCTCAAGCCAACGACCTAAGGACAACATAAAACTATTGGCTCAATCTACGTTAAAGTATGGCACCAACAGAAACCAATACATTAAAAACATTTTTGTAACTGCTCGTTAATTAACAAAGTCCGTATTTATTACTTTTTATTGAAGACGCAACTTCCAAGAAGACAAAACAAACGAAGCTACTCAAGAAGCTATCGCACTTTGGACGCTTACACAAAGGTACATAATAGATAAATAGATAGATACTTTATTAGGCACAGATAAGAATTCATAAAGCTGACACTTATTTCGATGAAGCTGTGCATCTAAAGTTAATCCATACAAATTAATAATAGTAAAAATTAAGAACGATAATACTAATTAAAAACAAGTTTCAAAGTAAGCCTATAAAATTAAAAGTAATACTAATTACAAATAAGTTATAGAGCAGTTTTCAATTGAGTGTCGTAAAACCAAAACCAAAGTAATTACTCTAACCAATTAGAGCAGTCGTAAACAATCCAATGAACCAATCAGAGCTCGAAGCAATTACATGTCGGCGGCGCCAAGCGCGGGAAAACGCGTGCGAGCAAGTCACGATTGGTTTTGGTTTTACTCTGATTGGTCGAGAAAGTGGCGTGAGATTTTTTAGCCAATCACAATGCGTAGCACTGCAAAACCAAAGCAATCCTTGGTAGGAAAAAAGATGGCGGTTGGTACATTTACCCATAATTCTTAGCGCACAAAAACCTTAACAACGTTCATAAAAATGTAAAGAAAGTTATAAAATCTTCAAACCTAGTCTACACATTGTCCGTAGTACTGGAACAAATATTTTAAAAATTTGGCTTTCTTTGTGCCTTATGTGCTGTGTTAGGTCCGCAAGGTATTGTGGTAAAATGAACAGCCGCCATCTTTTTTGCTACGGTGGATTGTGTAATTACTTTCGACACTCATTTGAAAACTACTCTAATACATAAGTATTACTGAAATCTAAATGTGTCTGACCAATAGTTGGTATAAAATGACCTAAATGAACTAGAGCATTTCGTAATAACATTTATAGTCTATTATACAGAGGGTCGTGAAGGGGGGGTCCTAATCCCATTTCCCAGCAAATTGTTTTTTTCAAATCCCAGCTCAAATCCCACAATCCCAGCCTGTGTTGCTCAAATTGAAATCCCATTCCCATTTTTCTATTGTTTTTTGTTTCATGAATCCCAGTCCCAGTGCACAAAATCCCATTTCCCAGCCTCTAAAAAAGGCAAATCCCAGCTCCCATTTTACCCCTTCACGACCCTCTATACAGTTTAGCAGCTGAATAGGTAAAAGACCTGTAGCCAGACTTTGAAGTTATTTTTACCATATGAAGATTATATTTATTTCTAGTATTGTAAAAATTATGAATGTCGGCGACCTTCGTTATTTTTTACAAATTCGTCTTACGACAGAGCTTGGAACTAAAAGCGTTCAGTATGTCTGTACTTCTTAGCTAAACTATGTTTGGCTGGCATTTTAAACTAACTCTTTCAGCTTTAAAGTAAAATCCTGTATGAATTATCCATCCATGCTGCTTTGTTTTACTGTACTAGATCCTACTGAAAAATGTGATTACTCAAATTAATGTTATTGAGCAGTGCTTTACTGGGGCGCCGTTTAATTGTCATGTTTGACTTTCAAGAAATTGCTTTTAGAGAATAGCTGAAAATTGATCTCTAAGTGCGGTTATTATTTTTCTTTAAGCTTCTCAACCAAAGACCGAAACTGGACAGAAAAAGAATGCAATGCAACCGTCACATGATCAAGTTGCGGGTAAGGAAAACAATACCTATGACAAACAGACTCAGGAGCAAAACGATCATCTTACTTTTAGTTAGCACGTGGGTTAGTTAGTGGCCGGCGCGGTGGTAATAGTGGGGAGCTTAAGCAACGATGACAGCAACGGCAAGGAAAACGTCACTCGAAAAAGGATTCGCTCTTTTTTAAACTACTTTGCAGTCGTTCCAATTTGTTTAGTTTGTCTAATATGTGTCTGGATTGTACAGGAGCTGAATTTGAAGGGATGGCTTTCCAGTTCAAATGGAGAAAGGAAAATTAGCCGTCGTGTGTTCACGTTCTCCACAAAACCTATAAATTGATCATTTGACGTTGTTGTTTTGCAGATATGCAACTTATACCACTGGAATTAATACGTAATAGCAGAGACTCTGTACGAAAAGCGCGTGAAGCATTTCTCATAGACAAAGCAAAGACGTTAGAACCACTTGGAATCAACAGACGCGACGAACTTCATTAACTTTCTCATCACTAGTCAGTTTAGTTTATCACCCGTCAAACCCTTCGCCAATCATATTCATTGTTTTTGTTATTCTTTAGTTTTTTCAAAACCACTTGTATAACGGTTTTACAGTTGTAATCATTTATAGTGCTAGCCCCTGAAGAAGCTTTGTTTTGCAAAGCGAAATATTGGGCACTATTATATTCCACTTTTATTTTATTTTATTTGCTTCTGCTTCTGCTTCTGTTTTCCTGCCGTAAGGATCAGTTTGCCGTTTTTTGCTTCACTTCTTGTTTTGCAGGGAACGGCAAAGAAATGTACCAAAATGTAAAACGCACGTGCAGAGGCATTGTTTTCGCTCATTAAACCTGTTGTTTTGTGCCGTTATCGCTGCCGTCGCCGTCGTGGTTGATTAAGCTTCCTAGTGATAAGCGTGTTGGATTTTCAACCTGAAGGTCTGGTCTCCGCCATCGTGTTGTTTCATTGAACAAGAAACTTTGTTCTATATTGTTCCTCTCCACCCAGGTGTATAAATGAGTACCGGCGACATCATGCTGGGAGTAATCCTGCGATGGACTTGCATCCCATCCAGAGGGGAGTAGCAATACTCCCTGGTTACTCCTCATGCTATAGAAACTGGGTGGGCTTCCTGTGGGCTTCCTTTGGCTCGTATGCAACTTTACCTTAATTTACCTTATTAGTCCAAGGCGGTTAACAAGCCAGAAAGAGAGTCAACTCTCGTGGGGGTGGGGTGGGCGACGGGATAGTCAACGAAGTTCATACCCGAGAAGAGGGTACGAGGAGCGATGACAGCCATGATAGTACAAGTTAACGATCGAGAGTTGGTGGACAAAAAAAACTCGAGAGTGATCCCTTTTAAACTCTCGTCGATTTTAGCCAGCGAGCAGGCTCACACGGTTTGGGGTATCGCGCAAGTATCTTGGCGGCGGAGCAGCCAAGTCGAGCCGGCGACGGTTTTTTTGAGAGTTTTATCTTCCAGCTGTTCTCGACGGCAATCGAACATTTGCACATTCAGCAACAATCGTTCGCTCGATTCACACCTTTTTTCACGGTTTTATTTTGGGTTTTTGCGCCATCCATGATAAAATTTTGCTATCTGTCGCGAAAATCTCCAGGTGCAACTTTCTGCTTCGCTCCTATTGGATAGTTATCTGATACATGTCAAATGCCGACTTGACATCTCGCAAGGGGCGGAATTAAAAAATCAATAGCCCGCGTGCATACTTACTTTTCCTCGCCCCATTCTTCTCGCCGGCTTCGCCGCCAAGATACTCGCGCGTCACCGTGAGGGGCAGTACGCAGCTCTTACAAGGTCTTCTCTGATTTGCTGAGAAAACAATAGAACAAGCAACACAACAATGAACCCTAGACCTAAAAACAATAGAGCTGCGTGATACCCAGTTCCAATGAAATTAGAGGTTCTTATAAAGAGCTGTGTGTTGTCTGGTGCGTGAGCCTGCTCGCCGGAGACTACGTCGTTTCCGTTCTCGTTTCATGCATTCGCATTTACCAGCATTGGGACCGGTTGCATGTTTTTGCTTCGAATCTGATTGGTTGATTACATGTTTTCTCCACAGCAATGCAAAATCCAGAGAGTTTACAAGCAAGCGAGGCGGCCATACTAAACCATCTCGAGAACTTTAACAAGCACTACATCAACAACGAAATGGCATCTGAAACTGGTAATAATCATTAAACAAAAAACCTCTAACGAATGCAATTATACTAGAACAGTCAATCAATCAGAATTCGAATCAGAACTCGAACTAAAACGAGCAACCGATGCCAAACGCAGAAAAACTACGATTATCTTTAGCTTTGCTTCTGATTGGTTGAAAATACAACGTATTTGCTCTGATTGACTAGAGAATGTTGCATGAGACTTTTTCCTTAGGGACGGACCATTTAATTTTTGTTGGGGGGGGGGGGGGGGGCAATTTCTTCTGAGTATGAATTTTTTTCGGCATCACTATTTGCAAGAATTTTTGTTTACCAAAATGCTTGAATTTTTTTTCATATACTTTCTTGTGCACGAGTTTTTCTCTTAAATTTCTTCTGCAGGAATTGTTTTTTGGTAATTGCCCAACCGCCCCTCCCCCCCCCCCCCCCGCAAAATTAAATGGTCCGTCCCTTAGATAGAAAATTTTATTCCACATTGTCTCTATGCAATACCTGTGATAAACACGGCAACATGGACCTGCAATGCTTGTAAAGGAATGTCTTTAAAAAACCTACTTATAGGCGACTGAAGCAGGTAGGTATCAGTGTTTGGAATGAAATCAACGCTGAGAAACGCTGAGAAGGGTAAATCCCTTATGCTGTGTTCACACTAGGGCGAAACATGTTTAGTCTGACTTATGCTGTGTTCACACTAGGGCGAAACATGTTTAGTCTGACTCATGCTGGGTTCACACTAGGGCGAAACATGTTTAGTCTGAATTATGCTGTGTTCACACTAGGGAGAAACATGTTTAGTCTGACTCATGCTGTGTTCACACTAGGGTGAAACATGTTTAGTCTAATCACGAATGAATCATGTTTCCCTAGGAAATTTGTTCACATCAGGCGGCACATTGCGCGAATTATGATCGAAACATGTTTATTCAATTCTGAGCATGATTGGAACTACTTCACGAGGTAGTTTCGATCGGGTGTTTCGCTCTAAGCCAGACGAAACAAGTAAATATCGTCTCCTTAAGGCTGGTTCTCATATAATCGTCCCGGTCGTCCCGGTCGTCCGAGTCGTTTCAAAAAGTGCACGGACGATCGGGACGATTATATGAGAACACTTCTGAGACGACCCGGGACGATCGCAAACGACCCGGACGACTGGGACGATCGTGGTCGCTTGGATAGGACTGTCTTCTATCCGGACGACTAGGACGATCGTTAAAAATCGGGGACGATCATGTGAGAACTACTCTCAGGCGACCGGGACGACTGAGGCGATCGAAGCGACCCAAATCTACCCCAGAATGCAGTATTATTGCCCAAAACATGTTGTCGGACACAGTTTACGACTGCGCTATTGACGTTTGAGACGACCGGGACGATCATATGAGAACCTAAATCGGTTGAGTCGTCCCGATCGTCTGAATCGTTTGCAAAAAAATTTTGAAACGACTCGGACGACCGGGACGACCGGGACGATTATATGAGAACCAGCCTTTATTGAACGCTGCAATGCCTTTATTTCGGTTCATGTGTAATTATAAAGAATTTATGCGAGCTTTATTATAATATGTTTGTTTTGTAAAACAGCATAAATTATTGAAGCAGGCGTGGTGAAACGTGTTTTGAAATTAACCACTAACGTGAACAATGAAATTGAAAACATGTTTACGGAAAACGTGTTTCGTTGAAACATGTTTAATCTGAACATGTTTCGGTGCTAATGTGAACACAGCATTACAAATCCTTCTGACTGCAAGTCCTAGAAAGATATGGGGACATCACTATAGCATATCTCCGCGGAGTCAAATATTTTGTCTTTGATTCTTGTCATCCCCATGTCCTTTCTAAGACTATCAGTCCAGAAGGATGTGTAAGGGTTTGACCTTTGACCTTTGACCCTTGATCCTTGACCCTTATCAACGCTCATAAAACGTTTACATTTCGTTTCACTTCATACGAGTGTTACGCGGCTCTCACACATTTCACCAGGGGTCAATTCAATAAAACTTTTACAAGTGTAATTTATAAGTGTAGCTATTGTTTCCAACCTCTGAAACAATTGGCTACATTTGCAAATTACAGTTGTAAAAGTTTTATTGAATTGACCCCAGGTATTAGTGTTTAAATGTCTCGGGTGTAATACGTAAAAATCGTGACAGGAGTTAACTCAGTCATATAAGCTATCACTGATTTTCCCCCTATATTCAGCTCTCCTGGCAGACAATGGGATTGATGATGACTCAGCACTAAAGATCTCCAACATGGCGGCTTTACCCAATGGAATGCCCCATGGAGCGGCAGGAGCCAATGCTGCCATAAAAGCCAAGATTAACAGTGCTGAACAAGACGAGTCGACTGAGCAGAAACAGGCTTCAAATTCACCCGGGGGATACGATCCCAACGCGTATCTTTACGACGCCAACTCATGGCCAGAATACAGAATTCACGATTCCGACTACAATAACTTCCACGCCGTGGAAATGAGCAACATGAACGGGGAGAACACGGATATGCCTCCGATGTACAACAGGCCAAACGGAAGCCCGGGAATGGGCTTCCAGAACATGGAAGGTCAGGGGGGAATGGAATATCCGGAGGGTCAAAAATTCCCCCAGGGGAAAGCAGAAGGTGCAGGGTTTAATGATGAGGTAAAGGTAGAGAAGGGAGAGGCTTTGCAGAATGAGCCAAGTGAAGAAAGCCATCCTCAAGAAATTTCCGATGACAAAGCTAGCAAAGCAAAGGCTGCAGCAAGCTCAGGTGAAGTGAAACCAGCTGACAACAGCGAAGCCGGTGGAGAGAGCAAGGAGCAAAGTGGTGCAAAGCCAGAAGCGCAAATCACCCAACAATCGCCTCCGCAGCCAAAGCCTGAAAACGACCCGCTGGCTGCAGCCAAGAACGCAGCTTCACAGAAGCAACAAACTGAACCACAACCTCATCAACAAAAACAACAACAGCAGCAGCAGCAGCAGGCTAAAAGCATCCCTTCAAAGCTGGCTGCCTCCGTAGCCCAGGCAGCAGCCTCCCTCCCTCCTAAGGCTATCGCCTCGTTAGTCAGTAGTCTAGTTGGAAGCGGGAAGCCTGTAGGGGCCACAGTTGGCGAAGGTCAAGGTCAAATCCAGAAAAACGTAGTCCGAAGTAGTTCCCAGGCTCTCATTCCTCAAGATGTCAACCCGGCCGAGGAGACTACTCAAGCAGCAACGCAGCTTCACAAGGTTACGATGCCAAAGAAACACTGAGTGAACTGCTATATCTATGTTTAATTCTTCATCTTTATCGCTAGCAAGATGGCGACTGATCAATTGATCGAATAGCACGAAAATAGATAGATTTGTCATCTCGTTTTCAGGTCCAAAGGTCGGAAACCATTAAAATACCATTGGGCTGGACAAGTTATCGAGTAACCTAGCCCTCTGAATTTACTATAACAGTGAAGTTAGTTTTAAGAAAATATGATTTGTATATTTAATAGATCGATCATTTTGATTGATAGAAAAATGTCAAAAGAATTAAAGAAAAATTTACATCAAAGGCCTTGTTGATTTTGCTTGCTTTAGATAGACAACCTCGTACTAAGATAGCTTCTTGTAGATGCAGGGGAAAACGTACTTAGTCGTTCTTATAAATGACTTTTTTGCATTTCTGCATGCCTGGTTTGCAAGAAGCTATTAAACCCCTTCAGTCATATTTTCGTCTTTGTAGAGCAGTTAATTTCAAAATCAAAGCAATTATATCGAGCCTATCACAACAAGAGAAAAAATAACCATTAAACCAACTCAGAAAACGTCATTAAAAAATAATGCAACTACTGACTCGTCCCCAGTCGTCTCTCAGTTCCCCAGGAGAGAATCCCTCTCCCCTTCATTTGCCTCCTTACCATATCACCCCTCGCGCTCTCTCGGTCGCGCTTCTCTCGTTCCGCGTCTATCCCCCGCGCTCGTCTCCCGCTTCTTGCCAAGAGAGGCTACTGGGGACAAACGCAACTGGCACCAAGTGCAGGAGAATGCGCACAAGTCAAGTCATGATCAGTTAAGGTTATACGCTGATTGAATAAAGCTTGTATAGTCCAGTCGCTTGATTCCACGGAATTTCCTATACGGAAATCCGGCGATGATCAGGAGAGAAGCGGAAGTCAGCAAACAGAATGGGTTTTTGACTGAGGCACAACTTTTGATGCAAAAGAAACTCGTTTTCAAAACAACATTTACTGCAATATCAGAGACTTCGTTGCAAAACAATTGTATTCAACGTTTTAAGGTAACAGGTGGTCACAGGTTTTAAAACGGTTATTAGAATATTTAAAGGGTTTGCTTTTTAAGTGCAACCTAGATATCTTGTTTATGAGTCACTGAAAATGGGCCCTCCGCGGGGTTACTTCCTAGTAATGGGCAAATGGGAATGTGCCGCTGGATGGGGTCGCATTTTCACGACTGGAATGACTATAATGGGGTTGCATTTCAATAGAGTTACTAGAATGGGGTTGCAAATTGTCTGGATTTTTTGGGGTAAGAAAATTCTGGCAAGTATTTTTTTGGGTAGTTTTAGCTTGTAAATATTTTCGGTTAAAACAAATGTACCAGAAGGTTTGTAGCTGAAGTTTGTAGTCTTCTACATTTAATAAATGTGTCAATTCATTTGAGGACCGGATGACCTACAGTAGTTAAAAGGGTTCCGAACTCAAGGACAGAAAGTGACTAAGTTGGGATTACGAAATTTACATTTACTCAAAAGTGACTAAGATGGGGTCTATAATTGGCCACAGAATAGACTATAATGGGGTAGGCGCTCTGAGAGGCCAGCCGCACATACCCAGCAAACGTTGACACAAGTACCCCCCCCCCCCCCGGATGGGGCCAATAGTACTGCTGAATCAGTTTTTGTACAATCTGTTGGACACAACCATGATCACAATAGGTTTTCTCACGGCACGGTTTTATGAGCAGTCGGGCCTGGCCGGATGCTGATGATTAATCAAAGGCCACCAACAATGAGCGGTAAAGTTCTTTTCGCAGCGTAAATACAAGACACATGAGAAGCGTGCAATATGCGAATTCAGTGAGGAAATTTGGTTGTAAACAGAGAGTGTTAAAAGGAGCTACTGTGTTAAAGGAATTGTTGCAAGGCATGAATATGTTAGAGTGGTATCCATTCCAGCAAAATTAAAATGGGGAAGCCCATTGCAGGGAAATGCGAGGAAACTAATAACTGCAAATGAAACCTGAAAATTTGCTACAGAATGCATTGCAAAGTATAAACAAATATGTGAACGCTAGGCCCGGACTATTATAAATGAAACAGAGGTACCAGGAAGAACCTTTTGGAAAATGCGAGGGAACCCATTGTATTTCATTGTGAAAGAAAGAATCCGATGCGAGAGAACCAATAAATATGAAATAGGAGGGAATATTACTTTGCAGCAAGGTAAGATACGACAGCAGAACCCATTGTGAAGCAAAAAGTGAAATTTAATGCGAGGGTATAGTAAATTGCCGGAAACCCATAGTGAAACAGGAGCGGCTGGACCCATTGTATTAAAAGCAAAAATTACTAATTCAAACCAAAGTGAAATACAAGGGGGCCGCTGCAAAGGACAAAGTCTGGGGTGGATTCCATTGCAAATACACAGTATCTGGATTCCAATTAAACCTACTACATGGCAAACTGTCAGAATATTAATGAGCGCGATGTGCGGTCGAGGAAATTGGAGGGGACTCGTATTCTATAATGTAGCAGCCGCTCCCCTGCCTTTCACTTGAACACGTACGGTTCACTTCCTCTTCTTTCCTCAGTTTCGCGAACAGCAATTACATTTAACGGTGGTATGGCAATGAAAGAGGTTTACGGATCGGTGGTTTCGCCTTTCTTGTCCTTCGAAGGATAACTGATCGCCAATAATTTGATGACCTCATTTTCCATTCGTGATGAGCTTAATAGTTGGTTTGTTCATCTAAAACGTTTGACCTTATGGCTCACCAAAAATGGCATAAATGCATCTAGAAGAATGCTGTTTCTTCAGTTTATATTTATTAGAGGTATGTTTGGTACCATTTAATTTTAACTCCTTATTTATAAGCTTCTATAAGAAAACGTTGGTATATAAATCCAAATGTTCTCTCGCTTCAACGATTTTAGCCGTGGAGCGGAACTCGATTAGAAGTTATCGAAAAAAATTAAATTGGTTCTTTTAATTTAAAGAAAAGAGAAATCTATTTAACTTAAAATAATTCGTTGTCTTGGGCATAACTTGCCAGGACACCGTTTGTTAGCTCTGAAAGTTTAAAATTGCTTTAGTTCCAACGTTTGAGTCTGTAGATGAAATCCTTATATTTGTGATTATTCACGCGAAAGTTACTGAGCAGTACTTTTCCGTGCTACTCGATTTGTTTTTCAATATTTTGCAAAATAATAGTTAGGATTTTTTAGTTCCACTGAACTGATCAGGCGGCTAAGTTTACAGGCGGGCTTTACTGATTCTTACAGTGTTTTCTTTTGTAGGTCGTTAAATACTACATTAAACATAACTTTATCATCTGAGAGAAAGCTGCCAGCCATGACAAAATTGTCCTTTCTTACGCAGGGCAAGAAATAATCATAATCTTTTGAGTTGGAGTAGTAGTTTTCCCAGCTGCCCAGCGCGCAACAGAAAATATAACATTTCACTATAATCAGTGTGAGCTTCTCAATCATCTCTTTGTCTAGATGTAGCAAGTATCTGTTTCTCGGGTCAACGATTCCTATTGAGTTTTGCTATTTACAAAATAAACTTATCCAAATTTAATAGTCACGTTTTCCTAAAAGTCTTAAAAATAACACAACCGCTTTAAAATAAAATAAAACTTTTAACTGGAAAACAACCCAATTCCTGTCAATTGTTTAATTACCGGGCCTTTCAAAACCAAAGTATCAATTCTCCTTACTGGGCGACATATATTTCTGTAAACGGTAATTATGAGAAATTTAACGTAAATCTAGACAATACTCCCTGGTTGATAAATGAATTCTCGCGCCTGTCATTGATATTTAAAGAGAAATTAGTTTTTTAGTCCATCTTGATCGAAAATAAATCGGCAAAACATTTGGCTATGTCTACACTATACCGGATAGCTCGTGCGCCGGCACGAAAACCATACCGGATAGGCCTTTCGTTCACACATGAAACGTTAGTTTCGGAACGATGTTTGTTCCGGAGCGCCGCTGCGACGCGGCGCTCGTGAAAGTGAATCGTCACATATCGGATAGATTCTCGTGCCAATCTCTGGGGCAGTGTGAACAGGCAATCGAACCGAACCGTAGCAGAAGTCAACAACTAGGGGCGAGAATTAAAACCCACTGAAAAAGAAGTAAAAATCCAGCTCTGGGTCGTTTCTGTTCACACCAGGCCGGAGTATTTTTCATGTCGACATGATAAGCTATCCGGTATAGTGTAGACATAGCCTAATGATTTTTTTTTCACACTGATAAACGTGTATTATCGGCGTTGATTGGCCTAAATCTTAGACGGGTCTGTCTGAGAATTAGGCTAAACGTTGATCTGGATATCATGATCAGTAGTGATCAAGGTTTGTCCTTGTTTATAACTTTGTTGTAATTATCAGTGGTAAACGCTAACTCGAATGTGTGCTCTTGACAGATTGTCGTTGAAAAGGACAAGACAAAAATCATGTTCATGCCGGAGAAGTTGATTAATTTTTCCTTTTTGCTCTTAATTTTGTTGGGTGAGTAACTCAGTCAAGCTGTACAGTATTGAAAATACGACAATAAGATAATTTTTTATATATAATTGTTCAAAATAATTGTATATTTTTTTATCTTTGCTGTCGACTTTTTTCTCACAGTTATTGGCAATATTGGACTCCACAGAGCCGCTCCAGGTAATTATGTCGAGGACGCTTTTGGCATTTGTAGCGTATAGATTCTCATACTTATTAAAAAATAATAGTCCCATACGTTTGCAAACATTAAAGGCTCTTATAAATTGCCGTTTAGTTACTAAACAGTATCAAATAAACTCTTGTTCTTAGGCCATGGTAACTTGATAAGAAATAAAACACAAACAGCAGTGATAAACATGGTAAACCAACACATTTCCTTAGAATAAACTTGACGTTTCGTATGCTAAGCGACATACATTTTCAAAAGTAACCGTTACAGTGTTTGAAAACTGTTTATACAGTCCGTACTATTGAATTAATACGCATGTTGGAAAACAAAATGTTAACTTGACGTTTCGTATGTTACAACATACATCCTCAGAAGTGACCGTTTAGAATACAAGTAACAACTAAATTTAAATGAATAATAAGTAACTAATTAACAACAACAATAACATAAGATGAGAAAAATTTGCATATAAAAGATGCAAACTAATAAAGAATTAGCTTTTCGCTGCTGACATTATCGTTAAGGGTAGGTCTGAGTTCCTGAATAAGTAGAGTCTCCTTAATCTTACAGTGAGTATCAGACCGACCTTTTGCCAATATCTCAAAGTGGTCCCATTTGAAGTTGTGACCAGTTGATGTGACGTGGTCTGCGATAGCAGATGCATGACAAGTACTTGTGATCCCTTTAAAATGTTCAGTTTTTCTGTCATGCAATCTTCGTTTTGTTTTTCCAATGTAGAAATCCTGACAATCCCAACAACTAGCCTTATACACAACTTTTGACATTTGGGAACGGTTGAACTTATCTTTGTAGGGAAAAAAGGACTTAATGCGATGAGCGTTTTGGAAAATCACCCTAAGATCAATGCAGCCATAAAATTTATTAATGCAGGTCTTAAGCTGTTTGGTAACAATTTTACTTTGTACCCCTAAATAAGGTAAAACTAAGATTGTTTCTTTTTTGGGAACTGTGATGATCGGATTCCTCAGTCTGTTCTGCTGTCTGTTCAAAACATCATTAATGTTGTAATTGACAACACCAGCAGGATAACCATTTTGTAACAACAACTTCCTCAGATCATTCAATTAATGTTCTTAATCTTGGTTCCAGACCCCTAATTTTGAACTATATAAACATTTTTCAAACTCTGTAACGGTTACTTTTGAAAATGTATGTCGCTTAGCATACGAAACGTCAATTTTTGTTATAAAAATGCGTTGGTTTACCATGTTTATCACCGCTGTTTGTGTTTTTTTTTTCTTACTAAACAGGCTTACCATTTCATGCGTGGTAGACTGTGGTTTAAAATGGCTGCATAGCTTATCGAAAACAACTTTCAGTCTAAAAGCGATATTCAGATAGAAAAAAAAGCAAAACGGTATGTGATTATGACTGAGTATTTATCTTTCATTCTTTGCACAAAAATCATAAATATCACCTTCAGCCAAAACGGGTTTACCAAGCATCTGTGACTTTGATAACTGTATTTTTTTTTAAAAAAGGCACAGGCTACCAGATAAACCTGAGATGATGGTATGACTGTGTTATTATATAATTAAACGAGTCGAAAACTCCCAAGCTTATTGAAAGTCCTCCTGATAATCCATATAGTAGAGTGATGAAGATGTGCCAGTTTTGATAAAAAAATTATGTTTGTGCCGTACTCTTTTAAAGATAAATCGTGTTGATCACCAGATTTAACCCCTCCCGCTCCAAATGTAGCGACGAAAATAGCGACGAATACAGCACCGCCCCAAGCACTGCAGGCTCACAATAAATACCGTGCTCTGCACCATGCTCCCCCGTTAAACTGGTCAGAAGGCCTGGCTGCTGAGGCAAGCGCGATCGCTCAAAGTTTAGCAACACAATCTACGCTCTCTGGGAAAAAGGATTCCGCTTTGAATTTGGGTCAAAACTTGGCTAAACTGGCAGGTACGTAGAATGAGAAAAGAAATAAACAATTTTGTAATAAATAAAATTAATTAAGAAGAGGCGGCAGCGCAAACCTGGAAGCGTCACTTTTTTGCTAGCTTCCAGTTATTGCACAACAAAGTTTCTTAACTCATGGGCGCGATTGTGTTTCACTTCTCAGTCGCAAAACAGAAAACTGGTGCCAAGCGCGGGAAACCATGCAACTGCTGCTAAGCGCGGGAAAATATGCAACCTGTGCCGAGCGCGGGAAAACAACCGAAGCTAGGCGCGGGAAACCATGTAACGAGGCAGCTCAATGGTTTTGTTCTTGATTCAATATTTAAAAAAGAACGATTGTTCTGATTTTGTTGTCTTCTCAATAAAGATTTCATTAAATAAATAAAAATAATAATAAAATGATTGTTCTGATTGATCAAAACACTTTGCATCTTTAAGCAATTAGAACTAAGTAAATTAAAGTGAACACCTGAATACTTTCGCTAGGCAAGTTTTATTTCCGACAGGCTTTCTTGACAGCATTGAAAATGTTGTTTTAACATTGCAGGTTCCATGGCGTGTAGCGATGCAGGAGATATCGCAACAAATTTATGGTACAGCCAAGCCCAAAACTATAGCTACTCAGACCCAAGACTAAACGCAGACACAGATACCTTCACTCAGGTCAGAAAAATGTTTCGTTCAACTTGCAAGATTTTCTTGAATCTTTCGTTATCCCTTCTGCACTTACTAGATCAGTCACACTTTTTATCCCGTGATATAGTTCTATTTAAATAAAAGCTATTTAGCAACTTTGCTGTTGTCATAGTGATTGAATTAAATGATGTGATTGGTTCATTCAGCTTTAAGCTTTCTTTAAATGTGATTGGCTCATGAAACTGTCTGATTACATTGTCCGATTACAACTTTGCAAGTAAATTATAGGAAAATACATAGGTTTATGAACCAATCACAGTTTAGTAAATTGTAATAGTTATAATTAACTGGCATAAATTGTTTATTTTAAATCAAAGGTGATATGGAGAGACACAAAGGAGGTCGGAATAGGATGCGCAAAAAGCTCGTCGAATCCAGCAGGTCCCATGTACGTGGTTGCTCTATATAAACCCGCGGGAAATATCCCGAAGCTGTTACGTCATAACGTGTTAGAACCCGGTCCTCGTGGGAATGACCCGGATGTCTATTCTACTTTGTTCAGACGGCAGTTTGAGGAAGCAAAGAGCCTGGGACGAATTCAACCGAGGCGTCGAACTGGGACGTGATTTCAATCTGAAGATTGTTTCGGTGATCGTGTGAAATATTCTCCGAGTTCGCAAAGGAAAAACCTGGATCTATTTCTTACTTTCTTACTTTCTTACGGGCAAATTTGAGCTCGATCAAAATGTTCGCAATTCAACGCAAGCCATCGCAAGTACGTGCAAGCCCTGGCCAAACCGCGTCTCAAGTTATCGCAAGTTATCACAAGTTATCGCAAGTTATCACAAGTTATCACAAATTATCGAAAGTTATCGCAAGTTATCACAAGTTATCGCAAGTTATCGCAAATTATCGCAAGTTATCGCAAGTTATCACAAGTTGTCACAAGTTGTCACAAGTTATTGCAAGTTAGCGCAAGTTGGACGTCTTTTTTGGCCAGGGCTTAAGGTCGGCTTTGCTCTTTCAACTGTGTCACTATTTGCACCTCGAAACCGGCACGTCGTTAGTTAAAGGGGCTCTGTCATGGCGGTTTTTATGTTTTTGTCTCAGACTGTGCTGGAATTAAAACTGAGCATCTTACTTCAAACACGAAATGCTCTTAGAACACCAAGAACAAGATGTCAAGTAAATTCTTGTATAAAGAATAAACCATAATCAGTTCTTAGCAAATTTTCCAAAACACATTGAACAAACTTGAAAAAATTGGCCAATTTTTTCAAGTTGCAATCCATTTCCATCCTGGCCATCTGTAGTCAGAGACACTTGTTTATAGTTTCATTATACTCGTAAAACAATTTTAAACAAAACTGGACCATTATTTTTGCGTTACCGCTGATATAAATATGTCTTTTAGCTTTTTAAAAAAAACACTAAAATGGTGACATTGCCCCTTTAATTGTGATGCAAAGTCAGCTGATTGTTACAGCAAGCTACAGGCTAGTATAAAAAAGGTATTAAGGAAATATTTTATTTCATGAATAAAATAAAGTAACTTTTCTTCAATGCGTCCTGCGGCATTGTAAAATCGTACGCGAAGCCATTAAGCACACTGAGATGCAAAATTAATCCTTTAATCCCCAAAGAGTGATCAGCATCAAATCACTTCTTGCAATACTTTTGCGACGTTGCGCGCAACAAATTGCATCGTATGACGTCACCCCCAAAAAAATTTGTTTCGCGCAAAGTTGCAAGAAAAGTTGCACCGACTGTCAGGGCCTTAACCTTTTAAACCTTAACATCAACATCCATATTCTCTTCACTGTTCTCCACACATTTCTATGATACGAATGAGGAGAATTTGTTTGATAATCAAGACCTTTCTTTACTTAGTGATCATTTTCTTTACTCTCATGACCTTTATGTTTGATTAAGAAGTGATCATCTAAGGAGAAATTAGATGCTGGTCACTCTTACGGGTTAAAGGGTTAAGACTACTTTTAAAGTAATTAAAACTACTTATAATCTCGCAACGTTGCGCGCAACAGTTGCAGAAGTAGAATCGAGTTCTACTTTTGCGACTTTGTGCGCAACAAATTGCATCGTGTGACACCCCCAAAAAATCTGGTTGCGCGCAACAGTTGCAGACGTAGAATCGAGTTCTACTTTTGCGACGTTGTGCGCAACAAATTGCATCGTGTGACGTCACTCCAAAAAATCTTGTTGCGCACAACTTTGTAAAGAAAGTTACACTGTGACATGGGAGTCCGGGCCTTTGGAGCGGTATATAATTAAGCGTCGAAATTAATTTCGCAATAGCCCTTTTCACGGTTAACCTTTCTCATTTGCATCACAATAATATTCAACATGATTGCGAGGTAATTTCGGGTAGAAACTACAAAATTGCCCGAAATTGCCTCGCAACCACGTTGACTTTTATTGTAATGCAAATAAAAAAGGTTAAAAACAAAAAACAAAAAATGTGGTGCCACTGCCTCCATTGCAGCACGTAGCTGAATTACGGAGGACAAGAGAGGTGAGAACGGACGTCAACATATAAGGCGCAAATTACAGCCGCTTCAGTCCATGTATGATCTCCGTCACTCACCCAGACCAACGACGGCAAAGTCAGATAGGCCATGATATTGGGAACTCTGTGCCCTGCTCTTATCGAGAAAAGGGCTATTGATTTGGTTTTACATTGCTATACCCGTTGTGATTGGCTAAAACTTCTCACGCCACTTTCTCAACCAATCAGAAGCAAACCAAAACCAATCGTGACTTGCTTGCACGCGTTTTCCCGCGCATGGCGCCGGTCACATGTATTTGCTTCCAACTCTGCATATTTAATGAGCCAAGTGCAAAACGAAATCATTGTAAATAAATTTCAAAATATCGCGATTTCAAAGTCATTGACAACAGAATCGTTATCCTTCCTGAACACCTTTTATTTGTACATTATTTGTACTTTGATCAGTTTAATGTTTGTTTTTCTATTTCTCAAAACCAATGTCCTTTTAAAATCTGCCTATTTAAAATTGTATCAAAAAGGTATAATAAATTGTGTTTATTTACAGGTAAGCAAAGTTAAGGAGAAATGACCGTTACATGGTGTAGTGTCTTCCCTCAGTGTGGGTTAATTTTCGTGAAGTTAATTCTCACGAACCTTTGACGATGCCCGAAAATATCGAAATAAAAATCTACGCAAAAATTTAGGGCATTAGGGAAATCGATGCTTGCTCTGAACGTAATGGAACAAATAGGAAACGGCAGGGAGATTCGCTCCATTTTCCATCTTGAGACCTGTCAACCGCGCGGCTTCGATTCTGGCTTTATTTCTACTAAAGGTTGCTCGCGTGCGTGCACGAGACAAATATTCAAAACCTTGATGTCGTGGCGTCAGTTAAAAACCTCTGCGGAAGGGCAAAGCCCGAAATCTTTGGGGTTTTTTCACATAAAGTTTGGCACTGCGATTTCAATAGTTTTTAATTGTTCATGCAACTAACCAAGTGCCACGAAGCCACCGAACTTTTAAGTTCCAATTTCTATAATGGAACAAATAGTACTCAGTGAAAGCCCAATGTGCAGTCAATACTCTACTTTTTAGTTGTAGACTTCTGTAGCCAACGTACGTCGCTTTTTCAATCTTCCACGTGCATGCGGGAAATTAAGCTTGTCGTAAAAGTGAATATCAATCGACAGTGTTTATCATATAAGGAAAGCATGGAGCTTCAAATTTGAAAGATTTCATAAGGCCCCCTTCCTCTTTTAAAATTTGATATCCCATTCTAATAAAAATAGACCTAAAATTAATAAGCCCCCCCTAGAGGGGAGGGGCTACTCGAGGAAATAAATAAAGTAACTGAGAGAGACTATTTGTTACAATTTTTCGAAATTTAAAAGCATCATGATGTTTAACGTTAAAACGCTAATGCTCAAGATTCTAAAGCAAACATATTTTGCAGCACTTGTTTATGCGATATAACCCATTTATTGTAAAAACCAGGCCAAACAATAAACTACAGGCAGTCATTTCTGAATGCTCGCCGCCCGCTTTACACTTATTACATCTAGCTAGGATAACAGTAGGATGAAACTTATGTTCCAGCAGTATATAGAAAAATACTAACCAGCTTAAACAGAAGTGAACAGTTTTCTTTGTTTGAGCCACTTGCGTTAGAATAATTGCGATTCTCTGTCGCTATCAACAAAGAAGTGTCTTCTTGCATGTGTTTCCGCTGCGCTGACGGTTCGAATTATAAAAATTTACCAGCTATTGATTTCGCTTTGCTTAAAAATCCCATCGAGCCGACTTTAATTTAATAGCGTATAAGGGGGTCTATAAGACGAGAAGCGGCGTTATTTCGTTAAAGTTCGCACTAGTCCGTATTAAAAAAAAAGACAATATCATTTTTTATTGCGTAGAGACGGTTTCCGGACAGGTGATCAACTAAAAATGAAACAATAATCACCTGTCGTTTATTGCAATATTAGTGGTGGGAAAAAGGTCAAGTGCTCAACACTCCTCAAGGTGTTTAAAAGTTAACGCTTAGTTTCCGTGATCACAAACTCGGAAGAGAGAACTGAACGATGAAAGTTTATCTTGGTGTTCTCGTTCTTTTGTTCGCTGTCTCGACATACCTACAAACAGGTACGTTTTTAACTGGGCTACTGGGTGACATGAGTGATGGTACTTTCATGTGGTACTTACTTTTTATCGTGCTGTACAAGCTGTGGATCTAACTTTGGAGTTTGTGAATTAAACGGCCTAAACGACCTTTTCACTGGAAAATGTGCCGCAACATAAGTACTTTTATGCCTGTATTACTGTTACGCTGTACAAGGTGGTTGTAGTCTATGAATGAAATCTTAAAATGTGGCCATTCAAATGAAAGTTACTGAGCAGCTGGCGTGCGTTTCTCGAAGCTCCCGAAGACTTTCGGGCCCGAAAGTAATTTTTAAAATGTAGTTTCTAACGAAAGGCGTTGAAGTTTTTAGCCCACAAATCAGCTAAAGTTGTGCAGCAAACGCAACATTTTATTGCATAGCTTTCAAAATCAACAAAACCCGAATCTTTATTGGGAAACATTCTAACGTAACACAGCTTTTCGGGTCCGAAAAGTTTTCGGGACTTTCGAGAAACGGGCGCCAGTACTTTCCCGTGGTATCATGCTGTACGAGGTAGTTCCAACTTCTGAGTTTTTTGGATGAAATCTTTAAGAGTCCTTAAAGTGACCCATTCAAAAGAAAGCTATTGAACAAGTCCCCAGCTTTTCCTGCTTTGGCCCCGGGTTGCCATAACTTTGTGGAATGTGGAAGGTGATGATAGTTCGGCGGAGTAGGAACTAGGAAGTGGTATTGAAAGTAATAAAGATTTCTTGTACTGTAACGGAAAGTCTAACAGTGGACAGTTCGAATGGGATGTAAAGAAAATTAAATTATTGTTTATTATTCAAAATACCGCATCGAAGATCTCGTTTAGGACTCGAACCGCTAAGTTCCTTTTTTCTCATGTAACCATTTTTTTCATCAAACATGTCTTTTTGCAAATGTACTTTAATTTTGTATTGAAAGATAGACTAACAGCTGTGTGCGTGTGTTGTCTTGTATAAACTGCTCGTAACTTGAGATAATGAAAATAAAAAATCTCATTTCATTTGAAACTGTATTTCATCTTATAATTTCTTTTTCAATAAAAATATTTGCATTAAAAAAATTCTTGTAGAAAAACGGAAACCGTTTCCTAATGTCTTAAAAATAAAAACAATTTTTCTCCATTAGGGCAGGGCAAGGCTGCCCTGAACAGGATCGTCATGAATCCAAATGAAGCCCGATCTTTTGCCAATAAAGGAGGCGGGAAATTTCGACTGAAACGTTGGTTCTTCTACGAGGAAAAGAATTTGAATAGGGAGTGCTATGTTGAGGAAAATGGATGTCTGTTTGAGGAGGTGATGGAATACTATGAACCTCCCAACATCACTGCCGCTGTGAGTAGAATGCGTTTTTTTGTATATAAAGCAAAAGACACGAACAGCCCAACCTAAAATCACAAACCGAGAATGAACGAACGGAAGAGCAACCAAAATGACGCACCGAAAAACATAGCACAACTGAAAGGACAGCTGAAACTATGAATCTCCGAACGACAAGGCGGCCGCCACCCGAACGTAAAAACCCGCAAGCAACAAAGAGAAGGACTGAACGAATCCCTTGTGCTAGAAGAAAAAGAATAGTGACAAAGAAAGAGCCCTTAAAATGTGGCTTAAGTTAACATTTATATTAAAACATTAGAGTTTCACCCTAAATGTTTTAATACCTGTTGCAAACCTTTAATTTAAAATGTTTGGACTAATGGGCGAAATAGTTTGTTTGCGCCAAACCGCAACTTACAACAAAAGGTCCAACTATGTTTATGTAAAAAATAACAGACACGAACAGCTCAACTCAAAATCGAAAACCGAGAATCAACAAATGGAACGACAGCCAAAATGACGCACAGAACATCAGGGAACAATTGACAGTTCAACTGAACCCATGAATCACTGAACGACAAGATGACCGACAACCGAACGCAAAACCAGCAAACGAAAGAGAGGACTGTACGAATCCTTTATGTTAAACAAAAAATAATTTAGCATAGAAAGAAACCTTAATATGTGGCATGTGCTGTCATTTATATTAAAACAGTAAATCACAAGATTTTGACCCTAAATGTTTTAATGCCCGATGCAAGCCTTTAATTAGTTTATAAAAGTTTGGAGTAGTGGGCGAAATAATTCGCTTGTGCCAATCCGTAAAAACACAAAAAGGTGACAAGGTCCCACTTTGTTTTTGTAAAATGTAACAGATACGAACAGCTCAACCCAAAGTCGAAAACCGAGAATCAACGAACGGAACGACAGCCAAAATGACGCACAGATCATCAGGGAACATTTGACAGTTCAACTGAACCCATGAATCACCGAACGACAAGATGACCGACAACCGAACGCAAAAACCAGCAAGCGAAAGAGAGAAGGACTGAACGTAACCGTAAAAAACACCAAAAAGTCAAACTTGAAATTGAAAACTTAAAACTAAAATGGAAAAACAGAAAGAAGCTAAAAGTTGAACGAAAACGGAATAATTTAGTGATAAGCTTAAATTTTGAGTTTTGAATAATCAGTTTTACCTAAACATTAAAATTCATAAATATGCACTTTAGTGAGCTCACTAAAAACTTATTAACAGACAACATAGATTGATAATATGGAAAATTCAATATCTGCTCAGAAGGTCTGTCATTCTCGTCAGGGGCACAGTGAACAGACCTGGTAGAGAGATTAATTTATAGCCAAACATTCCCGAAGTAATAAATATGCGCACGAGAGATAGGTAAACTTACGATGAAATTAAGGATTTATATGCCAAATAAATTCGGTAAACTCTCTACCACACGTTTCAAACCGTGGTACCACAGCTGGCCCTACGTGTCTGAGCTGATTGATATCAATCTATGTAGTTTATTTTTATGGTAAAACAAGTCTTTTACCTTAAAGTGACTTGGCATTGAAGATGATTTGAGCTTTCTCCTTTGACTGATGCCGTGATTCCGTGGGCAAAAAACTTCAGACCCAAATGATCAAACTGAAACTACAAGCCATGTTTTCGCTTAATAGATGCTCACAACATCGGCCGAAGACCAAAAGACGCCGAGTTATCCAAAAATAATAGTCAATTTCATTCACTAAACAGCCAAATGCGGAGGAAAAAAAACATCATTGAGTCTTTTTGCCTTGTCTGCTCGCGACATTTGTTTGTACGCGCAATTTGAATTCAAAAGATGGATAAGGACCTGGGACCGAGCGCGCGTATATGTGGAATTGATAGGTATTGCTAACATATATGAATAACAAAGAGCCACGAAAAGTTAACGAGCCATGAGGTGCCTTCCCAGATTTATCCATCCGCGTTTACAGAAAGACTACACTGAATAAACAATGCAGCTTTCTGTGACCACTCCCACATAATTGTGGTGTTGTTCTACAGGCATACCAAACATTTAGTTTAAGCAGTTCGGCCTGACACGACGGGTCACAGAGGCCTCAATCTTAGGTTGGACATGGACCGCCATATGATAAGACAAGGCTGTCTGGGCATATGGATCATCAATGTTTTTTTTTTTTTTTTTTTGTATATCAAGCAAAAGACACGAACAGCCCAACCTAAAATCACAAACCGAGAATGAACGAACGGAAGAGCAACCAAAATGACGCACCGAAAAACAGAGCACAACTGAAAGGACAGCTGAAACTATGAATCTCTGAACGACAAGGCGGCCGCCACCCGAACGTAAAAACCCGCAAGCAACAAAGAGAAGGACTGAACGAATCCCTTGTACTAGAGGAAAAAGAATAGTGACAAAGAAAGAGCCCTTAAAATGTGGCTTAAGTTAACATTTATATTAAAACATTAGAGTTTCACCCTAAATGTTTTAATACCTGTTGCAAACCTTTAATTTAAAATGTTTGGACTAATGGGCGAAATAGTTTGTTTGCGCCAAACCGCAACTTACAACAAAAGGTCCAACTATGTTTATGTAAAAAATAACAGACACGAACAGCTCAACTCAAAATCGAAAACCGAGAATCAACAAACGGAACGACAGCCAAAATGACGCACAGAACATCAGGGAACAATTGACAGTTCAACTGAACCCATGAATCACTGAACGACAAGATGACCGACAACCGAACGCAAAACCAGCAAACGAAAGAGAGAAGGACTGTACGAATCCTTTATGTTAAACAAAAAAATAATTTAGCATAGAAAGAAACCTTAATATGTGGCATGTGCTATCATTTATATTAAAACAGTAAATCACAAGATTTTGACCCTAAATGTTTTAATGCCCGATGCAAGCCTTTAATTAGTTTATAAAAGTTTGGAGTAGTGGGCGAAATTATTCGCTTGTGCCAATCCGTAAAAACACCAAAAGGTGACAAGGTCCCACTTTGTTCTTGTAAAATGTAACAGATACGAACAGCTCAACCCAAAGTCGAAAACCGAGAATCAACGAACGGAACGACAGCCAAAATGACGCACAGAACATCAGGGAACATTTGACAGTTCAACTGAACCCATGAATCACCGAACGACAAGATGACCGACAACCGAACGCAAAAACCAGCAAGCGAAAGAGAGAAGGACTGAACGTAACCGTAAAAAAACACCAAAAAGTCAAACTTGAAATTGAAAAATTAAAAACTAAAATGGAGAAACAGAAAGAAGCTAAAAGTTGAACGAAAACGGAATAATTTGGTGATAAATTTGGAATTTTGAATAATCAGTTTTACCTAAACATTTAAATTCATAAATATGCACTTTAGTGAGCTCACTAAAAACTTATTAACACACAACATAGATTGATAATATGGAAAATTCAATATCTGCTCAGAAGGTCTGTCATTCTCGTCAGGGGCACAGTGAACAGACCTGGTAGAGAGATTAATTTATAGCCAAACACTCCCGAAGTAATAAATATGCGCACGAGAGATAGGTAAACTTACGATGAAATTAAGGATTTATATGCCAAATAAATTCGGTAAACTCTCTACCACACGTTTCAAACCGTGGTACCACAGCTGGCCCTACGTGTCTGAGCTGATTGATATCAATCTATGTAGTTTATTTTTATGGTAAAACAAGTCTTTTACCTTAAAGTGACTTGGCATTGAAGATGATTTGAGCTTTCTCCTTTGACTGATGTCGTGATTCCGTGGGCAAAAAACTTCGGACCCAAATGATCAAACTGAAACTGCAAGCCATGTTTTCGCTTAATAGATGCTCACAACATCGGCCGAAGATCAAAAGACGCCGAGTTATCCAAAAATAATAGTCAATTTCATTCACTAAACAGCCAAATGCGGAGAAAAAAACATCATTGAGTCTTTTTGCCTTGTCTGCTCGCGACATTTGTTTGCACGCGCAATTTGAATTCAAAAGATGGATAAGGACCTGGGACCGAGCGCGCGTATATGTGGAATTGATAGGTATTGCTAACATATATGAATAACAAAGAGCCACGAAAAGTTAACGAGCCATGAGGTGCCTTCCCAGATTTATCCATCCGCGTTTACAGAAAGACTACACTGAATAAACAATGTAGCTTTCTGTGACCACTCCCACATAATTGTGGTGTTGTTCTACAGGCATACCAAACATTTAGTTTAAGCAGTTCGGCCTGACACGACGGGTCACAGAGGCCTCAATCTTAGGTTGGACATGGACCGCCATATGATAAGACAAGGCTGTCTGGGCATATGGATCATCAATGTTTTTTTTTTTGTATATCAAGCAAAAGACACGAACAGCCCAACCTAAAATCACAAACCGAGAATGAACGAACGGAAGAGCAACCAAAATGACGCACCGAAAAACAGAGCACAACTGAAAGGACAGCTGAAACTATGAATCTCCGAACGACAAGGCGGCCGCCACCCGAACGTAAAAACCCGCAAGCAACAAAGAGAAGGACTTAAATAGGCCTTAAGGCTCCTAAAGGCCTACACGCTGCGATTTGTCGGGCCGATTTGTCGGCCACGACAAATCGTGCGCGCGCTCTTTGTACAGTGCAAGCATTGTACATGAACTTTTTTTTATTTCAAAACTTTTCTGCTAAGAACTTCTTGAAAAACAAATGGTATCCAATAGGTTATCTAGGTTGTTGTTAGTTTAAATACTGCAGATATAATTTGTTTTGCGTGATTTCTTGTCCAGATTGCGTTTTCGTTCTTAAAATCGGCCCCGACGCGGGAAAATCTGTGAAGCGATCACAGATTTTTTCCGAATCGGCCGACATGTCGGACTGAAATCGTGCGCGCATCGGGTCGCCATTTACACGCGCCGATTTGCTTCACGATTTCTCGGGCCGACAAATCGGCACGACAAATCGCAGCGTGTAAATAGGCCTTTACGCTTCCGACTTCGACTCCGCTTCCGATTTCGTCGCTAGTGGGAACCAATCCTAAAACTACATTCCTTGTAGGTTTCATCCTGTTTGCTTCACTAGATTTCAGTTGATGTGATCAAAAGCAATGTCTTAATTACTCACAAAAGTAACACTTTTGTTAGGGAAGCGTTTATTTATGTCGGATTTTCAACAAGTCGGATGTCGGATTCTCAACAAGTCGGTTGTCGGATGGGTCGGATGTCGGATTTTCAACAAGTCGGATGTCGGATGTCAATGTCGGATTCTCAGCATTTTTAACAAGTTGGATGTCGGATTCTCAACAAGTCGGATGTCGGATGGCACCTACAAGCTTCTGTAAAACATTCTACACATTTGCGCGCTTTTGAAACAACACTTTGGCCATGCCTGATTGCTACGCTTCGCTGATGCCAAAGCGAACGTGAAAATTCTTTTGATAGTAGAATAACAATTAACATAAGACTGCGGCCACGCACGTGTAACACGTTTAAATGTGGATTTGTGTTGAAGGAAAGGCAAACTTGTTCATTCAAAAGCGCACAAATATGTAGAATGTAGACAAAAGAGAAGGTCCTGAAATATATTTCCAAGAACGATCAGAGATTGGAACAGTCTTAAATAAGGCCCCGTCCACACGTATCCGGATATTTTTGAATCCGCAACTTTTTTGTTGCGGATTGGCCTTCCATCCACACGTATCCGGCGAATTCGGGCAAATACGATTCAAATACGCTGCGTGTGGACGCGAATATTTTCTAATCCGCAACAAAAAAGTTGCGGATTCAAAAATATCCGGATACGTGTGGACGGGGCCTAAATATTAGGTTTCTTTTATAGACTTCCCGGAATTCCTGGTGCCATCTTAAGTTGTCCGCCGAATGGAAAGCATGGCATTGGGGCTCACAGTTCTACTTAGGATTTTGGTTAACCCTTGAATTTCCGCCATGTTTGACCGTTTCCTCATTGCGGTGGTCTCTTTTCCGTCTCTCGCAGCACAGGCTCACCATCCTCTGTTTGCGTGGTGGACTGTACTTTTAAATGGCTGTATCGGTTATAAGTTTGGCTTTCTGAATGCGATATTTAGAGTTCTTTAAACAGATTAAAATGAAATCAAAACGCTCAAAAATGTAAATACGACGTTGAACTTTGTATGTGTTTGTTTTATTAAAGTTAGCGAGAGTGGTTTTACAGTCAAACTTCAAGTTTGTAAAACTGCTCTATTAAGCTTTAAATCAACAAAACACACCCATAACAACAAAGTTCAACATCGTATTAATATTTCTTAGCGTTTTTATTCATTTTATTCTGTTAAAAAGGCCCTAAATTTATAACCGATGCAGTCATTTAAAAGCACAGCCCACCACACAGACAGATGATGCCTGGTAAGCACGTACTCACAGATACAAAGTACCGCCCGAGTCTGCAAACGGTTGTTATAAGGTAACCAAAGAGGAGGAAAGCAAATAAAGACAGTATTAAACACAATTTCTTTTATTCCTGACAAAAAATAATAAAATAAAAGTGTGCACATCACGGCTAGGCTCTGCAGGGGGAGCCGCGTTATCGTTTACAATTTTAATGACAGTTTTTCTGTATATCTCTAAAATGCCGACCTCAATTCAAGTCAACAAGCCTGTAATTATCCCTAAAACTGTTCACTGAGACCTTCATAACTCTTGTTAGTGTAGATGGATACGGTTATTCCCATGGCTCTCTACTAGAAAGCATTGGTGTAGCGGTGCTATTTATATTAGCCGCTCCCTGGATTTAATATCGGGTATATCACATTCCAAGGTCTTTCAACATTAAAACGCCAAAACAACAGTTAAAATATCTGTGCATGGACTAGCAGCTGAACCGGTTAGTATTTTTCTTCGGGCGTTTTCCTCTCCTTTTTCGTTGTCTCCTAAAACAATGACGGCAGGAAGAATTTCTTTGTTTATTTATTTTTATTAATTATTTTTATAACTATAACTAGTTTTGCAAGTTTATTATAGGTAGTAAAAACCCCTAGTAAGAAATGTTCACAAACGTGAACTGTCGCGATGGAAGGGGAATAAACTAAATCTACACCGGAATTCAAAGTTTGCTTTCAGTTGGTTTTGTCTAAGATATGGATCATTTATGTCTACTGTAACCTTTCTTAATAATACACGGACACCCCTGTAAGGCGGACACCTCTCCAAGACGGACATCAATTACTCACTGGTTCTGGCTGAATTACACTTGTTCGTCTGAAAACTATATTAATACCCCATTCACACCAACGCTTAAACATGTTTAAATGTTGTTTAGTTTAAAACAGGTTTAAAAAAAATACCTCTTAACCTCCCGTAATATTTGGAGTGAAATCTTTACTAAAAGAAACTTTATTGACTTTATTACCATTCCAGGTAGTTTAAGTCATATACATTTCAAAACGTTAGAGATAGAGGCTAAAACGTAATTAAACTAAACAACATTTAAATATGATTAACCGTTGGTGTGAATGGGGCATAAGACTCAATTTTCAGCCATTTGAAGGAGTCCGGGGGACACCTCTCTGAGGCGAACAGCTGAAGATTGTCCTGAAGGACTGAGTTCACAGGGATTCATAATTGACATATTTATCATAATTATGTTAATTATGACGATTATACATCGGTTGCGTAGCAACTCGAAAAAAGTCACGGAATTAATAGTGTGAAAAGTCAACCGTCTCCCCCTCCCTTAAAACTACTTAGCTACTGCTTGGTATCCTAGTTTACGAAGGCATTTAAATCATAAATCAATGATTTTCCAAAATTAAAGGGCTCTCGTAAAAATACCGGAATCGTTCCCAGTTTTTATCAAATCAGAAATTCCAGAGTATTTTGGTCTTCCAATAAGCCATGGAATTTCAATAAAAAACCTGAAGAATGAAAGCCAAAATTATGAAAGATGAAAGCCGGGTGGAGGACTATATTCTGCTGCGGATTAACTTCAATAGCTTTCAATGATACAATGGTGATTTTGAAGTCAAAAAACAGATTGACAAAAACTCAATTACGTTTCATTTAAAGTATTTGGGGGAGCATTTGTATTTCATTTGATCTTAGATTATTGAAAGTTATAATGTATCAAATATTTTTCTCGCGCGAGATTAGTCTAAACACCTCACGTGACGCAGACAAAACTGGGGAGCCGATTTTCATCAGTTTCCAAAATTTGCGTTAGTTTAAAACGTTCAGTTTTCGTCTCAAATAGTATATCGCTAAATTTATTAGAACAAATTGATTTTTACCGACTAGAAATATTCGCTTTGAACGCCAACAGAGTTTATATTTTGATGTTTAACAGCTTTGTCAACTCCTGCTAACAAAGAGGCCTTGTAAAAAACTATTTGAAGGATAATAAACCATTTGGTTTCTCTTCGCTTCTCGAAACAGATAATGTCCGCAGACAATTGCAAATATCCGAGCATATTTTTACGCCAAATGGCGGTTATTGTTTATTTATTGTATTGTATTGGTATCACAATATTCCAAAGACTCCAAAGAAGATCGAGAGATCCTCACTGTCTCGGATGCGGCCACAGCTGCATAAGTTACGGTTGGAGTGATGGGTGGCGCAGGTTGTTCCTCTTTCTCATAGTCACACCATTCGCTCCAGCACCGCGCTTTGGTTTTTCTGTACACGTACCAAGCTAGTACAAGAAGCGGAACATAAGCCAAGATATTAACAAGCACTTTCAGAGAATTCTTGCTGCTCGGGTGAATATCATTATTTTCGGTGGCGGAACTGAAAACGGCCATTACGAGCAAGTTCAGTAAGAGGATCGCGTCTGACTTGTTCACCCAATCATAGCTTGACTCACCTTGCACCACGTGCTTGGCTCGCTTGTAGGGTTTCAAGTAGGAAAAGATGAACAGGATCATAACACACGCGACCTCTATTAGCGATCTTTTCACGGGACCCTCTGGAGCATAAGTGGCGATTACAAGCAGGAGAAGACGACACACGAAGTAAAAAGCAGCGAATGACCGATGCTGGTCTTTGTAGCAGCTCTGCAGCACGTCAAATATGGGTTTCAACCGATTCAGGTTGAACACTGGCTGGAGACAGCGCTGAAAAAATGGACGGAACATCAGAACGAGCGGAAATAGTACCACGAAGAAAACCATGAACAACAGGGCGATACTTCCATAGACAGCGTGTTTGCCGCTGAAGAACTCTGTGTTTCCGCTAAAGTATAAAACGGTCTTGTCACCTATTACAGCAACCTGCAGGATCTTTAGACATGCGGATGTGATACCAGTGTAACAGATGACTAAGATGGTACATATGGCGCGGAAGGGTGCCTTGACTCGCCTACTAAAGCAGCAATTTGGATACTTCGCCACTAGCTTGGCTAGAATGATAACCAGTAGCAGAGTTAGAACAGGGAAGCACAATGCAAGGAACTGTTTGTCTGCATAATCCGTTTGCGACCAATAGCAGAGGTGAGTTCCAAAGTTCAGGTGGAAATTAGCAAGATGAAGGATAAACAACATGAAGTAATCTTTAAATATGAACCTGTCTCCAACGACTTGCCATATTACCTAGTTGGAGGAAACACACGTTGAGACTAAGAGCTACTAGATGCCTCCCTCCTCCTTTGATCCCCCATCCCATGGGAACTCATCCCTGTGGGAACTCATGAGACTAGTTGCCTCCCCCCTCCCTTGTTCCCCCACCCCGTAGGAACACATGAGGCTAGTTGACTCCCGCTCCTTTGATCCTCTATCCTGTGGGAACTCATGAGGCTAGTTGCCTCCCCCCTCCCTTGATCCCCCATCCTGTAGGAACTCACGAGGCTAGTTGTATCCCACCTCCTTTGATCCCCTACCCTGTGGAAACTCACGAGGCTAGTTGCCTCTGCCCTCCTTTGATCCCCCACCCTGTGGGAACTCATGAGGCTAGTTGCCTCCCGCTTGATCCCCGAACCCTGTGGGCACTCTATGAGGCTAGTTGCCCCCCTCCCTTGATCCCTCACCCCGTGGGCACTCTATGAGGCTAGTTCCCTCATTTGTTAGCACGAATGTCTGGACCGCTTCTTGAAATCCTTACCCGGGATTTCTCTCATCCATTTTCAGATCTAATGTTTATAATTTTCTCATTTTTGTTCAAGCCAAAAATGGCAAAAAGCTACCAATGCACGAAAAATCGCCTTTACCACACGTCTTTGACATATATCAAAGGTAGCAAAGGCCGTTTTTGCCAAATCAGTCTTTGACACGGTGTCAAAGGTGGCAAAGACGCTTATCAAAGGTAAAGTAAAGGTGCTATCAAATATTGCTTTGACTTGTACAAAGGTATCTTTGATTCTCCTGTGACTTGCATCAGATGTGTAGTATTTTTGACTCGCGTCAAAGGTGTATCAAACGCAACGTCAAAAGTGTTATAAAACCTTTGATCACATCTGATGCCTGTGGCGTGCAACTTTGCTACACCTTTGATTGAGATCAAAGGTGAGCAAATCCAACTTTTAGACAAGAAGGCAAATCAAGCTCATTCTCAGACATTCTGCTGACGCAGCCTTGTTTATTCCCAGAGCCAACCCTGAGTCGTGCAATATGGTTGTTTGCCTGCTTTTTCAAAATTTCGATTTTGGCCGGCCTTGTACGTGGAGGTAGACGATCACCTTTATCTCCCCTTCGCCCACGAAATTCACAGGGGGGATTCCCCTATATCAGCTATATATTATCAGGTATGTGCCCCCTTAAAGAGCATGGTTATTGAGGACAAGGGCAAGGGCGAGCGCGAGGGCGTCGGTACAAACGGATTTCTATTTTCATCTTCAAACGAAAGAGAGAGAAAGACAAATAACTAAAAATTATCATTCCATATGATACAGCGCGATTAACTACTTCAGATACGCAAAAAAGGTCTGAAAACGGGTATGGATTTTGGAGGTCAGAACTGAAAATGGGTATGGAAAATGGCGTAGTTTAGTCTCAAATAGGAGCGGGATTTGGAGAACCAACCGCCACACCCCCTCCTCCCCGGGATGGAATTGTACTGACCTGGTAGGAGTACAGAATAGCATTGAGACACCCTGTAAATGCGTCGATGTCAAGGACCATTGTTAGCATCACCAGTCCCAAGATAATGGCCAGGTATAACCACATGTAGCCAAGGAAACCGTAGTTGCCGCATTTAAAACAGGCCGAGTTGTTTCCTTCGACAATGCTGAAACCCGGCTTGCATTTCCCGCACAGGATGCTTTCAGGGTCTCGGTTTCCCGCACACATTTCCTCCTTGACAAAGACGCATTCATTTTCTGCAAGTATCGATTCGTGACTCCTGGGACAGTTACAGAAGTTTTTTGGACAGCGGTAGGTAATGAAGTTTCCATTCACCATCCCACCCCAGAAACCGCGCTTGAGATAAACGGTCTTGCCGTTCTTGTCGCATCTCGAGATGCCCTCAGAGTCGCCCTTGGATTGTTTTTCAGTCTGACACACACAACTTCCGTTGCTGAAATAGAACCCGGGATTACAACTTTTAAGGCCGGACTCGACGGGGATTACACTCTGAAGAACCTGCCGCCCGATATGTTGAAGAGACACGGAGAATCCTAACCCCACTTTACCGCCCAGTGTCAGGCCGCGTGACACTTTCCCACCTACGATAAACAGCGAAGAGGATGTTTGTAAATGTACTGACGAAGAAGCGTCTTCTTCCCAGCCATTGATGGACCGCACCAAAACATTTACAACCCCAGAAACATTATTGCCTTTCTCGTCCACGAGTTGAATAGATGGTTTAAAAACCTGACTGGGTGAAACTGTCCAGTCCCTTTGGTTGTACAGGATTTTAAGTGGATCAGTAGCGATTTCTATTCTTGTTTGGTTTAAATGTAAGCCGTCGGAGGCATTGGATGGTCGCGAGGTCACGTTATAAGTGATAAACGTCCAGTGTAATGCTGAATTGTTTTCTCGCGTCTCTCCAACCGCAAGGCAGTGTTTAAGAGTCGTTGCGAACACGGAGTTTCCCGAAGAATGGTCGGGTGCTCGGTTATCTTGGAAGATGACTTGGGTGTCCCAGTCGTCGAAGTTGCTCGTCCAATCTTCGTAGGCCAAGAAGCAACTTTCGTGTTCCCTTTCAGTTACATTAAAACTAATCTGCGGCGATCCATATGCTTGAAGGAAGATGGCTCCGCCTTTATCGAAACACGAGTTGTTCTTGAATAAAATTAAAGACTTTTTCATGAGTATAATTTTGGAATATTCATACATTGCCATGGCGCCGCCACGAAATCCTTTATTGTCAACAAATTCAACGTGGTCGTGAATTTCCAGAGTGCCCGCGCCATCAAGCACCAGTGCTGTGAAGGTGTTGTTGGCGATGATCATTTTTCCTTGGAAAATAAACGATATTCCAAAGCTGTAGATCGCGCCCTGTCCGATCCGAACATTGGGTTCCTTGACGTCCACTTGGTTGTGTTTAACTTGGCATCGATTGAACTCAGCATGAATTGGAACTTCAGGTCCAATGTGATCTTCATTTTGATTGAAAAGAAATGCGCCAATAGCTGATCCGATAGTTGCACTGTTCTCGAGCCAGTGACATGACTGAAAATTAAAAGTGTTTCGAGAGTTGAAGTCGCGTCTGCATTTGCAAAAAATTGTGGTTCCGTAGAGAGAGACACCCCCTCCCCATTTTCCCCAGTTACGTCTAAATACTGAGTTCACAAAACGCACTTCGTTCATTGGAACAGAGACACCTCGTGTCAGCATGACTCCTAATCGAGCTCCTCCACCCGCTGAATATCCAAAGTTGTGTTCAAACAAACCGTTTTCCACCAGTAGGAAATTTCTGCTACTGTGATCAGCGAATTCAGCTTGCAGCCCTCCTCCCCACGGGGCCTTATTGTCTAAGAACGTACAGTTACTAATGCGCACCGTTGAATTGCTGGCACCACCGAATAAAAGTATCCCGAGCCCCCCTCCACTAGTAAATTGTTGATTGAATGATTCCTGGAAATATTTCTGAGACAGCTTTTTGCCACTGGAAAGTTCGTTTCTAAGAAAGCTGCAGTTGATGAAGACGTATTTGTTACCGTGGATGTACTTCTCGTGTTCTTCAGGCGTGACATTCATGAACTCTGGACGATATCGACTGTATTTATTCAGAGTTAAGAATACACCTCCGCCAGAAACGAGATAAAAGACCTTTTGCTGCTCCTGTTCCTTTTCTTCTCTTCTGTCCTCGTATGTGTCCGCTGAATTGTTTTCAAAACGACAGTTTGTTATTTCCAACAAACCTCCGATTTCGTACAAATGCAACGCACGACCAATGGATTCCGAAATATCGACGTTTCGCATCCTAATATTTCTGCAGTAGTCGAAGTTAATCGCTGTCTTGAACTTCACAATGGTAGCGTTTGCATACAAAGCAGCATTTTCTTGCCAGCCCCCGCAGTTAAGAAGTCTGAGACCTTGAAGAGTAATGTTTTGACTGAAGAAAAACGCGATACCCGCATCGGGTTCACAAGTTATTTCCACTTCATTTGGCCCATCGTCGTCGTTCTCGCTGGTAATGCTGAAATTGTTTACGTTCATGAAAGTCAGACTTTGCGACAGATTGTACTTTCCTTTTGCAAGTGATAAAAGCGTGGAGTTAAAGCCGGAAGCGACATGCAAATCGTAAACGTAAACAAGTGTTCGACATGGTTCATTTCGTTTTCCACAGGATCGCGTGTCCTTGCCATTCGGCGACAAAAACAATGTAGATTTCCCTGTACCTTCTGAACATTGTAAAATTAAAAGAAAGAGATAAGTTAATAAGCGCCTCATTATAGAAGCACCAGTTTCCGAACTCGTCTCGTCACCACAGTTTTTCCGTTTCTGAGTCGTTCCAAACACACAAACTTTCTACTATGCAGGCTTCCTAGAAATTACGTGACGTCATTCAACACAGGGTCACGCTATATGATTCAACACTAGATCACGCTATGATTCAACACAGGGTCACGGTATGATTCAACGCTAGGTCACGCTATGATTCAACACAGGGTCACGCTATGATACAACACTAGGTCACGCTATGTTCGGCAGAGAGGTGTTTCGTCACACACGGGCTATAAATGGTTGAAAACTGTCGAAATACACTTTTTTAAGAAACTCTCAAATAAAGCAAGGACCACTTGGACAAACAGCACGGCGAAGTGAAGCCGGATCTTGGTGTAGATCAGGATCAGCAGTATTGAATAAAACTTAAAACTAAATGCAAGGCTGATCGGACAGCTATAAAGGGTATTTTATTGCCCAATATTTCGGTTAGGCAAAACTAACCTTCATCAGGGGGCTACAAAGAGCTAAGTAAAAATGGAATAAAACGGTTACAAAATATAAAATGATTCAAAAGAAAGATTAAATATGATTGGTTAACAAAAATAAACAGCAGAAACGTTTACAAAGGCTACTATAAAAATAAGAAAGTATATTAAGTTTCATCGCGTCTGTTCATCCCATAGGGTTCAAGAGTCTTGCCCTTGGAAATTAAAAATGCTTCTCTAGCCTTACGAATGGCGTCTCTGTCAGAGTTAATGAGTTCAAGGGGAATGAGTTCTATGTCGTTGATTGAATGGCCAGGAAGAGAAAAGTGATCTGAAACGGCGGTAGGCTGATGAATGTGATGTTGGTTAATGGCTTTTTCGATTGCGCGTCTGTGTTCGCCAAATCTGTCGCTGAGATGTCGTTTAGTCTCTCCTATGTATTGTACTTTGCATCTGCAGCACTGTATCATATATATGAGATTCGTTGATGAGCAAGAGATGTGGTGTCGTATTCGTTGTTGTTCGTTTGTAGAGAAAAAGGTGTAAAACGTGGTTCCCTCTGAGATAAAAGGACACGTTTTGCACCTATTTCTGTTACAGCGGAAAGCTCCTGGTGTTTGGGGGGGTGGTCTGCGGTGTTTGGCTCTGACTAAAATGTCACGGAGGTTGTTGCATCGGCGGTACGATATGAGAGGAGGAGAGGAGAATGCTGCTTTGCATCGTTGTGAAGAACGAAGAATGTTCAGATTGTTGAAAATGGTTCGACGTATGTTCGGAAGGGCTGGATTAAATGTTACTACAAATGGGATTCTGTTAGACTCTTTTTTCTTAGATGTCTCGAGGGCTTCGCTGCGAGGAATCAGACGTACTTTCTCTATTTCTTTTAAGAAGACGAATAGAAAAAAAAATGTGTTATAATATAGAGTAGAAGGAAACAGGAGTGTCTTGTGGTGGTTTTCAGACGTTTTACAAGAAACATTAAAATGTCCGATTCCCTTTCGTTCAAAGGAAACGGCACTATTAGTTAAATCTAAATTCCAGTTTCAATTTAATTCCGTTTTCTAGGAACGTCCTATAAACTTGCATAATTTCAATTTTGTAATTAAGAGATTATAGCGGAGCACTTGCCAGGCCGAAGGCCTGGCTGCGCAGCTCCATACTCATAGAACCTATGCCGTGATTTTTCATGGTCATGGCTAGCGGAATGTTTCGCGGGCGCGTGTGTGTCCGCCCGCTGTGTTGGAACAACATCCGGGATCTTGAAAGCAAGGCTTTGTTTTTCGCGCGGCCACACAGCCGTGAGCTCGGTAAACACTTTAGTTGTTTTGTTGTGTCTAGCGGAGAACTAAAGTCGTTATTTTCCTGCATTTTTTCGCGGTTTGCTACTCAAAACAGGGATACTAATTAAGGTATACTCAGAAGCCGCTTTAGTGGAAAAAGACGAGCTTTCAGGGATAAAATCTTGCTTCGAGGAACTTCATGTATTACGTTTTTATCAATGCGGGAGATGTTTGTTTTCTACGGATTTCAGAACCAGAAGCGGAGATTTGACTTTCCAAGCAAGCGAGGGACTTAAAGTGGCTATCACCCCTAGAAAGTTATTTTCAGAATCAATTCTATGCACATTGAATAGATGAATGGCAAAATATTTCTGGTTTTGAACGTCGAGTTTGTGAGTTATAGAGATTTGAATTTACAAAATGCTAATAAGATGACGTCAACCCGGGAATTTGCCATTATTTCAACACCAATTTACAATGCGCTGTTTGCAGCTTGAGGATAATTAATTTGATAAATACTAAAAATAAACCGTGGATAGTCGACTGATTCATAAAAAATATTACTTGGAGGTGAAAACAAGTAGTTGTATAATAAATGATTCCCGGGTTGACGTCATCTAATTAGCATTTTGTAAATTCAAATCTCAATAACTCACAAACGCGACGTTCAAAACCAGAAATATTTTACCATTCAACTATTCAATGTACATAGAGTTGATTCTGAAAATAACTTTCTAGGGGTGATAGGCACTTTAAAGGTAAAACAGATTACAGTTTTCGATGAGAATTTGTGTTGATATCAATCTGTGAGTGACTTTTTATTAGTGTTATTGTTAGTTTTGGAGAATTGATTTTAAAACGTGCTTAAATTCAGTTGTATCGATCTCTTGAATTTCATCGAAGAAAGCTTGAACTCGATGAGCTATAATTAAATGGTACGCGTTTTGCTTTTAAACGTAAATTAATGGAGATTTGAATAAATTTTTTCGAAAGAAGATTGTGTTGTCCATTTTTATGTGTTTGTTCATTCATTAGATAGATTGAAAAGCGATTTTATGTAAACAAAACAAGACTTTGATTTTATAGTACAGTTCTATCTTCACTCGCATCGCCTTATGCAAATATGTTTGTGTATTTTTGCAATTTTTGATTTTCAAATAAGTTTCTCGGGCAATTTTTGACAAACATAACCTGTATTTTATTCGGAAACTAGTGGTACTAGTTATTCTAGACAGAGAAAAGTTGTTTTTGTGAACTTTTGTACGGTCTATAAAAATGTACTGTGCAGACGGTCGCGTAATACTGTTTTTGAGAATTGCTAAAATTGAAAATAGCCCGTTCGTCAATCTTAATTCTTGTGCTTCCAACCTTTCACCCTAGTTAAGTTTCACCTTAGTTAAGTTCAACTTAGGGCCTGTTCACATGAGAGTGGGGTACCCCGGGTGCCTGGGGTACCTCAGGTAGCCGGGTCGATAAAATGTTTGTTTCATATGCGTTTGATGACCCCGGGGACCTGGGGTAGGGTGCGTTTGAAGTCATTGCGTGGTTACCTAGCACGCACACACACACACACACACACACACACACACACACACACACACACACACACACACACACACACACTCAAAACAAAGATGGCGGACAGAAGACTAATTTTGGCGGCAAATGCTCACCAGGTTGATAACGAGTGGACGCCATTTTGTTTTCCCGCTTGTTTTTGGCGGGCTAAATTGTCGAATGCCCGTATGAACCTCACCCCGGTACCCCGGGGTATAGTGTTCACATGGAAAAAATCTACCCCACTCAGGCGGGCAACCCGCCCCGAGGAGACGGGTTGCCCGGCTGAGTGGGGTACCCCACCACGCATGTGAACGCAACCAGATAAACAACAAAGAATATATGGAGACGCTGGGAACCCCACCAAGCCGGGGTACCCCAGGCACCCGGGGTACCCCACTTCCATGTGAACAGGCCCTTAGTTAAGCTTGTTCAAAGTGCGACGCTGTTAGGCTTGGGCTATGTATATATATTACGAATTGTTTTCTCAAATATGCACAAGTTCATGCATGCATTTGTGGCAAATCTCATGAATAAACTTCCTGTCTTTCGGAAAATGTGAACTTTGACCAGGGATCCGAACCATACCTGCACGGATTCAAACTGTACCGACACAATGTAAACATATTCAAGAGTCACACCACTGAGCAGTACTGTTTATTATGCTGTACAAGGTGGTTCTAACTTTTGAGTCTGTGGGTGAAATCCTACAGTGTGACCTTCAAAAGAAAGCTATTGAGCAGTACTTACCTGTGGTACTGTTTATTATGCTCCCGGCATTGTAAATCGAACCCAATCGAACTATTTTTCAATCGAACTCAATCGAACTCACCGAAAAGAAAAAAATCAATCGAACCCAATCGAAGGTTCGATTTTCGAACTCGTGATTTGTGTAAAACAGGCGTTGAAAATCCATAACCAGATCTTGGAAGCTTGAGTTACTTCAGCCCGGAGTGTAGCGCACGTATTTTTCGAAAACGAAGAAATTCCGCAGAAATGGCTTCAGATGCGCTGTGGATTGTAAGCTTCAAATGCGTAGTAAAAAGGCTACCAGGAATGCCGTTTTGACGTCATTGTATTTTTGCATAAAAGTAACCCTTCGAGTTGTCTTGCCGCAATTGGAAGTTAGCTAAAAAGGAAAGTGTACAACAACTTCGGAAAACGCCCGCGGGAATAATGATAGCTTTGCTCTGTTCTGCTTTGTATGGGTTTACCAGAGCCAATCGAACGCAATCCATTTAATTGTGTTCGATTGAGTTCGGTTTCCGAACTCAGTCGAACACAGTCAGATGGATTGAGTTCGATTGAGTTCGATTTGTTCGATTGAATTCGATTTGTTCGGAAATCGAACTAACTAAAAGTTCGTTCGATTCCCGAACTCAATCGAACTTAATCCACAGATTGAGTTCGATTGAGTTCGATTGAGTTCGATTTCCGAACGTTCGATTTACTATGCCGGGTATGCAGTACAAGGTGGTTTTTTTTACTGATTTCCACTCAAAGATTACATGAGCGGCACACATTCATACACACAATGATGATATATGTACAATAACTTACTGAACAACAGAAAATAGAGGAAAAACATGACATGATAATAATGACGGAAATAATATACCTAATAGAGAGCAGCTACGAATAATTTATAAATATGAACATGCAGTAACTTGAATTTAATACTGAGATATATTGTGGAGAAAATGAGCTTTTTAAATAAAGTTTTATCCAAAGTAGGTTTGAGATGTAGGGGCAGATCATTCCAATAGTATTTGGAGGTGGTATTTTACAAGGCTGTTTTAGCTTTTGAGTCTGTCATGAAAACCTACAGTGTGACCATTCAAATGAAAGCAAGGATCATTCTGCCGTTCTTACTTATTATGTTAGGGTTAGAGAGGTGTTTAATTGAGTGTCAAACGTAATTTCGCGATTGCTTTGGTTTTGCATTGAGCACTACATTTGGAACAAATCCCAGAAGTAAAACCAAAACCAATCGTGAGTTACTCGCACGCGTTTTTCCGCGCTTGGCGGCGATTACATGTACTTGCTTCGAGTTCTGATTGGTTCATTGGACTGTCTGCCTCCATCTTATGACTTAGTTTTACACTACTAACATCACGACGCTATTTCTTTCTTTCAGGAGGAATACTGGGAAACATACCAGTGCGACACGAATCCGGATACGTGTGATAGTAGTGGTCCGTCAGTTGCCGTGTAAGTCGAAATACTCCCACTTGACAGCCTCCCGCAACCCCCCCCCCCCCCCGCCCCATAAAAATCGTAACTTCACGGGTGGGAACCGTAAGGTGATTATTCTCTTTGCGCGTTCTATCCATTTCCCCCGGGGGGGGGGGGGGGGGTGGAGGACTCCTATATAAAAATGACTGTGGTGGTCGTCGGATATTTAGAAAAACACCCTAAAAGGCACCAGAATCTCGTTCGTTTGATGGGCGTGGCTCAATTGGATATTTACCAATTCTAAAACAACACAATCATGTAATATTTTTCGACTCAATACCCTAAAAGGTACCGTGGTAATTCTAGCGGTGGTTATTTTAGATTTTGGCACCCTAAGTGGTACCAATCTACAAATTTTGACCCCTAAAAGGTACGACGAGCAGCCCCGTCATTTTTTTTTATTAGACATCAAGTCATGCCACAGACGTTAAAAGAAGAGCATTCCTATTGACAAAAGCAGAAGGTGGAGTCAAAGCTCCCGTCAGCGGACACCCTCAGAACACCTTCGGGACACCCTCGGAACACCCTCGGGAAGCAGAAAAGTGTCTGTAACTGGAGTTGGCTAGACTACGAGCAGTCCCTCCTTTTTCCTCAGGGATAGTAGAGCGAGCGAAATGCGAGCGCGCGTGAAAATCACCCCACGCCTTTCTCGCGTGGGGTGATTTTCACGCGCGCTCGCATTTCGCTCGCTCTATTATCCCTGAGGAAAAAGGAGGGACTGCTCGTAGTCTAGGAGTTAACCGCTTACGGGAATGATTCTCGTGAGAGGAGAATTCAAACGAGGTTTTGTCAAGGCGGTCGTAAGTAGAGCAGTCCACTTACAAGAGTGTCCGCTCAGAAGTCTTAGAGGGCTTTGACTGTAGAAGGAAACACTTGAGTCCGGTCGTTGTTCGTAACGTGTTTGACCGGTACTTCATCGTTCTCTCTAACGCTCCGTACTGTTGCCACGTAACAAGAGCAGATTTATCAATTTATATAACGCGAGGCTTCGACAACGGCGTGCGCATAGATGGTTGACGCGCACCGAAAATTGACAGAAATTTACTCGTGTATCATTTCGACGTCTGGCTAGGGGTGTTCCTGTATTTTTCCGTTCCTTAATAACAGTATTTGGCATCCCTTGACCCTTTCCCTTGTGAATGTTCTTGAAGAACAATGTAGCCAAGAGCTTTAGATGTCTCACTTGAAACCCGGAGGTCTGTGATCAAGACGTGCTCTGACCAATAACTGGACGGTTCATTATGAAACAGCACCAGAAACACCGACTCTTCGCCCACGCTTGAAAATATACAGTTGCAGGAGCACCGGATGCAATGCATATGTTTTCGCGATTGCTACTCGGTTACGTGTGGTTTCTTTAGCACTGGCTACATGTTTTCCCGCGCTTAGCACTGGTTACATGTTTTCTCGCGCTTAGCATCGGTAACATGTTTTCCCGCGCTTAGCATTGGTTGCATGTTTTGCCGCCCTTAGTACTGGCTACGTGTTTTCCCGCGCTTAGCATTGGTTACATATTTTCCCGCGCTAAGCATTGGTTACATGTTTTTCTCCGCTTAGCATTGGCTATATGTTTTCCCGCGCTTGGCATTGGTTACATGTTTTCCCGCGCTTAGCGTTGGTTGCATGTTTTTCCGCGCTTAGCATTGGTTGAAAGCTTTTCCGTGCTCGGCACTGGTTGTATATTTTCGCGCGCTTAACACCGGTTCCATGTTTTCGCGCACTTCCCACAAGATGCATGTTTTCCTGATCTTTGTACCTGTCATGTGTAACCATGACAGATCAAATGAATCTAACTGGCTCCGTCAATTCTTTTCTTTTCTGCTTAATAACTAGGCTGGTCAACCTAATCTGGCCGTTATAAACACTGACATTGACACTATTTTTTTTCTTATTATTTTCTTCAGTTGACCTCAAAGACTGGAAGAGATCAGAGTTTGCAGTAAACGTTAAATGGTCTAAGAAACGTAGTAAAATAAAATACCACAGCAGAGAATATAGGCCCTAAGGCTTGATTCTTTGATCTCGATCTCTTTCATTTTAGTTTAACCTCGTTCCCAGGGCCTTCTCCGCCTTAAAAATGGCGGGGCGGGCGTAGAAAGGGTTAAGCCTAAAGAATACCGTTCAGAAGGACGTCGGACACCTTATTGAAACTTATATAACGGAGTAACTGGTTGGCTTTCAGCTGATGTTATGGGTAGCAGTTTATATAGTTAAATTTAGGCCTGAACAACCCAAGAAGCTAGGTGGTACAGTGGTATAGTGGTACGGTAGGCTATCTAAGCGTAAGCCTAGCTGAGATCACAGGTTCAATCCTGAGTGGGGGATTTTAAATTTTCTTTTTTACACTTAAACATTTATTGAAAATAAAATTCTAAGGGCCGACATTACGTTATATAAGTCTTAATAAGGTGTCCGACGTCCCTCTAAACGATATTCTTTAGGCACAACCCCGTGGGAACAAGGTTAATTTTAGACCTGAGAACGTGTTGATTTTAGCCAGCAGTGAACTCGTTGGGAGCGAGGACTGAGGACGAACAAAGGGCTATGGGAGAGACTGGTAAAGAGGACAAAAATGTGACTGACTAGGGAGGAGGACGAATGAAGGACTATGCGAGAGACTGGTAAAAAGGACAAAAATGTGACTGACTGGGGAGGAGGACGAATGAAGGGCTATGCGAGAGACTGGTAAAAAGGACAAAAATGTGACTGACTGGGGAGGAGGACGAATGAAGGGCTATGCGAGAGACTGGTAAAAAGGACAAAAATGTGACTGACTAGGGAGGAGGACGAATGAAGGGCTATGCGAGAGACTGGTAAAAAGGACACAAATGTGACTGACTAGGGTAGAAGGATGAGAGAAAAAATTGCCCTTTTTACCAGGACCCTGGAGTTGCTTGCGGAAGAGGTTAGGTAGGTTTCAGCATTCATTTAGTGCTGTAGCCACGACAAACCGGAAATTAAAATCAACGACATTCAACTTCAACCACATTAAAAACGATAAGGCTACGAAGTGTTTGCACGGAACCGTTTTCATCGTTTGTACTGACAAAAAAAAGGACGAAAGTAACAGTGGCCACTACATATGAAAGAAAAGCAATGCATTTCGATCGAATTAAAGGGGCGCTGTCCCTCCGAAATAACGAAATAATAATTGTGTTTACTTAATTTACATGTTATATCGCCAAATACCATCAAATATACAACTTAATTGGACAAAACAGAAGCAGTAGTTTGGAGAAATAGTACAGGATTACAGGATTTTTTCTTCCTTTTTTCAAAACTATGCAGTTTCGATGTTTATATGAAGCCGCATCGTTCAAAATGTTCTGTTTTTGAGAGCTTTTTCAAACGACAGGGTTTCTGTGACGATCTCAAACGATGCCGCGTGTAAACGCAAACTGACAATAATGACATCAAGCTTCATCTGTGAAACCATCGTGTAAACGCTTTCCAGGTAACTTTATTTCCCTTTTATTACAAAACTATGACGTCATTTTACTGTATAACGACAAGTGAACACGCAAAATATGCGAGTGTATTATAATGCATACCGGTTTGGCAGGTTAGGAAGAGGGCGAGTTTAGGACGAGAGTGAAACACTGCATGGACGAAAAACGTTATTAAGGAAAAGGTTCTTAAAAGTTGAAAAATTAAGCAGTGGAATATTCAATCTCTTGTTTGGTGTTTTCACAGGTAATACGCGCGGATAGTTTACTCATTTTCATCGCAACTTGTAAAATATCCGCGCGTATTATCTGTCAAACCATCAAAGTGTATGTATTTCATTGCGCATCTGTTACTGCGTCATCTCTTCAGCGCGCGGAGATGACGCAATTGATCCATGATCTTGTCCTCGGAAATTAGTGTTGAACGAGAATGACTGGAGACCCGAGACAGCGGCGAGAATCGAGCTTCCATTTTCTTCGCAATTTAGCGCGAACCGCGATTAAATAAACAAGTATGTACTATTATAGATATTAAAACTAATTCCCGGGTAACTTTTGTTTTGTGACTGAGCAAGGCCGACCTGATCTTCGAATTAAAAACATTTAGAAACATAGATTACATGACAGTGACTAACCGGGAAAAGTTGAGAAAAAGACAATATAAAACTAGTTTAACAGCCCGCGCAAACCGAACCGCTGAAGAGATGACTGAGAAAGATTTTTTTAACCCACCCGAACTACATTACAAGAAGCCCGTTCATTATTCGAATGGATCTTTCAACGAAAACCGAAGTTCATGCCCGAGAGATAAATTCGGGACAGCCTCAAGATCGAAAGTCTGTTTCTGACGATAGGATAACATTTTGCTACCGAGTTACTCGTACATGTACTTTCGGGCCATCTTGCGTTGGAGTCGAGTCTGTTCACAACATACAGTCGGTTTTATTTCTAGCTAGTGCGAATCGCAACAACGGGTCTCCTTCATTTCCTCGCCTCCTATTAGACCTCCTATTTTTTGCGTTAATTCGGCTGTCCGCAGTTTTAATTCAGCTCGCATGCTCGATGACTATGAAAAGAAATTCCGTGAACAGGCTAGCGTTGGAGTTGATCATATTCCTTTTTCAGTTCTGGACATAGATGTCCGTGATTAATTTTGCCCATCCAAAACTAAACCTTCAAAAATAAGAGCAACTAGGTTAATTAGGGAAAACGAAACAATATTCATTAATACGTTTAACAATATATACGCAATGAATAAAAAGTCTTAGCCAATCGGACATCTCAGTAGAGTTTCACTTAGGCAATGAAAGTGTTTCCTTTTAAACCGGACGTCTCTGACTAAGAAATTTTTGATGGGCGGTGCATTTACCGTGGCAGAAAAACGAACAATTTGTTCATTACAAGGCCTCGCATTGAATTAGAGCCCAATAAATAAGAACATCTTAGAATTGTGCATACCTGAAAACAATTAAAACACGAAAAAGAGTTAGTGAAAACACATTTGTTATGTGGCTGGCTCGGCTCGACATCAGACGAAACCCTCTATAGACATAAACAGTCACACTAAGACAATGTTATTTTTTAATGGTTTCCGGACAGCTGATCCCTTAGAAATTAAGTAAACAACTGAAACAATAATCACTTGTTTATTGCCATTTATTGTTGGTGGGGAATATTCAAAAGGTCAAATGCTTAACACTCCTCAAAGTGTTTGAAAGTTAACACTTATTTTCCGTGATCACAAAGTCGGAAGAGAGAACTCAGTGAAAGATGAAAGTTTATCTTGGTGTTTTCGTTCTTTTGTTCGCTGTCTCGACTTGCCTACAAACAGGTACGTTTTTAACTAGCTTTAACTGGGCAACTGAGTGTACCTTTAATGTGGTATACTTACTGTTTATTATGCTGTATAACTGAGGTGGTTCTAACTTTTGACTTTGTAAATGAAACGGCCTAAAGTTTGACCTTACAAATGAAAGCTATTGAGCATTACAATACTTTACTGTGTTGATGATTAAATACAGTTCTTCTGGAGTTTTCCTCTCCTTTTTCGTTGTCTCCTACTTAGCCGACCCCAAAACAATGACGGCAGGAAGAATATCGTTCTGATCTTTGTTTATTTATTTTTATTAATTATTTTTATAACTATAACTAGTTTTGCAAGTTTATTATAGCTTGTAAAAACCCTTAGTAAGAAATGTTCACAAACATGAACTGTCGCGATGGAAGGGGAATAAACTAAATCTACACCGGAATTCAAAGTTTGCTTTCAGTTGGTTTTGTCCAAGATATGGATCATTTATGTCTACAGTAACCTTTCTTAATACGGACACCCCTGTAAGGCGGACACCTCTCCAAGACGGACATCAATTACTCACTGGTTCTGGCCGAATTAGACGAATTACAGTTGTTCGTCTGAAAACTTAGACTCGATTTTCAGCCATTCGAGGGAGTCCGGGGGGACACCTCTCTTAGACGAACAGCTAGAGCTTGTCCTGAAGGACAGAGTTCACAGTGACTCATAAATGACATACTTATCATAATTATGTTAATTATGACGATTATACATCGGTTGCGTAGCAACTGGAAATAAGCTCCTGATAGTGTGAAAAGTCAGCCGTCTTCCCCCCCCCCCCCCCCCCCTCCCTACCCTAAAAGCTACTTAGCTACTGCTTGGTATCCTAGTTTACGAAGGCATTTAAATCCTCGTAAATCAATGATTTTCCAGAATTAAAGGGCTCTCGTAAAAATACCGGAATCGTTCCCAGTTTTTATCAAATCAGAAATTCCAGAGTATTTTGGTCTTCCAATAAGCCATGGAATTTCAATAAAAAACCTGAAGAATGAAAGCCAAAAATATGAAAGATGAAAGCCGGGTGGAGGACTATATTCTGCTGCGGATTAACTTCAGTAGCTTTCAATGATACAATGGTGATTTAGAAATGAAAAAACAGATTGACAAAAATCCAATTACGTACTTGGGGGAGCATTCGTATTTCATTTGATCAAAGGGACGGACCATTTTATTTTTTTTTTCAGTTTTTCTTTTGGGGGGGGGGAGGGTCGGGAAATTACAAAAAAAAAATTTCCTGCACAGCAAAAGTAAAGAAAAACAAAAAAGCAAAGCCAAAGGAAAAAAAAGTATCGAACAATCCCGAAAAAAATTCTTGCCCAACCCCTCCCGCCCCACCCCCCCCCCCCCAACAAAAATAAAATGGTCCATCCCTAACATTATTGTAAGTTATAATGCATCAACTATTTTTCTCGCGCGCGTATGATCTAAACACGTCACGTGACGCAGCCAAAACTGGGGAGCCGATTTTCCTCAGTTTTCAAAATTTGCGTTTTTACGTTCGCACGTTCAGTTTTCGTCTCAAATATATCGCTGAATTTATTAGAACTGATTGTTTTTTACCGACTATAATATTCGTTTTGAACGCTAACAGAGTTATTTTGATGTTTAACAGCTTGGTCAACTTCTGCTTACAAAGAATAGACTACGAGTAGTCCCTCCTTTTTCCTCAGGGATAGTAGAGCGAGCGAAACGCGAGCGCGCGTGAAAATCACGCGTGGAGTGATTTTCACGCGCGCTCGCATTTCGCTCGTTCTACTATCCCTGAGGAAAAAGGAGGACTACTCGTAGTCTAACAAAGAGGCCTTGTAAAAAACTATTTGAAGTATAACAAACCGTTTGGCTTCTCTTCGCTTCTCGAAACAGATAATGTCCGCAGACAATTGAAAAATATCCGTGCATATTTTTACGCCAAATGGCGGTTATTATTTATTTATTGTATTGTATTGGTATCACGATATTCCAAAGACTCCAAAGAAGATCGAGAGATCCTCACTGTCTCGGATGCGGCCACAGCTGCATAAGTCACGGTTTCACTAATGGGTGGCGGAGGTTGTTCCTCTTTCTCATAGTCACACCATTCGCTCCAGCACCGCGCTTTGGTTTTTCTGTACACGTGCCAAGCTAGTACAAGAAGCGGAACATAAGCCAAGATATTAACAAGCACTTTCAGAGAATTCTTGCTGCTCGGGTGAATATCATTATTTTCGGTGGCGGAACTGAAAACGGCCATTACGAGCAAGTTCAGTAAGAGGATCGCGTCCGACTTGTTCACCCAATCATAGCTTGACTCACCTTCTGTCACGTGCTTGGCTCGCTTGTAGGGTTTCAAGTAGGAAAAGATGAACAGGATCATAACACACGCGACCTCTATTAGCGATCTTTTCAAGGGACCCTCTAGAGCATAAGTGGCGATTACAAGCAGGAGAAGACGACACACGAAGTAAAAAGCGGCGAATGACCGATGCTGGTCTTTGTAGCAGCTCTGTAGCACGTCAAATATGGGTTTCAACCGGTTCAGGTTGAACACTGGCTGGAGACAGCGCTGAAAAAATGGACGGAACATCAGAACGAGCGGAAATAGTACCACGAAGAAAACCATGAACAACAGGGCGATACTTCCATAGACAGCGTGTTTGCCGCTGAAGAACTCCGTGTTTCCACTAAAGTATAAAACAGTCTTGTCACCTATTACAGCAACCTGCAGGATCTTTAGACATGCGGATGTGATACCAGTGTAACAGATGACTAAGATGGTACAAATGGCGCGGAAGGGTGCCTTGACTCGCCTACTAAAGCAGCAATTTGGATACTTCGCCACTAGCTTGGCTAGAATGATAACCAGCAGCAGAGTTAGAACAGGGAAGCACAATGCAAGGAACTGTTTGTCTGCATAATCCATTTGCGACCAAAAGCAGAAGTGAATTCCAACGTACAGGTGGAAATTAGCAAGATGAAGGATAAACAACATGAAATAATCTTTAAATATGAACCCGTCACCAACGACTTGCCATATTACCTAGTTGGAGGAAACACAGGTTGAGACTAAGAGCATCTAGATGCCTCCCTCCTCCCTTCATCCCCCACCCCGTGGGAACTCCCTCCCTTCATTCCCCACCCTGTGGAAACTCATGAGGCTAGTTGCCTCCCCCTCCCCTGATCCCCCACCCTGTAGAAACTCATGAGGCTAGTTGCCTCCCCCCCTTTCCTTGATCCCCTACCCTGTGGGAACTCATTAGGCTGGTTGCCTCCGCCTCCCTTGATCCACCACCCTGTGGGCACTCTATGAGGCTAGTTCCCTCATTTTTTTTAGCACAAATGTGTGTACCGCTTCTTGAAATCCTTACCCGTGATTTGTCTCATCCATTGTCAGATCTAATGTTTATAATTTTCTCATTTTTGTTCAAGCCAAAAATGGCAAAAAGCTATAATGCACGAAAAATCGCCTTTACCACACGCCTTTGACGTATACAAAGGTGGCAAAGGCCGTTTTTACCAAATCTTTGACACGGTGTCAAAGTTAAAGGTAGCACACTTTTGACGCTTATCAAAGGTAAAGTAAAGGTGCTGTCAAATATCGCTTTGACTTGAATTGTACAAAGGTATCTTTTCAAACGAAAAAGAGAGAAAGAGAAGTAACCAAAAAATATCATTCCATATGATACAGCGAGATTTACTGTTTCAGATACGCAAACGAAAAACGGGCATGGAGTGGTGTAGCTTGGTCTGAAATAGGAGAGGGATTTGGAGAACCGGGCGCCATAACCCCTCCTTCCCGCGATGGAATTGTACTGACCTGGTAGGAGTACAGAATAGCATTGAGACTCCCTGTAAATGCGTCGATGTCTAGGACCATTGTTAGCATCACCAGTCCCAAGATAATGGCCAGGTATAACCACATGTAGCCAAGGAAACCGTAGTTGCCGCATTCCGCAAAACAGGCCGAGTTGTTTCCTTCGACAATGCTGAAACCCGGCTTGCATTTTCCGCACAGGATGCTTTCCGGGTCTCGATTACCCGCACACATTTCCTCCTTGACAAAGACGCATTCATCTTCTGCAAGTATCGATTCGGTGCTCCTGGAACAGTTACAGAAGCTTTTTGGACAGCGGTAGGTAATGAAGTTTCCATTCACCTTCCCACCCCAGAAACCGCGCTTGAGAAAAACGGTCTTGCCGTTCTTGTCGCATCTCGAGATGCCCTCAGAGTCGCCCTTAGTTTTTTTTCCAGTCTGACACACACAACTTCCGTTGCTGAGATAGAACCCGGGATTACAACTTTTAAGGCCGGACTCGACGGGGATTACACTCTGAAGAACCTGCCGCCCGATATGTTGAAGAGACACGGAGAATCCTAACCCCACTTTACCGCCCAGTTTCAGGCCGCGTAAAACTTTCCCATCTACGAGAAACAGTGAAGAGGATGTTTGTAAATGCACTGACGAAGAAGCGTCTTTTTCCCAACCATTGTTGGACCGCACCAAAACATTTACAACCCCAGAAACATTATTGCCTTTCTCGTCCACGAGTCGAATAGATGGATTAAAAACCTGACTGGGTGAAACTGTCCAGTCCCTTTGGTTGTACAGGATTTTAACTGGATCAGTAGCGATTTCTATTCTTGTTTGGTTTAGATGTAAGTCGTCGGTGGCATTGGATGGCCGCGAGGTCACGTTGTAAGTGATAAACGTCCAGTGTAATGCTGAATTGTTTTCTCGCGTCTCTCCAACCGCAAGGCAGTGTTTAAGAGTCGTTGCGAACACGGAGTTTCCCGAAGAAGGGTCGGGTGCTCGGTTATCTTGGAAGATGACTTGCGTGTCCCAGTCGTCGAAGGTGCTCGTCCAATCTTCGTAGGCCAAGAAGCAACTTTCGTGGTCCCTTCCAGTTACATTATAACTTATCTGCGGCGACCCATATGCTTGAAGGAAGATGGCTCCGCCTTTATCGAAACACGAGTTGTTCTTGAATAAAATCAAAGACTTTTTCATGAGTATAATCTTGGAATGTTCATACATTGCCATGGCGCCTCCACTAAATCCTTTGTTGTCAAAAAATTCAACGTGGTCGTGAATTTCCAGAGTGCCCGCGCCATCAAGCACCAGTGCTGTGAAAGTGTTGTTGGCGATGATCATTTTTCCTCGGAAAATAAACGTTATTCCAAAGCTGTAGATCGTGCCCTGTCCGATCTGAACATTGGGTTCCTTGACGTCCACTTGGTTGTGTTTAACTTGGCATCGATTGAACTCAGCATGAATTGGAACTTCAGGTCCAATGTGATCTTCATTTTGATTGAAAAGAAATGCGCCAATAGCTGATCCGATAGTTGCACTGTTCTCGAGCCAGTGACATGACTGAAAATTAAAAGTGTTTCGAGAGTTGAAGTCGCGTCTGCATTTGCAAAAAATTGTGGTTCCGTAGAGAGAGACACCCCCTCCCCATTTTCCCCAGTTACGTCTAAATACTGAGTTCACAAAACGCACTTCGTTCATTGGAACAGAGACACCTCGTGTCAGCATGACTCCTAATCGAGCTCCTCCACCCGCTGAATATCCAAAGTTGTGTTCAAACAAACCGTTTTCCACCAGGAGGAAATTTCTGCTACTGTGATCAGCGAATTCAGCTTGCAGCCCTCCTCCCCACGGGGCCTTATTGTCTAAGAACGTACAGTTACTAATGCGCACCGTTGAATTGCTGGCACCACCGAATAAAAATATCCCGAGCCCCCCTCCACTAGTAAATTGTTGATTGAATGATTCCTGGAAATATTTCTGAGACAGCTCTTTGCCACTGGAAAGTTCGTTTCTAAGAAAGCTGCAGTTGATGAAGACGTATTTGTTACCGTGGATGTACTTCTCGTGTTCTTCAGGCGTGACATTCATGAACTCTGGACGATATCGACTGTATTTATTCAGAGTTAAGAATACACCTCCGCCAGAAACGAGATAAAAGACCTTTTGCTGTTCCTGTTCCTTTTCTTCTCTTCTGTCCTCGTATGTGTCCGCTGAATTGTTTTCAAAACGACAGTTTGTTATTTCCAACAAACCTCCGATTTCGTACAAATGCAACGCACGACCAATGGATTCCGAAATATCGACGTTTCGCATCCTAATATTTCTGCAGTAGTCGAAGTTAATCGCTGTCTTGAACTTCACAATGGTAGCGTTTGCATACAAAGCAGCATTTTCTTGCCAGCCCCCGCAGTTAAGAAGTCTGAGACCTTGAAGAGTAATGTTTTGACTGAAGAAAAACGCGATACCTGCATCGGGTTCACAAGTTATTTCCACTTCATTTGGCCCATCGTCGTCGTTCTCGCTGGTAATGCTGAAATTGTTTACGTTCATGAAAGTCAGACTTTGCGACAGATTGTACTTTCCTTTTGCAAGTGATAAAAGCGTGGAGTTAAAGCCGGAAGCGACATGCAAATCGTAAACGTAAACAAGTGTTCGACATGGTTCATTTCGTTTTCCACAGGATCGCGTGTCCTTGCCATTCGGCGACAAAAACAATGTAGATTTCCCTGTACCTTCTGAACATTGTAAAATTAAAAGAAAGAGATAAGTTAATAAGCGCCTCATTATAGAAGCACCAGTTTCCGAACTCGTCTCGTCACCACAGTTTTTCCGTTTTTGAGTCGATCCAAACACACAAACTTTCTACTCTTCCCTTTTAGTTATGCAGGCTTCCTAGAAATTACGTGACGTCATTCAACACAGGGTCACGCTATATGATTCAACACTAGATCACGCTATGATTCAACACAGGGTCACGCTATGATTCAACACTAGGTCACGCTATGATTCAACACAGGGTCACGCTATGATACAACACTAGGTCACGCTATGTTCGGCAGAGAGGTGTTTCGTCACACACGGGCTATAAATGGTTGAAAACTGTCGAAATACACTTTTTTTAAGAAACTCTCAAATAAAGCAAGGACCACTTGGACAAACAGCACGGCGAAGTGAAGCCGGATCTTGGTGTAGATCAGGATCAGCAGTATTGAATAAAACTTAAAACTAAATGCAAGGCTGATCGGACAGCTATAAAGGGTATTTTATTGCCCAATATTTCGGTTAGGCAAAACTAACCTTCATCAGGGGCTACAAAGAGCTAAGTAAAAATGGAATAAAACGGTTACAAGATATAAAATGATTCAAAAGAAACTGATTAAATATGATTGGTTAACAAAAATAAACAGCAGAAACGTTTACAAAGGCTACTATAAAAATAGAAAGTATATTAAGTTTCATCGCGTCTGTTCATCCCATAGGGTTCAAGAGTCTTGCCCTTGGAAATTAAAAATGCTTCTCTGGCCTTACGAATGGCGTCTCTGTCAGAGTTAATGAGTTCAAGGGGAATGAGTTCTATGTCGTTGATTGAATGGCCAGGAAGAGAAAAGTGATCTGAAACGGCGGTAGGCTGATGAATGTGATGTTGGTTAATGGCTTTTTCGATTGCGCGTCTGTGTTCGCCAAATCTGTCGCTGAGATGTCGTTTAGTCTCTCCTATGTATTGTACTTTGCATCTGCAGCACTGTATCATATATATGAGATTCGTTGATGAGCAAGAGATGTGGTGTCGTATTCGTTGTTGTTCGTTTGTAGAGAAAAAGGTGTAAAACGTGGTTCCCTCTGAGATAAAAGGACACGTTTTGCACCTATTTCTGTTACAGCGGAAAACTCCTGGTGTTTGGGGGGGTGGTCTGCGGTGTTTGGCTCTGACTAAAATGTCACGGAGGTTGTTGCATCGGCGGTACGATATGAGAGGAGGAGAAGGGAATGCTGCTTTGCATCGTTGTGAAGAACGAAGAATGTTCAGATTGTTGAAAATGGTTCGACGTATGTTCGGAAGGGCTGGATTAAATGTTACTACAAATGGGATTCTGTTAGACTCTTTTTTCTTAGATGTCTCGAGGGCTTCGCTGCGAGGAATCAGACGTACTTTCTCTATTTCTTTTAAGAAGACGAATAGAAAAAAAATGTGTTATAATATGGAGTAGAAGGAAACAGGAGTGTCTTGTGGTGGTTTTCAAACGTTTTACAAGAAACATTAAAATGTCCGATTTCCTTTCGTTCAAAGGAAACGGCACTATTAGTTAAATCTAAATTCCAGTTTCAATTTAATTCCGTTTTCTAGGAACGTCCTATAAACTTGCATAATTTCAATTTTGTAATTAAGAGATTATAGCGGAGCACTTGCCAGGCCGAAGGCCTGGCTGCGCAGCTCCATACTCATAGAACCTATGCTGTGATTTTTCATGGTCATGGCTAGCGGAATGTTTCGCGGGCGCGTGTGTGCCCGCCTGCTGTGTTGGAACAACATCCGGGATCTTGAAAGCAAGGCTTTGTTTTTCGCGCGGCCACACAGCCGTGAGCTCGGTAAACACTTTAGTTGTTTTGTTGTGTCTAGCGGAGAATTAAAGTCGTTATTTTCCTGCATTTTTTCGCGGTTTGCTACTAAAAACAGGGATACTAATTAAGGTATACTCAGAAGCCGCTTTAGTGGAAAAAGACGAGCTTTCAGGGATAAAATCTTGCTTCGAGGAACTTCATGTATTACGTTTTTATCAATGCGGGAGATGTTTGTTTTCTACGGATTTCAGAACCAGAAGCGGAGATTTGACTTTCCAAGCAAGCGAGGGACTTAAAGGTAAAACAGATTACAGTTTTCGATGAGAATTTATGTTGATATCAATCTGTGAGTGACATTTTATTAGTGTTATTGTTAGTTTTGGAGAATTGATTTTAAAACGTGCTTAAATTCAGTTGTATCGATCTCTTGAATTTCATCGAAGAAAGCTTGAACTCGATGAGCTATAATTAAATGGTACGCGTTTTGCTTTTAAACGTAAACTAATGGAGATTTGAATAAATTTTTTCGAAAGAAGATTGTGTTGTCCATTTTTATGTGTTTGTTCATTCATTAGATAGATTGAAAAGCGATTTTATGTAAACAAAACAAGACTTTGATTTTATAGTACAGTTCTATCTTCACTCGCATCGCCTTATGCAAATATGTTTGTGTATTTTTGCAATTTTTGATTTTCAAATAAGTTTCTCGGGCAATTTTTGACAAACATAACCTGTATTTTATTCGGAAACTAGTGGTACTAGTTATTCTAGACAGAGAAAAGTTGTTTTTGTGAACTTTTGTACGGTCTATAAAAATGTACTGTGCAGACGGTCGCGTAATACTGTTTTTGAGAATTGCTAAAATTGAAAATAGCCCGTTCGTCAATCTTAATTCTTGTGCTTCCAACCTTTCACCCTAGTTAAGTTTCACCTTAGTTAAGTTTCAACTAAGTTAAGCTTGTTCAAAGTGCGACGCTGTTAGGCTTGGGCTATGTATATATATTACGAATTGTTTTCTCAAATATGCACAAGTTCATGCATGCATTTGTGGCAAATCTCATGAATAAACTTCCTGTCTTTCGGAAAATGTGAACTTTGACCAGGGATCCGAACCATACCTGCACGGATTCAAACTGTACCGACACAATGTAAACATATTCAAGAGTCACACCACTGAGCAGTACTGTTTATTATGCTGTACAAGGTGGTTCTAACTTTTGAGTCTGTGGATGAAATCCTAAAGTGTGACCATTCAAATGAAAGCTACTGAGCAGTACTTTCCTGTGGTAGTGTTTATTATGCTGTACAAGGTGGTTCTAACTTTTGAGTCTGTGGATGAAATCCTAAAGTGTGACCTTCAAAAGAAAGCTATTGAGCAGTACTTACCTGTGGTACTGTTTATTATGCTCCCGGCATTGTAAATCGAACCCAATCGAACTAATTTTCAATCGAACTCAATCGAACTCACCGAAAAGAAAAAAATCAATCGAACCCAATCGAACGTTCGATTTTCGAACTCGTGATTTGTGTAAAACAGGCGTTGAAAATCCATAACCAGATCTTGGAAGCTTGAGTTACTTCAGCCCGGAGTGTAGCGCACGTATTTTTCGAAAACGAAGAAATTCCGCAGAAATGGCTTCAGATGCGCTGTGGATTGTAAGCTTCAAATGCGTAGTAAAAGACTACCAGGAATGCCGTTTTGACGTCATTGTATTTTTGCATAAAAGTAACCCTTCGAGTTGTCTTGCCGCAATTGTAAGTTAGCTAAAAAGGAAAGTGTACAACAACTTCGGAAAACGCCCGCGGGAATAATGATAGCTTTGCTCTGTTCTGCTTTGTATGGGTTTACCAGAGCCAATCGAACGCAATCCATTTAATTGTGTTCGATTGAGTTCGGTTTCCGAACTCAGTCGAACACAATCAGATGGATTGAGTTCGATTGAATTCGATTTGTTCGGAAATCGAACTCACTGAAAGTCCGGTGTTCGATTTCGTTCGATTCCCGAACTCAATCGAACTCAATCCACAGATTGAGTTCGATTGAGTTCGATTTCCGAACGTTCGATTTACTATGCCGGGTATGCTGTATATATTTATTGATTTCCACTCAAAGATTACATGAGCGGCACACATTCATACACACAATGATGATATATGTACAATAACTTACTGAACAACAGAAAATAGGGGGAAAACATGGCATAATAATAATGACGGAAATAATATACCTAATAGAGAGCAGCTACGAATAATTTATAAATATGAACATGCAGTAACTTGAATTTAATTGTGGAGAAAATGAGCTTTTTAAATAAAGTTTTATCCAAAGTAGGTTTGAGATGTAGGGGCAGATCATTCCAATAATATTTGGAGGTGGTATTTTACAAGGCTGTTTTAGCTTTTGAGTCTGTCATGAAAACCTATAGTGTGACCATTCAAATGAAAGCAAGGATCATTCTGCCGTTCTTACTTATTATGTTAGGGTTAGAGCGGTGTTTAATTGAGTGTCAAACGTAATTTCGCGATTGCTTTGGTTTTGCATTGAGCACTACATTTGGAACAAATCCCAGAAGTAAAACCAAAACCAATCGTGAGTTACTCGCACGCGTTTTTCCGCGCTTGGCGGCGATTACATGTACTTGCTTCGAGTTCTGATTGGTTCATTGGACTGTCTGCCTCCATCTTATGACTTAGTTTTACACTACTAACATCACGACGCTATTTCTTTCTTTCAGGAGGAATACTGGGAAACATACCAGTGCGACACGAATCCGGATACGTGTGATAGTAGTAGTCCGTCAGTTGCCGTGTAAGTCGAAATACTCCCACTTGACAGCCACCCGCACCCCCCCCCCCCCCCATAAAAAAGGTCCCTTCAAAACAGCTTATGTAATCTTAAAGGGAACTGTGGCGTTCGTAACTTCACGGGTGGGAACCGTAAGGTGATTGTTTTTCTCTTTGCGCGTTCTATCCATCCCCCCCCGGGGGGGGGGGAGGACTCCTATATAAAAATGACTGTGGTGGTCGTCGGATATTTAGAAAAACGCCCTAAAAGGCACCAGAATCTCGTTCGTTTGATGGGCGTGGCTCAATTGGATATTTACCAATTCCAATTCCAATATTTACCAATTGGATATTTACCAATTTATTAGACATCAAGTCATGCCACAGACGTTAAAAGAAGAGCATTCCTATTGACAAAAGCAGAAGGTGGAGTCAAAGCTCCCGTCAGCGGACACCCTCAGAACACCTTCGGGACACCCTCGGAACACCCTCGGGAAGCAGAAAAGTGTCTGTAACTGGAGTTGGCTAGACTACGAGCAGTCCCTCCTTTTTCCTCAGGGATAGTAGAGCGAGCGAAATGCGAGCGCGCGTGAAAATCACCCCACGCGAGAAAGGCGAGACGCGCGGCGGAGAGAGAGAAAAAGGGTTTTTCTCTCTCGTCTCGCCTTTCTCGCGTGGGGTGATTTTCACGCGCGCTCGCATTTCGCTCGCTCTACTATCCCTGAGGAAAAAGGAGGGACTGCTCGTAGTCTAGGAGTTGGCCGCTTACGGGAATGATTCTCGTGAGAGGAGAATTCAAACGAGGTTTTGTCAAGGCGGTCGTAAGTAGAGCAGTCCACTTACAAGAGTGTCCGCTCAGAAGTCTTAGAGGGCTTTGACTGTAGAAGGAAACACTTGAGTCCGGTCGTTGTTCGTAACGTGTTTGACCGGTACTTCATCGTTCTCTCTAACGCTCCGTACTGTTGCCACGTAACAAGAGCAGATTTATCAATTTATATAACGCGAGGCTTCGACAACGGCGTGCGCATAGATGGTTGACGCGCACCGAAAATTGACAGAAATTTACTCGTGTATCATTTCGACGTCTGGCTAGGGGTGTTCCTGTATTTTTCCGTTCCTTAATAACAGTATTTGGCATCCCTTGACCCTTTCCCTTGTGAATGTTCTTGAAGAACAATGTAGCCAAGAGCTTTAGATGTCTCACTTGAAACCCGGAGGTCTGTGATCAAGACGTGCTCTGACCAATAACTGGACGGTTCATTATGAAACAGCACCAGAAACACCGACTCTTCGGCCACGCTTGAAAATATACAGTTGCAGGAGCACCGGATGCAATGCATATGTTTTCGCGATTGCTACTCGGTTACGTGTGATTTCTTTAGCACTGGCTACATGTTTTCCCGCGCTTAGCACTGGTTACATGTTTTCTCGCGCTTAGCATCGGTAACATGTTTTCCCGCGCTTAGCATTGGTTGCATGTTTTGCCGCCCTTAGTACTGGCTACGTGTTTTCCCGCGCTTAGCATTGGTTACATATTTTCCCGCGCTAAGCATTGGTTACATGTTTTTCTGCGCTTAGCATTGGCTATATGTTTTCCCGCGCTTTGCATTGGTTACATGTTTTCCCGCGCTTAGCGTTGGTTGCATGTTTTTCCGCGCTTAGCATTGGTTGAAAGCTTTTCCGTGCTCGGCACTGGTTGTATATTTTCGCGCGCTTAACACCGGTTACATGTTTTCGCGCACTTCCCACAAGATGCATGTTTTCCTGATCTTTGTACCTGTCATGTGTAACCTTGACAGATTAAATGAATCTAACTGGCTCCGTCAATTCTTTCCTTTTAGTTTAATAACTATGCTGGTCAACCTGATCTGGCCGTTATAAACACTGATACTGACATTATTTTTTTTCTTATTATTTTCTTCAGTTGACCTCAAAGACTGGAAGAGATCAGAGTTTGCAGTAAACGTTAAATGGTCTAAGAAACGTAGTAAAATAAAATACCACAGCAGAGAATATAGGCCTTAAGGCTTGACTCTTTGATCTCGATCTCTTTCATTTTAGTTTAACTGCGTTCCCAGGGCCTTCTCCGCCTTAAAAATGGCGGGGCGGGCGTAGAAAGGTCGGCATTGGGTGAAGCGGATCGGACACCTTATCGAGAATTATATGACGTAATGTCGACACTTATTTCCGATAAATTTTAAAGGGGCTATGCAATGGCAGTTTTTATATTTTTGTCTCAGACTGTGCTAGAATTAAAACTGAGCATCTTACTTCAAACACGATACCCTTACCGTAGCCTTAACTGAAAGCTGACCGGTTAATCCGTTATATAAGTCTCAATAAGGTGTCCAATCTGATCTCGGTCGATGAAACGAAGACATTTCATCGTGTTTTTCGAGACAAAACAGCCTGTCATATTATCATCGTTATTCAAGGGTTTCTTCACCCGCCATTTTGAACACGGAGAAGGCCGTGGGAACAAGGTTGATTTTAGCCAGCAGCGAACTCGTTGGGCGCGAGGACTGAGGACAAATGAAGGGCTATGAGAGAGACTGGTAAAGAGGACAAAAATGTGACTGACTGGGAGGTGGGATGAGAGAAAAAATTGCCCTTTTGACCTGGACCATGGAGTTGCTTGCCTAAGAGGGTAGGTTTCAGCATTCATTTAGTGCTGTAGCCACGACGAACCGGAAATTAAAATCAACGACATTCAACTTCAACCACATTAAAAACGATAAGGCTACGAAGTGTTTGCACGGAACCGTTTTCATCGTTCGTACTGACAAAAAAAAACACGAAAGTATAAAACAGTGGCCACTACATATGAAAGAAAAGCAATGCATTTCGATGGAATTAAAGGGGCACTGTCCTTTCGAAATAACGAAATTGTGTTTACTTAATTTTACATGTTACATCGCCAAATGCCATCAAATATACAACTTAATTGGATAAAAAATTCTGCAGAGTAATTAACCGATCTCTTTTTTTCAAAACGATGCAATTTTGATGTTTATATGAAGCCGCATCGCTCAAAATGTTCTGTTTTTGAAAGCGTTTTCAAAACGACAGGGTCATTCTGTGACGACTTCAAATGGTGCCGCGTGTAAACGCAAACTAACAACAAAGACATCAAGCTACATCTGTGAAACCATCGTGTAAACGCTTCCCAGGTAACTTTATTTCCCTTTTATTACAAAACTATGACGTCATTTTACTGTATAACGACAAGAGAACACGCAAAATATGCGAGCGTATTACAATGCATACCGGTTTGGCAGGTTAGAAAGAGGGCGAGTTTAGGACGAGAGTGAAACACTGCATGGACGAAAAAGGTTATTAAGGAAAAGGTTCTCAAAGGCCCACTATCACCCATTCGGCATTGCGGTCGTTTGCTTTTGTTTTCAAATGACGAGCTCGCTTGTGATTGGCTCTTTAAGGAATTTTCGACTACGTTAAATTCGCAATGCAGTTTGGGTGATAGTGGGCCTTAAAAAGTTGAACAATTAAGCAGTGGATTATTAGATCTCTTGTTTGGTGTTTTCACAGGTAATACGCGCGGATAGTTTACTCATTTTCATCGCAACTTGTAAACTATCCCCGCGTATTATCTGTCAAACCATGAAAGTGTATGTATTTCATTGCGCATCCCCTACTGCGCATAATTTTTTGTGTCCTCAGCGCGCGGAGATGGCGCAATTGATCCATGATCTTGTCCTTGGAAATTAGTGTTGAACGAGAATGGCTGGAGACCCGAGACAGCGGCGAGCTTCCATTTTCTTCGCAATTTAGCGCGAACCGCGATTAAATAAACAAGTATGTACTATTACAGATATTAAAACTAATTCCCGGGTAACTTTTGTTTTGTGACTGAGCAAGGCCGACCTGATCTTCGTATTAAAAACATTTAGAAACATTACATGACAGTGACTAACCGGGAAAAGTCGAGAAAAATACAATATAAAACTAGTTTACTGTAACAGCCCGCGCAAACCGAACAGTCGACTGAGAAAGATTTTTTTAACCCACCCGAACTACATTACAAGAAGCCCGTTCATTATTCGAATGGATATTTCAACGAAAACCGAAGTTCACGCCCGAGACATAAATTCGGGACAGCCTGAAGATCGAAAGTCTGTTTCTGACGACAGGATAACATTTTGCTACCGAGTTACTCGTACATGTACTTTCGGGCCATCTTGCGTTGGAGTCGAGCTGTTCACAACATACAGTGTTTGTTTTTAGCTAGTTCGAATCGCAACAACGGGTCTCCTTCATTTCCTCGCCTCCTATTAGACTTTTTTGCGTTAATTCGACTGTCCGCAGTTTTAATTCAGCTCGCATGCTCGATGACTATGAAAAGAAATTCCGTGAAGAGGCTAGCGTTGGAGTTGATCATATTCCTTTTTTAGTTCTAGACATAAATGTCCGTGATTAATTTTGCCTATCCAAAACTAAACCTTCAAAAATAAGAGCAACTAGGTTAATTAGGGGAAAAAGGAACAATGTCCATTAATACGTTTAGCAATATATACGCAATGAATAGCAAGTCTTAGCCAATCGGACATTTAGAGTTTCACTCAGGCGCCGAGTGTTTCCTTTTAAACCGGACGTCTCTGAGAAAGAAATTTTTGATGGGAGGTGCATTTACTTACTACTTACTTATCCTCTTCGGGCCCACGAGGACTCTTGAGGCCGGAGGTGCATTTACCGTGTCAGAAAAACGAACAATTTGTTCTTTACAAGGCCTCGCATTGAATTAGAGGCCAACAGATAAATATAAAAAACATCTTAGAATTGTGTATACACTAAAACAAGTAAAACATGGGAAAGAATAAGTAAAAAACATTTGTTCAGGGGGCTGGCTCGACATCAGACGAAACAGCATATGGAGTTCGCTGTCTAATTCGGGTTTTGTTTTCATGTTTCTCTGTGCAATAGAAAAAGATTCTTGGGGCGCTTACCGTTTGTTAGAACTGGCCGGCCAGACCGGTCCTTTGGTAACTAGAATTCATCTTTTTGAAGACTTGTTCCTACAAGTCCATCAAAAAGGTGCATGCTATTCCGTTCCAAATTTACCAGTCTGGCCGATCAGTTCCGACAAATAATGGAATAATAGAATTGAGCGGTCCGACCGGCCAGTTCTGACAAATGGTAAGCGCCCTGGTCTCCGTATTACCGTTAAGTTTGATCATTTTCTCTTGTTTTCAATACAATATATATGCAGACTGATTTTAATGGATACTGTCCAGTCGAAATAACAAAATTTTAATTACATTATTTTCATGTTATATCGACAAATGCCGCCAAATATACAACTTAATTAGATAATAAAATTCTTTAAAGCAAAACACAAGCATTAATGTGGAGATACATAGACTTTCTCAAAGTCCGTTTTTCGTATTTTGTTTTGGGTGGTCGGGCGACTTCGTCGACTTCGTCGCTCGCCTCTCGCGACTTCGTCGCTCGCTTTTCGCGACTTCGTCGCGCTCTCGGGGGCTTCGCAGTCGACTTGTGGCAAGTCTAGGAGATACAGTGCAGGATTAAAATGATGCCATGGAAGTGGCAGTTTATCAAATTTTATTTCGTGACAGGGAGGCGGCGGCCAAGAAATCAAACTTACAATTCTTGTAAAATTTTGACTTTTTAGTCCTTAGTTTGTCTCTTTAGTTATTAGTTCCTTAGTTTTCATCATTTTTGGCGACTGTTTCTTTCAATTTCAAGATAATAAAGCGAGCTTGAAAGCAAGCTCCTGGCCATAATCATGAAAACACGATATATTATCCGGGACTCTTTTACTACCAGATCCAAACAATTAGTTTCTCAGTCTTTCTATGGAATCGTAAAGCCGCTATTTCAAAGCTCTCTGCTGCCTTTCCTGTTCTACAATATGATTTTCAGCTTTGAATGTGTGTACGTCTGCAATTGCGCCGGAAAAGCAGCGAGACCAACAAACGCTCGGTATCTCCACAAAAGAACAACAGAAAGAAAGAAGAAACACACTTTAATATCAAAAACTCGCCAATTGATCAAGGGCCGGAAAGTTGGCCTAATAGGGTTTTACTAATGGTCACTAATTACTGAGTTTGGGAACTTGAAATGAGTTGAAAACAATTGTACATTTAAGGACTTTAAGTAAATCGGAACAGAGGACAAGTACAGTGGCTGAAGGAGACTCGATCAAGCGCCATGACAGAGGGTTTAGTCTCCCAACTCCCATGAATCAATATGGCCAACGTCTCAAGTACAAATTTGACCAACAAGTTTTCGAATACTATGGTAGAAAAGCAGACAAGTTTACCTGTCTATGCCCAGGTTAGTTATGTTATTTACATCACCGTTAACAGCATCGCTTGTCCATTCACAGTTCTGCTAAACGTGTGGGTGATACTGGCAGTGAAAAGAAGGCCGCGACTTCAAAACAAAAGCAACATCTTGCTGGCTTGTTTAGCAGCAACAGACGCCGCAAATGGCTTCACGGCACAGCCAGCGTTTATCTTCGCGACGACATTCCAACTTCTTTATGAGACACAATCTGCACCAATTTGTGTAAACTGCGCCACACGCGCCACATTTATTTGTTCCTCGCTTCACCTGATGTTGGTAACTGGCGAGAGGCTTGTAGCGATCAAATTTACTTCGTACTACCCTTACATTGTCACAGGGCGAAACATCAAGGTGACGGTGATTGCAATTTGGATCTTAACTCTTTCCACCGAAATAATAAGACATATAACACGCCAACAATTTCAACAACTAATATTTTTAAACGCTATTGTAAGTTTTATTCTTTCTTCGTGTGTTCTTTTCGTTTTGTTTTCTTACATACTGTTGTATCGAGAGACACGGCGACATGAAAACAAGATCAGAGCCCAACAAATTCCACAAGAAGAAGTGGAAAGATTTGCTAAAGAGAGCAAAGTGCTCAAGACAACTGTGTATGTAATCGGAGCTGTTATCTTATGCCTGATTCCAGTGGCTGTTTATCTTTTGATCAGCAGTTTATTGCGAACGAAAGGAGATTTTGTGCAACCACGTTTTCTTGTATATGTTATAAAGCCGTTAATTCGCACGTGTGGCTTTTTAAACTCGCTTCTTAATCCACTAATTTACTGCTGGCGACAAAAAGAAATGAGAAAGTTTGTGTTCAGTAGATTTTCGGCCGTCCAAGACGTGAATCCCACTCACTAATAAAACAGAAACTACATGTTTTTAGTATAGAAGCACATCTTGTCATACTTGCCTATATAAAAGACTTTATTGCTCTAATTGTGATATGCTTTTTGGAATAATTTGGTACCTAGTTTTAAGTTCGTTTCAGTCAGTGAATGTTCGCCCTTGCTAAGAAGTTGCCGTGATGTAAAGCTTTGGAGAATATTAAATTAAGTTCTCGATTGAAGTCACTACTGGCTGAAAATTCCTAACTGAGCTAGTCCCTACAGAAGTTGTTGAGCAGTACCACAAAAAGTCTCTTAACAACAACACACTGCGCAGAACCCGAAAACTAACATAGAATTGAATTCATGACAGTCCCATTAAATCGACGATAACATAACAATGCCACTCTGAAAATTACGGCAGTGTAGTGATGATAAATGATATAAATTGAACTGAGGTGAGTACAACTTATAATGGTCATAGGACTACGTGGAGTCTAACTACAGTCTGTAATCATACAAGCGGTCAACAAAATCTAATGACCGCGTAGGGAGAGTCCCGGATATGTTAATAACGATCGAGGTCAACGAGTATGACTATAGACAGTTGGACGACACGAAGTCCTATTATCAATTAATCATAACAATTTTCGAGAACAAAAAAACATGAAACAAATATAATGAAAAGAAATTCAAAAGAATAACTTGAAGAAAGGTTTTTCATCGATCGAAAGGCGTTAATACAATTTCATCACTGTAAAACTGACATTGTCCGATGACAAATTTACTGTAGGTTGGGAAAGAAAGTATGTGAACAGCTAGACAAGCTCAGGAGTTAATGTCATCGTAGTCCTTTTTTATTTCTGCACAAAGATTTGCCCATCCAAAACTAAACCTTTAAAATAAGAACAACAGAACTAGATTAGCACATTGACTAAAAGACATGTAGTATAATTCTAACTTTTGAATCTGTAGACCAAATCCTATGGTGTGACCTTTCCAATGAAACCTCTTCGGCAGTACTTTCGTAAGGTACCATTTGTTTTTCAATATTTTACAAAACAGCTAGGAGTTAATGTCATCGTAGTCCTTTTTTATTTCTGCACAAAGATTTGCCCATCCAAAACTAAACCTTTAAAATAAGAACAACAGAACTAGATTAGCACATTGACTAAAAGACATGTAGTACTGATAATTCTAACTTTTGAATCTGTAGACCAAATCCTATGGTGTGACCTTTCCAATGAAACCTCTTCGGCAGCACTTTTGTAAGGTACCATTTGTTTTTCAATGTTTTACAAAACAAAATTTGGGATTTTTCTTAAATTTTGATATTTGGTACTCTTGGAAAATAAGTTAAAGGGTTACATAAGGAAGGAAAAAAGGAACAATGTTCGTTAATGCATTTAGCAATATACTCGGATGTAATCCAGAGAGCTGCGCAATAAACAAAAAGTCTTTTATCCAATCAGACATCCAGAGTTTCACTCAGACGAAGTGTTTCCTTTTAAACCGGACGTCTCTGAGAACAATTTGTTCATTACGTACAAGGCTTCACAAAGAATTTTTTTTAGAGGCAAATAAATAAGAACATCTTATAATTGCGCGGTATACACCAAAACAATTAAAACATGGAAAAGAACACATTTGTTCTGTGGCTGGCGCGACATCAGACGAAACAGCATATGGAGTTCGCTGGCTAATTCGGGTTTTGTTTTTTTCTCTCTTTTTGCAATAGAAAAAGATTCCTAGTCTCAGATTTCTGACCGTTAAGTTTGATCGTTTTCTCTTGTTTTATTACAATCCGCAATTCTAAAATTGTTAGAAGCATCGTTAACTTTTCAACATTTGCGAGTTTTAAAGAATCTAGCGGGAAAATAATCGAAAATTCATTAACAGAGCAAATATAAAAAATTAAATAACATGCATGCACTAGAGTTAAAGTTGTTTATTGATTAAGGGAAGAGATAACTAACAGAATCAAAGAATTACTTTGGGGTAAATATATGCAGATTTAATGGGATGTTGTCTCACCGGCCGAGATAACAAAATTTCACTTGCCTTTCAAGTTTCATGTTATACTGCGCCAAATGCAGCCAAATATACAACTTAATTAGATAATAAGATTCTTTAGAGCAAAACACAAGCGTTAGTGTGGAGATAAAGTGCAGGATTGAAATGATGGAAGTGGATAAAGTTCATCAAATTTGATTTCGTGACAGGGAGGCGGTCAAGAAATCAAACTTGCCATTCTTGTAAAATTTTGACTTTTAAGCCGTTGTATATTTAGTTATTAAATATTCCCTTGCTTTTATCATTTTTGGCGATGTTTCTTTCAATTTCAAGATAATAAAGCGAGCTAAAAAGCAAGCTCCTGCAGGCCATAATCATGAAAACACGATATACTATCCGGGACTCTTTTACTGCCAGACCCAAACAATTAGTTTCTCAGTCTTTCTATGAAATCGTTAAGCCGCTATGTCAAAGCTCTCAGTTATCACTGTTGCCTTTCCTGTTCTACAATACTGATGATTTTTAGCTTTGAATGTGGGTCCTGACGTCTGGCGCCGGAAAAGCAGCGAGACCAAGAAACACTCGCGGTATCTCCACAAAAGAACAACAGAAAGAAAGAAGAAACACACTTTAATATCAAAAACTCGCCAATTGATCAAGGGCCGGAAAGTTGGCCTAATAGAGTTTTACTAATTACTGTGTTGGGGAACTTGAAATGAGTTGAAAACAATTGTACATTTATAAGGACTTTAAGTAAATAGGAAGAGAGGACAAGTACAGTGGCTGAAGGAGACTCGATAAAGCGCTATGATAGAGGGTTTAGTCTCACAACTCCCACAAATCCTGACGAATCAATATGGCCAACTTCTCCAGTACAAATTTGACCCGCAACAAGTTTTCGAATACTATGGAAGAAAAGGAGACAAGTTTACCTGTCTATGCCCAGGTTAGTTATGTTATTTACATCACCGTTAACAGCATCGCTTGTCCATTCACAGTTCTACTAAACGTGTTAGTGATACTGGCAGTGAAAAGAAGGCCGCGACTTCAAACTAAAAGCAACATCTTGCTGGCCTGTTTAGCAGCAACGGACGCTGCAAATGGCTTCACGGCACAGCCAGCGTTCATCTTCGCGATGACATTCGAACTTCTTTATATGACCAGCCAAAGTACACAAACTGCATTTCATTTCCTGAACAGTGCCACACGCGCCACATTTGTTTGTTCCTCGCTTTACCTGATGTTGGTAACAGGCGAGAGGCTGGTAGCGATCAACTTTACTTCGCACTACCCTTACATTGTCACAGAGCGAAATATCAAGGTGGCGGTGATTGCATTTTGGATCATTACTCTTTTCTCTGAAATAATAAGATATATAACAGTCCAAAGCACAATATTTTCAAACGCTTTTGTTGGTTTTATTCTTACTTCATGTGTTATTTTTGTTTCGTTTTCTTACGTACTGTTGTATCGAGAGACACGGCGACACGAAAAGAAGATTAAAGCCCAACAACTTCCACAAGAAGAAGTGGAAAGATTTGCTAAAGAGAGCAAAGTGCTCAAGACAACTGTGTATGTAATCGGAGCTGTTATTCTATGCCTAATTCCCGTGGCTTCGTTGCTTCTTTTCAGCAGTTTATTGCGAGTAAAAGGAGATTATGTGAGATCACGTTTTCTTGTGATATTGCCGTTGATTCGCACGTGTGGCTTTTTAAACTCGCTTCTTAATCCACTAATTTACTGCTGGCGACAAAAAGAAATGAGAAAGTTTGTGTTCAGTAGATTTTCGGCAGTGCAAGACGTGAATCCCGCTAACTGATAAAATAAAAATTAAATATGTACACCGCAAAGGAAAACTACAATAGAGCTGAATTCATGTTTGTAGTCACTACAAAATTATTTCAGAATCGTAACTGTCAAAATTCTAACAAACTACAGTAGTTTGCATGGTAGTGTGAAAATACACCAATATAACACAATAAAAAACATAAAAAAATACCAAGGTAACTCAGTTTTTATCCACCGGGGCATCGGGCTTTCGATCGAAAACATCCGGGGATTTTGCCGTACCGTTCTTACAGCTGATTTCACTGCAGTGTGCAGTCTCATGTTTTTCAAACACGATACTCCGTCTATATCTCTGTGACTCGCCCGTCATGGCCCGCCTATGTTCAGACAATTGTTAAAGGAAATTCACACATCAACTGAATTCACTGAGTAAATACCGACTTCCTGAAGAGCTCTCAGTGCAGTGTTAAAGTGTATATGACAGTGATTTTTTTATTTGCTTGATCGAATCTACATGATGTTCCGATAAGAAAAAATGGAAAAAAATTTTCGACATCGATTTTTCTTCTCTGCGTTGTAGCCGTCTAAAAACGTTACAAAGCGCAAGAAGAAAGACTGGAAATAGTCCGCTGTGACGTCAATACAAGAATGCCGGTGTCGAGCTTTCTCAGTTCCTCGCATTTTTTGATGCGCCCTGAAGAAGAAACATGGTTCTATTAAGGTGTGTTGTCTATGGTTGTAGCAACACGCACCAAAAAACCGTCGGAGGAACTGAGAAATCGTAGCCTCCTACGCAGACGTCCTTAGGGCTCGTCACGTAATCTTTCCTCCCCCACGTGGGGGAGGAAAGATTGCGTGACGAGCCCTAAGAACGTCTGCGTAGGAGGCTAGAGAAATCGCGACACTGGCATTCTTGTATTGACGTCACAGCGGACTATTTCCAGTCTTTCTTCCTGCGCGGTTTTGTAACACACCGGAAGTGAAATTTCACGTTTTTAGACGGCCAAAACGCGGAGAAGGAAAATCGATATCGAATTTTTTTTTTTCCATTTTCTTATCAGAACATCATGTAGATTCGATCAAGCAAATAAAATAATCACTGTCATATACACTTTAAGAACCGTTTTTTCAAACATGATTGATTAACCCGCCAAGATACACAGTTACGACATAAGCATGAAGGCGAGGCCTAAGGGCCACATCGCCATTAAAATGTCAGAAGCGCAGCCTATAACTACGATAAAAAAACTCTCTTAAATGCTGTGCCGCTGCGCTTTGTTATAATCGTTCCGATAATAGGAAAGACTTGCCGTTTCATGCATTTTCGAAGGATCCTTACCGAAAGTTAGTTTCTCCACCGTCCACTTTTCAACTGACTTTCATTTACTATAACTGCTCCAGGAATATCTTCTGGGGTTAATTTATAATCTCTAAATCACAAATCGCTCTTGTTTCCGCCGCCATATTAATTTTTAATTAAGTTTGCGGTAAGTTTGGTGGCCCTTAGGCCTCGCTTTCATGCTTAAGTCGTAAGTGTGTATTCGCGTGTCATGATTGGTCGGACATGAAATTGGATGGATGCCCATGAAATTGTCAGAAAATAGCGAAGGAAGTTCATAGATCTTGTGCTTTGAGGATGTTTCTATTTCACGAAGTAAGTTTTATACTCCAAAGGCCCGGACAAACCGTGTGCAACTTTACTTAAAACGTTGCGCGCAACAAGATTTTTTGTGGGTGTCGCACGATGCATTTGTAGCGCGCAACTTCGCAAAGTAGAACTTGATTCTACTTTTGTAACTGTTAAGCGCATTGAGCAAGAAAAGTTGCACAGTGTGTCCGGGCCTTTAGCTCATTTTATGCGCGAATTTCTTCACCATTGTCTTATCTTGGGTGAATCATGAGGGAATCATTGGCATGAAATCATCTTTGAAAAACCAGGCTGTATATACTGGATTGGTCATTTAAATAAAGCTATTGAACAATAGCTTCCTGTGGCACTGTTTATTGCGCTGTTTAAAGTGGCGTTAACTTTAAGTTTGTGGATAAATCTTACAGTGTGGCAATTCACATAAAAGCTATTGAACAATATTACTCGACTATGTCTTGATGTAAAAAGGCACTTACAGGTGAATTACTTCATATTTACAACAAATAAAAACCCTTAATGATTATAAATATATTACAAGATGAAAGAGCGGTTTTCAGTTAAGTGTCGTAAAACCAAAACCAAACATCGCCGAGAATGCCACGACATACCCGGGACCTTCTTACGGTCCAGAGCGCTAAATTTGAAAAGCTTTCGTCTGACAAAAGAGCCAAATTACAAAGAAAATAGGGAAAAATTGGCGAAACAAGGTGTATGTTTTACTCCATAACAAAGAAACTAAGTACTTTGGCGGTTAGGTTCACCCTGGCTTTTACAGAAGAGGCGTTAAGGAATCATTTAATACTCTGTTTATCTCCCTGAGATTTGGACAACTACTATCGAATCGCGTTCTAAAATTCGTTTTTTTCGCTGATTTCAGTATGGAAAAAACACCGCATTGATATTCAGGATGGTCTTTCTCTTCAAGAAAGGACTTGCCAACTAAGGTTCACCCTGGAAATGTTAGCCTCATGTCTAAACAAAAGATTGGCGATGTTTGGATTTAATACGATGCGTGGAAATAGTATCAAAGCGCTATTTTCTGGAAGGTGTTCCGTAAACTAAAAATACGAACTACGTCTTCCTACGAACTCCCACGAGACCGGCAAACGGATTCAAATTTGAATAATTATCTCAACACAAACAATGTTCCCTCAGTCGTGAGAGGCGGGCGCTTGCTTTTTAGAGAAGCCATCATTTATTTCACATTTCTCATTGTCCGGCAAATAGAAAGGCCTATATTATTTTTTAAAACCTCAGTTAATATACTCTAGGTCTGAACTACGTTGATCGATCGAGTAAAAGAGCGCGTCTCGATCTGGACTGCAATACGCTTTGTGAAGAGCACGAGAAACAAAGCGCAAGGTACAAGCGAGTGACCCGTGATTCACGCTCGCTATTTGGCAACGCTTTTAACTGAAAACCATGTTCTGCGGAAAATGTTTTTGCCATCGTACTCTGACCATTGCGAATCTAACGAGTCAAAATGAAAATCTTGCCGCACACGAATTTGTTGACAAAATGCTTTGAAAAGAGCGCGGCCCGTCTTTAATTACAGCACGATTGTTAACTTTATCACACCTTGGGATTTACATCACGCATCAAACCGTGTAATTGACAGCAGTTGAATCTGCCAAGAGACTAGAGACTAGAGTATTCGCAAAGCTTAATCTGTTGACCAATTACAACCGACTGGTTCTGTATATGCAAATAATTATGCTGCGCATCAAGAAACTGGGCACTGCAAGTACATGTCGTTAAAGACAATGGCATACCGGGCGATGCCTGGAAGGTGCCCGCTACTCCATGACTGGCATCACAAAGTGTCCTGCGGGGGTGGTACGCTACTCCATGACTGGCATCACGAAGTGTCCTGGGGGTGCTCGCTACTCCATGACTGGCATCACAAATTGTCCTGTGCGGGTGCACGCTACTCCATGACTGGCATCACAAAGTGTCCTGAAGGGGTGCACGCTACGCCATGACTGGCATCACAAAGTGTCCTCGGCGGGTGCACGGTACTCCATGATTGTCATCACAAAGTGTCCTAGGGGTGCACGCTACTCCATGACTGGCATCACAAAGTGTCCGGTGGTGCAAACTACTCCATGACTGGCATCACAAAGTGTCCTGGGGAATACACGCTACTCCATGACTGGCATCACGAAGTGTCCTGGGGGTGCACGCTACTCCATGACTGGCATCACAAAGTGTCATCGCCGAGAATGACGCGACATATCCGGGACCTTCTTACGGTCCAGGGCGCTAAATTTGAAAAGCTTTCGTCTGACAAAAGAGCCAAATTACAAAGAAAATGGGCAAAATGGCGAAACAATATGTATGTTTTACTCCATAACAAAGAAACTAAGTACTTTGGCCGTTAGGTTCACCATGGCTTTTTCAGAAGAGGTGTTAAGGAATCATTTAAGACCCTCTTATTCCCCTGAGATTTGGACTACTATCGAATCGCGTTCTAAAATTCGTTCTTTTCGCTGATTTCAGTGTGGAGGAAACACCGCATTGATATTCAGGATGGTCTTTCTCTACAAGAAAAGAATTGCTAACAAAGGTTCACCGTGGAAATGTTAGCCTCATGTCTAAAGAAAAGATTGGCAAAGTTTGGATTTAATACGATGCGTGGAAATAGTATCAAAGCGCTATTTTCTGGAAGGTGTTCCGTAAACTAAAAATACGAACTACGTCTTCCTACGAACTCCCACGAGACCGGCAAACGGATTCAAATTTGAATAATTATCTCAACACAAACAATGTTCCCTCAGTCGTGAGAGGCGGGCGCTTGCTTTTTGCTTGTTCAAGTTAGGATTTCAAAGAGAAGCCATCATTTATTTCACATTTCTCATTGTCCGGCAAATAGAAAGGCCTATGTTATTTTTTAAAACCTCAGTTAATATACTCTTGGTCTCAACTACGTTAATCGATCGAGTAAAAGAGCGCGTCTCGATCTGGACTGCAAAACGCTTTGTGAAGAGCACGAGAAACAAAGCGCAACGAACAAGCGAGTGACCCGTGATTCACGCTCGCTATTTGGCAACGCTTTTAACTGAAAACCATGTTCTGTGGAAAATGTTTTTGCCATCGTACTCTGACCATTGCGAATCTAACGAGTCAAAATGAAAATCTTGCCGCACACGAATTTGTTGACAAAACGCTCTGTAAAGAGCGAGAAGGATAGGACATCAAGTCTTTTATAGACATTCGACGCACTTAGGGGCCGATTACATGGCGAATTTCAGCCCGGGCTGAAATTTCGTTGTGATTACATGACAAATTTCAGCCCGGGCTGAGATTTCAGCCCGGGCGCCAAGTTTGAAATTGAGCGGGAAAATTGATAACGAGAATCAAAATGGCGTCACTGCGCATGCCGAAATTCACTTTTCAGCCCGGGCTGAAATTCTGATGCGATTACATGGCGAATTTCAGCCCGTTTGGCCGGGCTGAAAATTCCAGCCCGGTTTCTGAAACCGGGCTGGAATTTTCAGCCCGGGCTGAAAGTCATCCCGGGCTGAAACTTTGTTCATGTAATCGCTAACTTCATTTTTAGAGGATTTATTTCGGAAGCCGGGCTGAAATCTCAGCCCGGTCAACCGGGCTGAAATCTCAGCCCGGGCTGAAATTCGCCATGTAATCGGCCCCTTAAAATAACTTTAAAACGATCTAAACACTGTTAAAACGCTGTAGTTTGATAAAAAAATATCGGTCTTCGAGCCTCTTTAGTCGTCCGTCATATTAAAGTTCTGTAAAGAGCGCGAGTAAAAAAAATCGTAACGAACAAGCGAGTGACCCGCGCATCGCGCTAGCTATTTGGCAACGCTTTTAAGTGAAAATCATGTTCTGCGTAAAATGTTTTTGCCATCGTACTCTGACCATTGCGAATCTAAAGATTCCAAAAAAAATAAAATCTTGCCGCACACGAATTTGTTGACAAAATGCTTTGAAAAGTGCGCGGCCCACCTTTAATTACAGCACGATTGTTAACTTTATCACACCTTGGGATTTACATCACCCATCAAACCGTGTAATTGACAGCAGTTGAATCTGCCAAGAGACTAGAGTATTCCCGAAGATTAATCTGTTGACCAATTACAACCGACTGGTTCTGTATATGCAAATAATTATGCTGCGCATCAAGAAACTGGGCACTGCAAGTGCATGTCGCTAAAGACAATGGCATACCGGGCGATGCCTGGAAGGTGCACGCTACTCCATGACTGGCATCACAAAGTGTCCTGCAGGGGTGGTACGCTACTCCATGACTGGCATCACGAAGTGTCCTGGGGGTGCTTGCTACTTCATGACTGGCATCACAAATTGTCCTGGGCGGGTGCATGCTACTCCATGACTGGCATCACAAAGTGTCCTGGAAGGATGCACACCACTCCATGACTGGCATCACAAAGTGTCCTGGGGGGTGGTACACTACTCCATGACTGGCATCGCAAAGTGTCCTCGGGGGTGCACGGTCCTCCTTGACTGTCATCACAAAGTGTCCTGGGAGGTGCACGCTACTCCATGACTAGCATCACAAAGTGTCCTGGGGGGGTGCACGCTACTCCATGACTGGCATCACAAAGTGTCATCGCCGAGAATGACGCGACATATCCGGGACCTTCTTACGGTCCAGAGCGCTAAATTTGAAAAGCTTTCGTCTGACGAAAGAGCCAAATTACAAAGAAAATGGGGCAAAATGGCGAAACAAGGTGTATGTTTTACTCCATAACAAAGAAACTAAGTACTTTGGCGGTTAGGTTCACCATGGCTTTTTCAGAAGAGGTGTTAAGGAATCATTTAAGACCCTCTTATTTCCCTGAGATTTGGACAACTACTATCGAATCGCGTTCTAAAATTCGTTTTTTTCGCTGATTTCAGTATGGAAAAAACACCGCATTGATATTCAGGATGGTCTTTCTCTTCAAGAAAGGACTTGCTAACTAAGGTTCACCCTGGAAATGTTAGCCTCATGTCTAAACAAAAGATTGGCGATGTTTGGATTTAATACGATGCGTGGAAATAGTATCAAAGCGCTATTTTCTGGAAGGTGTTCCGTAAACTAAAAATGGCGCTCCAAAATGTCTTCCTACGAACTCCCACGAGATCGGCAAACGGATTCAAATTTGAATAATTATCTCAACACAAACAATGTTCCCTCAGTCGTGAGGGACGGGCGCTTGCTTTTTGCTAGTTCAAGTTAGGATTTCAAAGAGAAGCCATCATTTATTTAACATTTCTCATTGTCCGGCAAATAGAAAGGCCTATATTATTTTTTAAAACCTCAGTTAATATACTCTAGGTCTGAACTACGTTGATCGATCGAGTAAAAGGGCGCGTCTCGATCTGGACTGCAAAAACGCGTTGTGAATAGCACGAGAAACAAAGCGCAAGGTACAAGATAGTGACCCGTGATTCATGCTTGCTATTTGGCAAGGCTTTTAACTGAAAACCATGTTCTGTGGAAAATGTTTTTGTCATCGTACTCTGACCATTGCGAATCTAAGGAGTCAAAATGAAAATCTTGCCGCACACGAATTTGTTGACAAAACGCTCTGTAAAGGCGCTGTTACACTAGGCAATATTTCGTGCAACTTGTCTCGCAACAACTAAAAACCGTGCGTTGCGATGCTGCGAGACAAGTTGCCTGGAGGGTGTTACACTAGGCAATGTTTCTTGCAATTTGTCTCGCCCGACGGTGAAAGGAGCAATTTCATTGGCTAAAGTCACAAAACGTTGCGACACAAGTTGCAGGAAACGTGTTACACTACGCAACGCTTGAAAAATTCGTTGCGGCGTGGCGAGAATCGTTGCGAAAAGTAGAACCGACTTCTACTTCTCGCAACGATTGCGGCAACAAAAAAATCGCGAGAAATGTTTGTTGCGGGGTATGTTACACTGGGCAATTTTTCATGCAACTTGTGTCGCAACAAAATTGCGAGACAAGTTGCACGAAACATTGCCTGGTGTAACAGCGCCTTAAAGAGCGAGAAGAATAGGACATCACGTCTTTTATATTATAGACATTCGACGCACTTAAAATAACTTTAAAACGATCTAAAGACTGTTAAAACGCGGTAGTTTGATCACAAAAATGTCGGTCTTCGAGCCTCTTTAGTCGTCCGTCATATTAAAGTTCTGTAAAGAGCGCGAGTAAAAACCACGTAACGAACAAGCGAGTGACCCGCGCATCGCGCTCGCTATTTGGCAACGCTTTTAACTGAAAACCATGTTCTGCGGAAAATGTTTTTGCCATCGTACTCTGACCATTGCGAATCTAACGAGTCAAAATGAAAATCTTGCCGCACACGAATTTGATGACAAAACGCTCTGTAAAGAGCGAGAAGGATAGGGCATCAAGTCTTTTATAGACATTCGACGCACTTAAAATAACTTTAAAACGATCTAAGCACTGTTAAAACGCGGTAGTTTGATAAAACATTTCGGTCTTCGAACCTCTTCAGTCGTCCGCCATATTAAAGTTCTGTAAAGAGCGTAACGAACAATCAAGTGACCCGCGCATCGCGCTCGCTATTTGGCAACGCTTTTAACTGAAAATCATGTTCTGCGGAAAATGTTTTTGCCATAGCGCTCTAACCATTGCGAATCTAAAGATTAAAAAAAAAATCTTGCCGCACACGATTTGTTGACAAAATGCTTTGAAAAGAGCGCGGCCCGGCTTTAATTTCAGCACGATTGTTAACTTTATCACACCTTGGGATTTACATCACGCGTCAAAATGTGTAATTGACAGCAGTTGAATCTGCCAAGAGACTAGAGACTAGAGTATTCCCAAAGCTTAATCTGTTGACCAATTACAACCGACTGGTTTTGTATATGCAAATAATTATGCTGCGCATCAAGAAACTGGGCACTGCAAGTACATGTCGCGAAAGACAATGGCATTCCGCGCGATGATATATCACTCTGGCCAATCACGACAGACGCAGACAATCCAAAGAACCAATCAGAACTCGTAGCAAATACATGTTGCCGGCGCCAAGCGCGGGAATACTCGTGCGACCAAGTCACGATTGGTTTTGGTTTTACTTCTGATTGGTTGAGAAAGTGGCGCGAGATTTTTTAGCCAATCACAAAGCGTAGCAATGTAAAATCCAGGTAATTGTGAAATTATTTTCGACACTCGATTGAAAACCACTCTGTAACTATGAACTATAATATTTTCCATGTTATGTCGCAAAATGCCACCAAATAAATAAATAAATTGGATAAAAAGATTCTATAGAGCAAAACAGAAGCAGTAGTTTGGCGATGAAGTGCAGGATTACAAGGATGGAAGTGGATCACAGTTCATTAAATTTGATTTCGTTAGAGGCAGTCAAGAAATCAAACTTGCCATCCTTGTGGAATTTTCACTCTTTTATCCCAGCTTTTAGCTGTTATTTGTCTCTTTAGTAAATACTTCTGTTTTAATCACTTTTAGCGATTTTTTCTTTCTATTTCAAGACAATAAAGCAAGCTTAAAGCAAGCTCCTGACCATAATCATAAAAACGCGGTCTGTCAAACATTTTAAGTTTTCTATGCGAAAATTTAGATAAATAAAACTTAATTTAGTCGAAATGCATTTTTCCTATAGCTATGCTCTAACTTTCAGTGTGTGGATGAAATCCGTAAGAATGTTCACTTACACGAAAGCTTCTGAGCAGTACTTTTCAGTGGTACTGTTTGTTATGCTGTACAAGGTGGTTCTAACTTTTGAGTCTGTGGATGAAATCCTAAAGTGTGACCATTCAAATGAAAGCTACTGAGCAGTACTTTCCTGTGGAACTGTTTATTATGCTGTACAAGGTGGTTCTAACTTTTGAGTCTTTGGATGAAATCCTGAAGTGTGACCATTCAAATGAAAGCCACAGAGCAGTACTTTCCTGTGGTACTGTTTATTATGCTGTACAAGGTGGTTCTAACTTTTGAGTCTGTGGATGAAATCCTAAAGTGTGACCATTCAAATGAAAGCTACTGAGCAGTACTTTCCTGTGGTACTGTTTATTATGCTGAACAAGGTGGTTCTAACTTTTGAGTCTGTGGATGAAATCCTAAAGTGTGACCATTCAAATGAAAGCTAATTGAGCAGTACTTTCCTGTGGAACTGTTTATTATGCTGTACAAGGTGGTTCTAACTTTTGAGTCTTTGGATGAAATCCTGAAGTGTGACCATTCAAATGAAAGCCACAGAGCAGTACTTTCCTGTGGTACTGTTTATTATGCTGTACAAGGTGGTTCTAACTTTTGAATCTATGGATGAAGTCCTAAAGTGTGACCATTCAAATGAAAGCTACTGAGCAGTACTTTCCTGTGGTACTGTTTATTATGCTGAACAAGGTGGTTCTAACTTTTGAGTCTGTGGATGAAATCCTAAAGTGTGACCATTCAAATGAAAGCTAATTGAGCAGTACTTTCCTGTGGAACTGTTTATTATGCTGTACAAGGTGGTTCTAACTTTTGAGTCTTTGGATGAAATCCTGAAGTGTGACCATTCAAATGAAAGCCACAGAGCAGTACTTTCCTGTGGTACTGTTTATTATGCTGTACAAGGTGGTTCTAACTTTTGAATCTATGGATGAAGTCCTACAGTGTGACCATTCAAATGAAAGCTACTGAGCAGTACTTTCCTGTGGTGCTGTTTATTATGCTGTACAAGGTGGTTCTAACTTTTGAGTCTGTGTTTGAAATCCTTAAGTGTAACCATTCAAATGAAAGCTACTGAGCAACAAATGTTCTATGATGCTGTTAGTTTTCCATATTTCACTCAACAGATTTTGAATATTTTTTCCTGTTTTGAACTTGGCCTTCATTTCTCTAGGCAGCAAATTCTAGCAAGAATGAGTGAGAAGCATGTCAGTGGTGGAGCCACTGGGCGATGCTCTGGGACTTGATTCTCTCAATCGCCGCCTTCCTTTTCTCTCACAGCAATCAAGTTTCCTTGGTAAGATTTTCCGGGGTTTTCTGAGGAAGAAAGAAAAGAAAATACCAAACTTAAAAAAAAGTACGAAAAAAGACACCCAGTGGTTTCATGAGCCTGTTTGTCAACATGTGATGGTCTGACGTTCGAATTTCCAAGTCTAATGAGCTATTTAACAGCTATTCAAAAACTCATTAATAATTCATGAGCATATCAGCCAATCACACGACCCAAATCGATCACGTGTATGAGCCTTTATACATGGTAATCTACGATCATTATGAAAAGCCTGGTGGCGGCTTTGATTTCAGTCACAGGGGAGTTCGGGGCTGAATGGGCAAACAATGCAATTATCGCTGAATTTTTAATGATTTTAAAATGACCGTGATATTTATATTAAGATCACACGTAATCTTTATATAAAGATTACTGATATGGGTAGTAATTGTTCAGGATTCTTAGTGCAACAAATGGTGACTTTAATATTTTTGTGCGGTACTGTTTTATGAAATCTGGTCTTTCGGCATTCTATTTGGAATCTTCTCAACAAAATAAAAAAACAACAGTTTAACAAGTGAGCCGTTATTTGAATGACACCAGCGCCCTCGTGTAAATTGCCAGGTAAGCAACTGGTTCGCAGATGCAGGCTGCTTATTTCTACTCGTTCTCTACCTCTGAAAAAAAAAAAAATGTCAGCCGTTTTATCTACCGTACCTGACAACTTTAGTATAGCATTTTTTCATTAGATGTTTTCCCTCAGAACTACTAAATCCCAAAACTTTCGACAGGAGCCGGAACGCAATGGTCACTTCGTCGAAGACGTGGCACATTTGTTGTATGCTAATCAGTCTAGTCTACTTGTTTTTCTCGTATGCTAATTTCCTCTTTGCACAAAAGCGCAATTGCTTTAATTCCGAAGGGACACGCTTTTGAAAGAATGTTTTTGAAGCCGTTCAAAAAACTCGCAGCACGTGTATTATCAGGTGTAAAAACTCTCGGCTTCGCCTCGAGTTTTTAAACCTGATAATACACTACTGCTCGTTTTTTAAACTATACTTAAAGAGCACTTGCATTTTTCAATTTAAACACGAAGTTCCGGTATTAAAGGCTTAGCTCCTCCCCCATTTCACACCTTTTGGGTGAGAAATGCAAATTAAGGCGTCTTTCAGTCACAAAATGTTGTGAACTTGCGCGTCCTTTAAATACAATTTGCTTCAAAAATCTAATATTTAAACCAAGATTTTACCTAAGCAAAAAAAGAAATAGAAGTTCATAAAGAATTCTGATATAACTTTCATAAAGTATTTCCAAATTGTGTTAGCAATGGTCTTAGTAATGACGCATGTTTGTTGTCAGTTGTTTATGCTTCAGTGGTTCATTAACGACTGGAGGTGAGAATGAGCAGGCCAGGCTCCTTTTATACCGGAACTTCGTATTTAAAGGGGCTATGTCGCGAGGATTTGGCAGATGCTGTTTTTTGTTGTTGCTCTGTTTGTTTGTTTGTTTCATTTGGTTGTTTGTTTGTTTGTTGTTTGGGAGAGTCAAAACTTTTCATGGGTATGATCAGAAAATCGCTAAGAGTAATGAAAGCAAAATTAAAGTAATTACTCTGACCAATCACAACAGTGACAAACAATCCATTGAACCAATCAGAGCTCGAAGCAAGCACATACAGCCGGCGCCAAGCGCGGGAAAACGCGTGCGACCAAGTCACGATTGGTTTTGGTTTTACTTCTGATTGGTTGATAAAGTGGCGTAAGATTTTTTTTAGCCAATCACAAAGCTTGGCAATGCAAAACCAAACCAATTGCAAACTAACTAAGGACACTCAATTGAAAACCGTTCTAATGGGAAGAAACATCAAAGAACGTGGCATGGTAATTCTTAAAGCTAAAACGCAAATTACATGCTCCGTGTGGTGACTGGTGAGTTAATTACCTTGAGTTGAGTTCTGCAGAGATTTGCTCCAAAGTTCTGTTTTTTGTCTCAGGGACGTATTTATAGATGAAAATTATCGCTAAAACACATATTATTGTGTAGAATAAAAAGGTCCACGAAGTTCCAAAGGTGCCTGTGAAAATAAGGAAATCGATTAAGGTGCTGTATTAACCGCGGTCAGACGAGAGAAATTTGCAAAAGTTAAGCAAAGCACTTAAAAGTTAAGGTTGTCATTTTCACTGTTTAAAGTTTAATAAAGTGCCACTACACTGTCAATTTACCAAACGTTTTGAAAGTTTACGAAAAAAGTTCTAAGCGTTTAAAAACTGTAAACTGCAGAATTGTCGGCGCCATTTACCAACATAATTTTGATCAGATGCAAAGAGTTTTTGCTAGTTTTCAACGGAAAATAGCTCACCATTTTGAGAAAAATTAAAAGATAGTAACGTCAAATAATATATTATATTATTATACATCCTTTAATACCCGTATTTCCATTTAACATTAAATTAAATCCCACTGACTAAAACGAAAAACGCCTCGGACCGCGGTGCGACCGCGGTTTGGAGGTGCTGTCACACGTATCAATTTTTCACACGTGTCTCGTCAAAAAAAAATGTTGCAAATTACACGCACGATTTTCATGTGTAACTCCCCCCGTGCAAAGCAATTTTCTTTTAAAGTTGCACGAAAAGTCGAATCGTTTCTTTTTTTTTTTTACTTTCTGCAACAAATTTCTTTAAGTTGCACAACAAAAATATGTGACATGGCTCTTGCAACTTGTTTCGCCACACACACTCTTTAATTCAACCATCACATCCATGGGTCAGGGGACAGATGCGTCATTTTTTAATTTAACCCATCGACTCCAAGAAAGTTCTCAGAAAATGGCAATTTGAAGCCACTAATGCCGTTTTATGACTGCTGTGGAGGCAAATTGCAAGCAAACTGTCCAAAACGTTGTTTGCAACATGAACACTTACTTTGCTCTCTTTTCTGCTTTCCTTTTTGGTTTCGGGCATGCGCACAAAGCAACATTTTTGAGAGTTTTTGGACGAAAAAAAGCATAATAAGCTTGACTTTTCTTTTTCTTCGTTTTACTCCCCGTTCTTTTTCGTTTTTATTCCATGTTTTCCTCCTCGTTGTTGGCCTTTCACTAGACTTAATTTATGCAGTAAAAGTTTCCCAGAAAACGCTGAAGGTGAAATTTTTTAACAAGAAGTGGCATTGGTAGGAAGAGCGCGATTTTCCTTCGATTTATTTTGTCAGTCAAATCTGACAGGTTTTTCGCGTTGTCGGAAATTGACGTTATGCAATAGGTGTGGCGTTAATTAGAGTTTATTTCGGGAGATTGTGACGCTAAGGGATCATATGACTTTTGGGGGATTGTTGTGAAGCAAGCTTTTTGAAGCGTGAGAGAAGATGCGTGGAGCTATTAGTCTTGTGTGATGAATTGTTAGATAAGTTTGGAATATCATTAAAGCAATTCACACTGCAACAGCATGTTACTCTGGCCCAATACATAAGATCTCTCTCAATTTTGAAAGGTTTCTTCGTTCTGCGTGAGTTAGTTACGAAAGACATCTTTTATCATAAAAAGCGATGACGTCAAAAATGGTTTCGGGCGTTTGAGGTGTCAATGTTTTTTTTTTTTTTTCGCGAGACATGTTGCATGGCAATTATAACATGCAACATTATAAACGTACTGTAACTTGCAACAATTGCGAGTCGAATTGCACGTGCAACATCGCCTTTGAAGTGTGACTATTCTTGAGCTAAAATAATGTCTTGTTGTAGTCTGCAGTAGGAGAGAAAGCACTGAAAACCACACACAATAAGCAGGTGGTAATCAAACTGCATTCAGCTTGTCATAAGCGTTGGGAGTTTACGTCAGGAGTCAAAACCAGTAAATGACCAAGCTCATCACGACTCTACCTGCATCTTTTTGTTTATGGGAGGATCGTGGGTTTGACTGCAGTCGAAGACTCTTTGAAGTCCCACGCTTCGTAAGATGATCAGCGCAATGTCGTTTGTGCAAAGAAGGAAGGAGGGAAGGACGGAAGGAAGGAAGGACGGACGGACGGACGGACGGACGGACGGAAGGAATGGAATGGAAAAAAAAAGAAACAGTCTTGTCGAGGTGCTGTAATTATCTATTGCTAACAATTACCATCTTTCCCTTTATACTCAAGAAGGAACTTACTGAGCATGTCCAAAAATGTGAGGGACACCATAAGGTTTGTGCCCCAGTTGAGAATAGTGGCGATGGAGAAGGCCCTTCCTTTGATACCAGCTGGGAAGATTTCACTTAACAGCAACCAGGAAACTGCGAAGCAAGGAAAGCAAATTATATCATAAAATTAGGGCTTATATAGTGACAATAACGACCTAAAACTGCGAAGGTATAAAACATTGAGTCAAAGGGTGCGTTTTTTATGGATATATTCTGGTCATCCCAAAGATGAAACAGCCGAGATACCGCTAAATATTACACCAATTCGGACCTTTCTCTAATCTTCTAAACAAACCTGACATTAATCAGTTGTCTGTGATTGAAAAGTTTTCATGTGAGTGCAGCGTTCCTGATAAGGTTACTTCGTATTACTTTGGAACGCTTAACACGAAAACTGCGAGATCAATCAATGGTACTTTTTCTCCCAAGTTAACAAGCTTACTTGGTCCAAAACTGAACGAGTAGGCGCCAACAAACAGAACTAGAGCGCTGAGTGTAAAATACCGCAGGCCTTTATTGGCTAACACCGGTATGGATCCTGTTGTGTTGAGCACAGATGCAGTTGAGTTCGTCAGAGAATAAATATTTGAAGAATTTGTTAAAGTGGTCGGCGGAGTTGCGGTAGAAAAGAAATGAGGCATTGTTGACATCGAAGGTGACGTTGAAGATTGCAGAGCGGTGGAGTTATAGTGACACATTCTTTGTGGCTGACCAAGAGATGTATGTTGAGCAATGATTCCTAGGGTTAATATGACAGTCTGACATCATAACTGAAACACCTATGAGAAGAAAACGGCGACGCCCTGGAAAAGAGAGAACAATTGAGATTACAGAAACCGTCAAATGAGTAGGCCAAAAAATTAAACAAAAAAAGAACATGGAAATCAGTCTTACCGCCCCTGTCTACAGTGCTGAGAGAGATTACTGTAGCAATAAGCTGTTGGAACAAGACAAGCGAAAATCAGTTATTATAACGACAAAGTAAAACCTTAACCACAGTAATCACACCTGACCAAACACAGCAAATATAGTTAACACAGCGAACGAATCAGAACTTGAAGCAAAGACATACCAAGAGCGGGGAAACATGTGCTCAGTGCCAAACGCGGGAAAACATACGATCGTTGCCAAGCGCGGGAAAACATACGGTTGTTGCCAAGCGCGGGAAAACACGCGATCGGCGCCGAGCGCGGGAAAATATATGCTTCGTACAAGCGCGGGAAAAATATAATTGGTGCCATCCGCGGGAAAAAGTGCACACGTCTTTCCGTTTTTTTTTTTTAATTGGGGGGGGGGGGGGGGGAGGGTTTGGAAAACAGAGGGTTTGCTCTGATTCAATGGCAGGAGGATTTTTACAACAGTTATAGACGTCAATATATATGTATATACATTGAGAACTAACAATCATTATCTTTCAACAGTTAATACAACTTTAAAACCCTAAATATTCAAGTAAATGGCCCAGCCATCCATACCTTAGCAAGGCCTATCCCTAAGCTGGCGAGGGTGGCTTTCTCACCACTTTGAAAACCAAGTGCTTGAAAGATTGTGGAAGCGTAGAACACAATTGTTGGTTGACCCGTGAACTGAGAATAAAAGATAGAAAAGGTTTAAACTGGTAATTGCAAGGAGGGTGTTTGCCAACTGTGTCAATGCAGCATCATGCACCATGCATCATGCACCATGCATCATGCATCATGCATCATGCATCATGCATCAGTCAATTCCAGCAGTGCCCATGTCTCTTCGCCCCCCCCCCCCCAACCCCCTGGGCATTAGCATTTTATGACAAAATTGGCAAATGCCCGATGGCAGGGACAAAATTATTCGAATCTAGACAAATCTAAAAGTTATTGGAAGGCAAACTAAGTCAACAGAGAGGTATTTTTCTAAGTCAACAGAGAAGTGTTTTTCTAAGTCAACAGAGAAGTGTTTTCCCAAAGTGTTCCTCGAGAAAACCATTACAGAAAGTTTGCACAACAAATTTCTCATCAGAAATAGAGACAGGATTCTTTGAGGTCGAAAACACAAGGATGTCAAATGCCCCGGGGTACAGTGAGGGTAGGATTACCCCCAACCCCCGGGATTCAAAATTGTGGGTAAATGCCCTACTAAAGCCCAGGGGTGATGGGCACTGCTGCAATTGACTGATGCATAACCCTGCTGACATGAAAAGTTGAAAAGTTTCAGAAATGAGTCATACCTGTTGTAGAAATACCACTCCGCAACCAATAAACATTCTACTTCTCATGTTATCCATACGGCTTATGAGGTCAGTGAACTTGTAACGCTGCATGTGAACAAATTAAACATAATCACACTTGCATTTAAGGAAATGCATGTCTCTATTGCATGTCTCTCCAAGTGGTTTAATGTCATGAGAATTTTACTCTTTTTGGTCAAAACTGCACTGAGTACATTTGTTCTTACATAACATGCTCTTACACCGAGAAGAAAAATAATATTAAGTGATTCTGAACAAAAGCGTTAGACACCATATGAAGGTTCCCTTCAAATGGCTACAACAAGCCTCTGTCAGTCACTCCAATTCACAACAAATTGCCAAACATACTGGTTCTTTAACCCAACAGTAATCAGCTTCAAATTTCTCCTTGTAATATCAATGTTTAATCAAACAGAGAGGTCATGAAAATAAAGGATATGATCACACCAGATAAATTCTACTAATATTTGAACAACTTCTCCCCACTTCTTGTTAAAGAAACACAGGAAGACAAGAAAGGAGAAGTTATACTTCTTGAATTCTTGTTTGAAAATTTTTAACAAACAGTAGTTTTAATCCCACAAGGAAAAAAATCCTACAATTGATAAAATTTTGAGATTTTACAAGGAGGATCACAATTTATTAGCTGTTTGGTTGTTGTGTAACAGTCAGGTAAATGATACTTATATATATGCATAAATAATTTATTTTAGACCAGGAGTGCTTGCAAAGACATTCTACAAGGAGCAGTTTTCAAAGGATGATATAAATCACATCATTATGATAGTGGTAGTACAGTGCTTTATAAGGTACATACATATTCCACTTTGAGTCCAGATTTGATTCTTGTAAGCTCCTCATATGGGTCACTTGACCAGCGCAACTTCTGAATCATCCTACAAGCCTACAAATTGGCAAGAAATGAAACGGTTTGATCTTTTGAGAAAGGGAAGGGGTGTAGTTGTCAGTGCAAGTATCAAGGTTTCAATCCCTTAGATGGGAGCAACGGAAAATTGTAAGAATGAAGACAGTAAATTAAGCTATTTTTCTTTATTTTAAACTTTTCATAGGAAGTCTCAGCCTCCTTCCCAGGGGGTTACAACCCCTCTCCCCAGGGGGATGAGTGTCACAGCCCCCTCGGACCCCAACCTTTCCACTGGATCCACTTATCACATGAGTATTTTATCCAAAGGCTTCAATCATTCTTAAGAACTTTACCATGCATAGTTGCAGCCAGGATTTGACTGAATACAACAGGCAGGTGATTTCACTGAGGTTTGCAAGAAAGCTGCCCCCCAGGTTTCATAATTCTCATTTTCACTTCCAGAGTAAATTGCAGAGACATGAAGTCTGTTAAAGAAATCCTGTGCTGTGACCATTCAAACAAAACCTCATCAGCAGTACTTTTGCATGGAATTTGGGATTTTCCTTGATTTTGATTCTTGGCACTCTTGAGAGTTAAAGGGCTATTAGTAGTCTTGGGGTGCTTACCATTTGTCAGAACTCGCCGGCCAGACCAATGAGTGAGACAAGAATGTGGCATTTTGGAGACTTGTTCCTACAAGTCCATTATAAGGTTACATATTATTAATTTTCTGAATTGACCAGTCTGGATGACCAGTTCTGACGAATAATGGCATAATATTTACGAATTGAGTGGTTCGGCCGGGCAGTTCTGACAAATGGTAAGCGACCTTAGTACCTTTTCATCTTGTCCATTCACTATAAGCCACCTGGGACTGTGAGGTAAAAAGAACATGCCCACACCTTGAATAAAGGCAGGGATGCCTGACAGACCAAACATGTAGCGCCTAGAACAAATCACACAAATTATAAGTGGTTATTGTATGAGGTTAAGTGTGATAGGCCCTTGTTTGAACTGAGCAATGAAATCAAATTGACAATAATTAATTCATTGATTCACTGTAGGCAGGAATGCTTGACCGGTTTTGACTGTAACTGGATCTGGTTTGCACAGTTGGTGGAGCAGTGCACCATTGAGCAGGAGATGGGAGGGATTTCAATAATTGCTGGCTGGATTATTAAAGGAGGTGCTGCTATTTGCAACATCATCTTATTACACCATTATGTGGCCCAAATGGCCACAGAACAGTCCCATTTCAAATTTCAGGAGATCTGGTACATGTTGTTATGCGCTTCAGTTTCTCAAACAGTTTTGCTTAACCCTTATTGGTTTAAGTTATAGGAATTCTAACCGCAGTTAAGCAGACTTACCAACCAGATGGCAAATCAATGAACAAGGCATTAACTGAGTATGCCAAAAGGATTCCAATACAAATACCAACTTCATTGAAAGAAACCAACAAGCCTCGTCTATTCTGTAAAAAAATTATATGGAGTTTAATTAGTACCTAAATTTCCTATGACAATGTTAAAATAATAGCCTCCTGCTTAAATATTAAAATTTTGTTTACATGTCCTAATTTCTTTGTTATAAATGGGAAAACACACACTTGTCTTATAAGGTAAAGTCGCACTCGGGCCACGATGGCCCACACGGCCAGAGCTTAACCCGGTTTCTGTAGCATGAAGCAACTAGGAATATTGCTACTCCCCCTGGATGGGATGCTAGTCCATCGCAGGGTTACCCCCAGCATTTTGTCGCCGGTACCCATTTATACACCTGGGTGGAGAGAAACAGTGTGGAGTAAAGTTTCTTGTCTAAGGAAACAACACGACGGCAGAGACCAGGCTCGAACCACCGACCTTCAGGTTGTTATTTTTATTATTATTATTATTATTATTGTTATTATTATTATTATTATTATTATTATTATTATTATTATTATTATATTATTATTTATACACTATCCATTCTAACAGTTAAATAGCAGTTTGGATAATGCTATAAATGTTTGTCAAGAAGCTTTTTAGCAGAAGACTAATATTTATTTTTTAGGCATTATTTTGTCTCTTAAGTAAAAAAAGGTGAGATCTTTCAGAATATTCAACCAACATCACCATAACTTTTACATGAAGTCCCACCACCTTATCCCTCCCGGGGTTATAACCACATTACACAACCTGACTGATCCCCAGTCATGTCTCTTGTCGTCATGTCTCTTGTCTCTCTTGGGAGTCGCAAGACGCAGGGTACACGTGTGGGGGATAGATATGTGTAGATAGATAGACAAGAAGCACAGCCAAGGGGAGCGCAAGCAAGACTGAGAGACGACTGCAGACAAGTCAGGATTTATTTAACTGCACTCACTGTAGGAGCTATCTCAGAGATGTAAATACATTCAGCAATAGCAGACAAGGAAACACCAAACCCAACTACGAAACGACCAACAACCTGCAAGATATGCCATTAATGCTCACTTCACACTTAAAATGCTTAAGGCAGTGTTACACATTGCAATTTTTGGTGCAGCAAATCTCACAACACCATTGCAAGACATGCCGCCTGAACGACTGTAGTGTGTAACACCTCTATACCTGCCAACTTTTCCCGAGTGATAGGCGTGAGAATTTTTTGTGGGAGTGCCAGGATTTCCAAAGGCGACCCGACCAAATCCGTAGAGAACCTGTCTATTCCGAAGATGTCCGAAGTTTTTCAAAGATGTTCCGAACCTCATACGTCTGTAATAATTGTAGTGTTCAGTACAATACAAACCTATAAAAGAGTGCCATATTTTCATGAACATAACTATATTTTTAATTGAATCACGTGATCAGTTAAAGGGAACCTCCATTGTTATAACAAATTGACGTTAAATTGTTGGAAATAAAGTCTAAATTAAATTTTTTTAAAAAGCAGGTGCAAATAAAATAATATTATTTTAGTGTACAAAAAAATGGATATGAATATCGCCTATTTTCGCTTTTAAATTTTCCTCGCGCCCCCATTTTGAATATTTATGACGTGTTACGGTTGTCTAATTGTTGCATACAAAAGAACTTCGATTCTTAACAATAGCGGCAACCGTAACACATCATAAATATTCAAAATGGCGGCGCAGGGAAAATTTAAAAGCGAAAATAGGCGATATTCATATCCATTTTATTTGTACACTAAAATTATATTTGCACCTGTTCTTTTAAAAATTTTAAATTTCGACTTTATTTCCAACAACTTAATGTCAATTTGTTCTGACAATGGAGGTTCCCTTTAAGGCTGATAGCTCAAATTTGTAAGTCAGGAGTGAGGAATTGCTCCATAGGTGTGAATAGGCGTGAGATCGGAGTTTTGGACTCACAGGCGTGAGACTTGGCAGGGGTCTAAACCCCCCTGCAATGGTCAAAATCGTTGCAAGACAAACTGCTGTTATAATCTTTGCAGAAAGTAGAATTTGGTTCAACTTTTTACAACTATTGCAACAACTTTTTTTAGCATCACAGCATGTCGCAAAGTTTTGGTTTTAAAACCCCTGTGCACATGCATGACAACCAAATCGTTGCAAGCTGCATGAAGAACGTTGCACCATAGTAACAGTAGTAACGTAAGTAGTGTAAGTAGTAATGTAGGTTCGTGCAGCAGCATCAATCTTGCCAATCTTACAATTGCCTTTACTACCAATAAATCATTCTTTTAAATGGTAAACTACAGCCAAAGTAATAGGAAGGTCCGAGGACTCATTTATTATATTTTATATAACTTCTCAAACTTATGAATAAATCATGAAGAAAATACAAACTAGTAAATTAATGTTTAACGAGTGTTTGGAAATCAGATGAAACACTCCTCATTTTGCATCTTTAATTTCCCCTTCTAAATCATTTTGTTTGAGAAGTAATATCAAACATTCGACGCAGTATTTCATCACAAGATCAAACACCTTGAAATTCGTCAAAAATAATCTGCTGCGCATCATATTTTCACCTCTCTTCTCAATGTTTGATCTATTTGTGATGAAACACTGTCTCATGTTTGATATATAACATACCAGTACTGCAAATGAAGGTGCCAGTGCCAAGATTATAGCTCCAACAAGAAATACTACAGAATTGATGATGATTGCCATACGTCTTCCAACAAAATCTACAACAATGCCTAGAAAAACAAATCACACTTGCATTGATATACAAGGTACTGCATTGTCAGGAAGCTGAATTGTACTGTTCATTATCTATTAATTGAGACATAATTTCTGAAAGGGGTTTATGTTCATGACAGGTTTCATATAACTAAGGTGGTGCTTAATTTAGCGAGGGCACTGTCTCAATCAAAGAAATAAAGCACTCCTGGCTAGGATCCTACAAAATCATACAGGATCCCACAGGATCTTACACTAGGATCCTACAAATCCTACAGGATTCCACAGGATCTTACAGGATCCTGCAAAATCCTACAGGATCCTTCATAATCCTACAGGATCCCACTGGATCTTACAGGATCCTGCAAAGTCCTATAGGATCATACATTAGGATTTCTACCACTCAGGGATTTATTTTTGCATAAATTATACCTCCAGTTAATGACGCCAACACTGCACCCATCAGCATAGCACTAACCACCATCTCCTGTTCAATGCAGTCCAGATGAAATTCATTCCTTAGTTGGAGAATGGCACCAGACACAATACCTGCAAGATGTCCATATGAACAGCACTCAAATTTATAATAAAATGTTGAACATCTATTATAATTCAGACTCATTTCAGACTTTGACAATCTTGGTAAATGCAGAAAAAAAGCCAGTTTTGATATGCCAAAATATTGAGTCAGACATAAAGATAATTTATGCATCTAGAAAGCAGACTGCAATGAAAAAGTTCAGTAGAAGAACTATTTGAATAATCAGCGTACAATGTACAAGTCATCTTTCATATCGTTAATAAATTTATTGCAAACATGCATAAACTAGAAACCATCAACAGCTATTTCATAGCTCCTGTAATGTGAAATGTGAATAGCTTTGGAAAAACATTTAAAGGAAAGCTAAAATAAAACATTATTTATTATTAACCTATTGACACCTCAAACGCCTATAAATATAACTGCCTGTGACAGAACCAGTCCTTCTACCATTTGCGACATCATGCTTTTATGATAAAAGATGTCTTTTGTAACTAACTCACACAGAAGGAAGAAGTACCCAAGTACCCAACATGTAAAAAACCTGTCAGATTTGACTGGCAAAATCAAAGGAAAATCTGGTCTTCCTACCATTTGCAACTTCTTGTTAAATAATTTCACCTTCTTCAGCATTTTTCTGGAAAACTTTGTACTAGTACATAATTTATTAATCATAAAGTCTAGTGAAGGGCCAACGAGGGTAAAAAATGAAATAAGAACAAAAAGGAAAGGGGAGTAAAACAAGCTTATTATCTTAAAATTTTGCTTTGTGCACATTCCCAAAACCAAAAGTCGATTAATTTATTTGAACCAGAAAGGAAAGGACACTAGGTTTTCATGTTGCAAACAACGTTTTGGGTAGTTTGCTTGCAAAATTGCCTCCACAGCAGTCAGAAAACAGCATTAGTGGCTTCAAATTGCCATTTTGTGCAAAATTTCTAGGAGTCAATAGGTAAAGTACTTTAAAGAAAACACCAATTTTATTATCAAGTTAATCATGTCATCTTCAGAGTAGCCCTAAAGATTTATTGGATGGGACCTAGTTTCTAGAGAAACTGTGGTGCACCTGCATTAGTTGGGGGGGGGGGGGGGGGGGAAACACAAGAATTTAGTTTTATGGACTGAGTCGATAAGGTAAATTGACCACCGTAATAAGATTCAAATAGCTGACATTTCGAGCACTAGCCCTAAAGATTTAACCCTGAAGCTGACTTAATTAAGTTGAAAACGTTCAGGATTTTTTTCTTTTAAAGTAATTTTATTAATAATTTTTACCCACAAACAGTTTTACTAAAACAATCATAAAAGAATTTCATACCAATGTCATAACCAAACAAAACGCCACCCAGTGCAGCCATACATGCTGCCATTGCCAGGTACATCAATGAATTCTGTGGACAGCAGGAACTAACAAAATAAAGACAAAATAGGCAATCAGATGGTGAAAATCAAAATATTGTTTATCATTAAAAAATACATTTACAAATTTCTGCTTAATAGAGTTTGTGTCATAATTATACAAGTGGGGTTTTTATTTGAGTGTGACCTCTGTTAATTATATAGAATGCTTCTTTCCAGAGTCAAGCGTTATGTCACACAAGATGGTTCCAAGTTTTGAATCCTACAGTGTGACCATTCAAATGAAAGCTATTGCGCAGTACTTTCCTGTGGTACTGTTTATTACGAAATTACAGTATACCGGTTTAGTTCTTACTTCGCTACATCAATGAACTGATGTCAAGGACGAATGGTGGCATAAAGCTTCCCCTTGTTGAAAATTAAAGTGCCTTATCATGAACAGTTTGTGACACTGCATGAACATACAGTATTATTGTACATTAAAATTTTGACTATTGATTGACAAATTAAAGTGCTACTACGATCAAATTTTTGATTTTCATTTTTTTACATTTTCGTGTACTATTAGACTTCCTTACTCATCTAGCCAAATTTTAATTCATTACGAACATAAGAAGTCATTTAATTTTATCATTTATTTCCGAGAATTTACGGCCGCCATTAAAAACCCTTGTTCCAAGGCTTGGTTGCGAATGGGAGAAAGTGACGTAAAAGACTCAAACATACCTCACGGGTTGAAATTATAATAACAATAAGTATTAAAAACCACGCAAAAAGCAACAAAAACTTTGGACTTGTTCTTCATGCAATTTTCTATGCTGATTGTTATTATAATTTCAACCCGTGAGGTATGTTTGAGTCTTTTATGTCACTTTCTCCCATTCGCAACCAAGCCTTGGAACAAGTTTTTTTAATGGCGGCCGTAAATTCTCGGAAATAAATGCTAAAATTAAATGACTTCTGATGTTCGTAATGGATTGAAATTTGGGAAGATGAGTAAGAAAGTCTAATAGTACACGAAAATGTAAATAAATGAAAATAAAAAATTTGATCGTAGTAGCCCTTTAAAGGTATATACAATTTAAAAAAACTTGGTCTCGCTACTTTGGGGGAGGAGGGGTCACTACTTTCGGGGGGGGGGGGTCGTTACTTTCGGAATTTACTAGTGGCCACAAAAAATTGACGTTACTTTCGGGGGGTTGCTACTTTCGAGGGATCGTTATTATCGGAACTCTGCGGTATATATATGTTGTACAAGGTGGTTCTAACTTTTGAGTCTGTGGATGAAATCCTAAAGTGTGACCATTCAAATGAAAGCTACCGGTATTGAGCAGTACTTTCCTGTGGTGCTGTTTATTATGCTGTACAAGGTGGTTCTAACTTTTGTGTCTGTGGATGAAATCCTAAAGTGTGACCATTCAAATGAAAGCTACTAAGCAGTTCTTTCCTGTGGTACGGTTTATTATGCTGTACAAGGTGGTTCTAACTTTTGTGTCTGTGGATGCAATCTTAAAGTGTGACCATTCAAATGAAAGCTACTAAGCAGTACTTTCCTGTGGTACGGTTTATTATGCTGTACAAGGTGGTTCTAACTTTTGTGTCTGTGGATGCAATCTTAAAGTGTGACCATTCACTGACAATGAAAGCCACTGACCATTACTTTCCTGTGGTACTGTTTATTATGTTGTACAGCGTGATTCTAACTTTTGAGTGTGTAGTTGAAATCCTAAAGTGTAACCTTCAAATGAAAGCTACATGTACTAAGAATTTCTTTTCTGTGGTACTGTTTATCATGCTGAACAAGGTGGTTCCAACTTTTAAGTCTTATTTAGTGGATGAAATCAAACAAAAGCTGTTGCTGTTTTTTTTTTCAGTTTTCTCTGCTTAAAAATGTGTCAATGTTTTCTTTGGTGCTCTTCTAAGGTATCTAGAGGGTTAATGTTACTTCTGAAAAAAGACAGTTCTTCACTTCCCTTTTCTTCAAGCAGAATGAATTAACCCTTTCACTCCCAGAGTCAATTATGGAGACATGTAATGAAGTTCTTACTTTCACGTCTGTGCATAAAATCCTATGGTGTGACCATTCAAATGAAACCTCTTCAGCAGTACTTTTGCATGGTACCGTTTGTTCTAACTTTTGAGTCTGTTGATGAAATCCTATGGTGTGACCATTCAAATGAAGCCTCTTCAGCAGTACTTTTGCATGGTACCATTTGTTCTAACTTTTGAGTCTGTTGATGAAATCCTATGGTGTGACCATTCAAATGAAACCTCTTCAGCAGTACTTTTGCATGGTACCATTTGTTCTTACTTTTGAATCTGTGGATGAAATCCTATGGTGTGACCATTCAAATGAAACCTCTTCAGCAGTACTTTTGTATGGTACCATTTGTTCTAACTTTTGAGTCTGTTGATGAAATCCTATGGTGTGACCATTCAAATGAAACCTCTTCAGCAGTACTTTTGCATGGTACCATTTGTTCTAACTTTTGAGTCTGTTGATGAAATCCTATGGTGTGACCATTCAAATGAAACCTCTTCAGCAGTACTTTTGCATGGTACCATTTGTTCTAACTTTTGAGTCTGTTGATGAAATCCTATGGTGTGACCATTCAAATGAAACCTCTTCAGCAGTACTTTTGCATGGTACCATTTGTTCTTACTTTTGAATCTGTGGATGAAATCCTATGGTGTGACCATTCAAATGAAACCTCTTCAGCAGTACTTTTGCATGGTACCATTTGTTCTAACTTTTGAGTCTGTTGATGAAATCCTATCATGTGACCATTCAAATGAAACCTCTTCAGCAGTACTTTTGCATGGTACCATTTGTTCTAACTTTTGAGTCTGTTGATGAAATCCTAAGCTGTAACCATTCAAATGAAACCTCTTCGGCAGTACTCTTACATGGTACCATTTGTTTTTCATGATTTTGCAAAATGAAATTTGGAATTTTTCTTATTTGATTTTTGGGACTCTTGTGAGTTCAAGGGTTAAACTTACCTCTCAGCAAACTGAGGTTGAACCAGATGAAGCTCTTCCACTATACTACTGCTTGCATGTTCAGATGGTTCAGGATCAAGGAGGCTTGCTACAAAGAAATCAAAATTAAGGATATTCAATTGGATGTTAATATCTGGTTTTTACTGATTACACAGACATCCTTTGGGCTTGTCACTGTCTAGGTATGCCTATACCTAATAACACCCCCATTTACACCCTCAACATACTATTCAAAAACTAAACATTATGTAGGGTTGAAAACTTAATTTTAACAGTGACTATCAGAGCTGTTATTGGAATCAAAAACAGCACTTGAACATCAGTTTGGGTTTTTTGTGATTGTATAAAACAATTAAATGTCAGTTTTTTTATGTGTCTGTCTTTAATTAATAACAATAAACGTGATCTAGCCTAATTCACATTGTTATATAGCTGGAGTTTTTCTCAATACAATGCACATGTTGATTGGTTGATACATGGTCACATGACATCTAACAAACGAACTGTTTCCCGCCGATTGTCCCAAGCAGGCAACATTTGCAGAGGGTAACATTGCATTGTTGCCTGCTAGTGCATGTGATCAGACCGTGACAAAAGGTGGCATGATTATGATGCGACTGATGTTTACCTTGAGTGCTTGGCGCGTTTTTTAAACTGTTTTTTCCATGACAAAGAAAGCTATATAACAAATCACTCAATGACTGATCTCTTGGGAAACAGTGAATTTTGTTACCCTCTGGACCAGTCATTAAGTGTTTATAATTTGCTGCTATTGGGGACCACTTATTTGCATCTCATTGATTCATTCATACATGTATGCCTTGTCTACCAAACATTCAGTGCTGGATCATTGTGTAAGTTTATCATGATTCCCTAGTACTGCATTGTGCATCACTACTGAGCATAATATCTTGCACCATTTGTATGCACATTCCAAAGCAAGAGGGTTTCCTTTGGGGAGTCAGTTCGCTAAGTAAATAGGTGGCTCTTTTCTCCTAAACAAACATGGTGACCTTTCTATTTTATTCCACAAATTTGAAGAAAATACTAATCTCCATGCTATATCCAATTGGAGAATTTTTTTAGTCAATTTTAAAAAATATTCTCATGGAGTCACTCTTAAAAGTGGAATGGCCCATTGTAACAAGACAAGACTGCCAAATTAGATTTCTCCGTAAAGGCCGGAGAAATCCTAAGCTTTGTGTATGTGTATATTATGCCTAGAATTGCGACACAAAACTCTCGAAAGACAGCAATAAGTTTATGTATATTTTATTTGGAAGACTGGCCAATAACAGAACAACTTCAAGAGGACCTATCTGACCTGGTCACATGGTCAGATTCTGCTAGCCTAAACTTTAACTACATCAAATGCAAAGTGCAACGCATCACTAGGAAACTTAAACCCGTCACCTTTGTCTATCATCTGGCCGGCTGTCAGTCAGCTTGAAGTTGTCTCTGCCGAGGATCTCGGTGTTTACATCACAGGTAACCTCACGTGGAACAAGCAAGTCAATGAGCAATGCGCTAAGGCCAGCAGGCTCTTGGGATATGTACGGAGAAACTCCAGACTCATCAAAAGTATTACGGTTAGATGCTCGGCATACCTCACCCTAGTAAGATCCTATCTTGGCTATGCCATGCAAGTCTGGTCACCGCAGTCAAAAGACCTGATTCGAAAGCTTGAGCGTGTCCAGAGGCATGCAACAAAGTATATCCTGGATCTTCCATTCATGTGCGACCAAACATATAGGGACAAGCTAACAAAACTAACCTATTACCAATCTCCTATTGGCACAAGTTTCATTTTCAAAGTTGTAACCAGCAAAGTTAGAGTTCTCCCACAAGTCTTCGTTACTTGCACTACCAGATCTAACAGCTACTGTAATGTTACTCACTTTATTTCAAGGAAATGTACTGTAATACTGTCACTTTTCATGAGTTCTTTTTTTAATAGAACCGCCAGAATCTGGAACACCCTAACAAATGACCTTTAACTTTCCTGCAATCTCCTGATCAGTCAATTCAAATCCATCATGTATAAGCAATATGTAGTTGCCTTGGAATATAACTACAACCCAGAGGACCCAGTCCTGGAAAACCATCTGTCCGTCATGTAACATTGCATGTAACGTGTCTGTCCATCTTCGTTGTTGTTTTTAATTGTCATATGCAGCTTTACTGTTTTTTTTTTTACATAAATTATATTTTTTTAAAGCTCTGGGACCACTGTAGTCGGCTTACCGCTGCTGTGACATGAGACATCCCTGCCTAATTAAGCATTTATCATTCTTTGGTTCAGTATATACTGACAGTATTTATTATCCTTTTTTTTCTTTTGTATCATGTAATAGGCGAAGCTAATAAAATAAAGAAATAAAAAAATATAAGTTTAAGCTTAAGCTTACATGGAGCCAACTTAAATTATTAAATCGCTTCACAGCAAACTTTGCCAATGTTTTGACGAAATTTATGATCAATAAAAGGAGAGACGCGTAAAAAACTATCGTCGGTGTTTTAAACTTATAAGCTTACTTGTATCTCTTCCACCAACATAATAATCTCCCGACTCTTCCATTGCCGAAGGTTCCATGTATGTGGGCCGCATGTGAGCAGAAATGTCACGTTTTCACGCAACCATTGTAATTATCACATAAAGTCGGATTCTCGGGGGTGATTGTTCATTGTCACTTCAAGCTCACCAGTTTCCTGTTATTTTTGTCGGAGCATACAGGGCAAAATGCGAAACTCAATTTTTAAAACAAGTTCTCAGGGATGCAGTGTAAGTTTCCGCCGCCATACTGTCCGCTCGCCCTAGTCTTCTTTCCGAGAATCTCATTCTCAAGGCGAGGCAGCGCGGGAAACCAGGAAAACGGGAAACCTGCAGGGAAACCACAGTTTTTCGCCTTTTACTTGATGATGTGGCGCTTATTTACTTTTGGCAGCTCAAGGGAGAACGCTTATTTCTTTTTTTGTCAAAAACATGCGAGCGAGAAAAAGCACTTAAATGAACAACAACAGAACATGTACAATTCGCATAGTCACGGTAACAATAGTTTTCGTAGTCAGAATGTGTGTGGGCATGTGTGTGTGTGTGTGTGTTGGGGGGTGGGGGTGGGGGGCTATTAGAAAAGGGAAGCTTACTAACAAAACGACGTTCAAGGGGTGGGGTGAGGCACATGTTAGAAAGGGGGTGCTAAATCCAATCATTACAGTATCTTGGTTTGAAAAATTAGAATCAGGTGTTGGAAATAAGAATCAGGCTTCCGGCCTGCCTAGCAGAACCAAGTACAAATTGATAATCTTTTGCAATTTCCACTTTGAAAAAGGAGAATGAAAAATAGCCAGTGGAAATACCAGTTGTGAAAAAGCTTTCATTAATTGGTTACACTTTAGCATTTCATCTACAAACTCATTAAAATCACATTAGCGTCACACAAGGTTTGGCTTCGAGAAAGTTCATATTTGATTTACCACGGGTCAATCTTCAGTGTTTCGGTGAAGATAAACCCAAGTCTGTTTGTTTCATATCAGCTCGATAAACGTGGACTAGAACTATATTTAGATCCCTCGAGTCTGTTATAATGTCCGATCCGTAATCTCGTGAAAATTGAAAGTTAATCAGATAAAGTCAAAAGGTGCTTTTGGCACTAAAATTAAAAACTGCCAAGCCTTTGACACTAGATAATTCTTCGGTTCCAATTAGGGCAGTAAAATGTAAATTCAGCAAGCGACATTTCGTCGCTGAAAGCAGACCTTAATGAATTACTCTTGAGAGGTGTTTATCCGTTGTATTAAAAGCTTTTTCAGCCAGGCTGTTAGCGACTTATCACCAGACATATTATTATAATTTACAGACAGAAAAAAACTGAAATATCGGTCCGGTTCTGTGTTGATTCGCGGGTAGAATTTTTCATTTTAGAACCAAACAACTTCGTGGACAACAATCCTTATCTCCCGCTTTTAATTTTGGCATGTAAGTCCTTGAAATTGTTCCAATTTTAAAAACCATTATCTATGGGGCGAGCCGCTAATATACGCAGTAAATAATTCATGTGTCGATAATTTCCTTAATTCTCATTTCATTACATTATTCATTGCTTTTCACTTCGCCAATTTATCTAGGGTACTTTTTTAAATAAGCATCACACAACAAGCTCAGTCAAAACAACAGCGTGGAGCTAGGAAGATACCCTGGCGAACAGCTTGAGGTAAGATTGAATCAAATGCCCCTTGGCAGTAATTTTTTTTGTGAATCCGGGTGTGAAATGTTTACTTCTATTTTTTGATAGGGGTCTTTGCCCTCTCATACGTGAAACATTTTGCGTAGACATTTGGCAGTAGACTGTTTCTCGCGTGAGCTGAGCTGAAACAGTTATCCGAGCTTTGATCAAAGAATCCGAATTTTGCTGAAAATCTGGTAAGTCAAAGGAACAGAACAATCTATTCAGTGTAGTTTGGTAAACAGTACCAGTCGAATTTAATTCCTTGAAGGGGTCAAAATTTCGTTTCAATTAAGTTTCTTTTACACTTGAAGATTGCCTTTACTAAACTAAAAGATTGTCTTATATTTCGGCTGTTTTTGTATCCCGGTTGTCAGCGATGATAGTGTCCGTCGTATTGCAAGTCATGCTGAGATCGACTGAGAGAGACAGTGTGTTTTCACTTCTTTCTACAAAGACCTTTAAGGCTCTTTCGCTTTGTTTACGAGTCCAAATATTAAGTTTTTGTCAAAATATAATATAGCAACTTTAGTATCTCGCGTAAGTGTTGCATTGGTAACATGAAGAAAGGCGTTCCTTTCATAGTTTTCATTTGAATCAAGATCCTTTAATCTGAACGATCTCGCCCTTGAGAAACTTAAATCGAGAACAGATGCCATTTTAAACTTTGAATACAGTTTTGAATGGTTTATCTGATGGTTACAAATTTTGATTCTGACAGTAATTTATTAGGCGTGGTAAGTTTGATTCTTATTCATTTTCATCCGTTAAAATTCTGCAATAAACTGATGTTATCTTGCTGTTAAAAAGCTAATCATACGTCGTAGATGAGATCAATCGAATGACATTTTCCTCGCAGAGTAATCATGTATAATACAGTTGAAGTGAGTAACGTTATCAGTCAGTTGTTTTAAAATTTGACTATATTCTTGCAATTTTAGAAGAAAATATGATGTCTATGAACAAGCTTAAAATGACTACAAAAAGAAAACATGAAATTTTGTTTGTTATTTCTATGCAAAATTCAACAGATAAAATCAATCTTTAATACGTGCAAGTTTGTTTTCAAAATGTGTGCGCTCGACCAGCAAACGACTTGCGTAAATTATAAATTGAGCAAAAACCCAGGGCACCTCGAAGCGATTCCTATTCCGAAAAAGGACCGTCTTGCACATATAGATTATGCTTTCCTTTTAAAATTGAAAAAGGATGTTTATTTTTACTCTCCTAAAAGCGATAATGCTCTATCAAAAAAGTACATTGTGGATTTAGCTTAAGGCAAATTCCTAACCCAGCAGGAAGTATTCGCGGTTTCATTTCAATTCATAAAATAATAAATCAACGTTATTTTAATTAGTATTTTTTTATGATATAATAAATATCTCCAGCAAAAAAAAAACGTTTTTAGGTTTATAGTTACGTAAACCGAGTAAATAATGTTTCAACAGAAAGGATAACAGCTTGTATATTAAACTTAGTCATTAGTCAATACTTCATCATATTGTGATTCATTTTGTTTCAATCTTTTCGCTGGTTGAAGTGAGCCACTTCAAAATTCAAACTAATTCAAATAATTGCCGTTTCGCAAAATATTAGCAAAACAAACAAAGATAAACAGTACCACACAAAAGTGCCGCTCAAAAGCTTTCTCGTGATCCGTCATACTTAAGAATTCACTCGGCATGGAACCAACAGATAATTAACAATTATTCAACGAAGTGGAGCAAAGTGAATGGCGCATGGTGGTGCGTGAAAAACACTATCCACTAGTTTGATATATACTAATAGGCGTTAGAACTACCTTAATTAATCGAGATAATTGTGGAATTAGCAGAAATCGGACATTCAGTCAGAATGCTTGAAATTGCTTGGTTGTTTTATTTATATTTCTTTTAACCGTCAGCTGTAAAAACCAGGCTTAAAGAGCTTTCTCTGAAGTTGACAACGATAGAAAAAAAATGTCCAAGGAATTTCAAGTTTGTTTCAATTAATTAAAACTTACAAATTAAACAATATAACAATTTGACTAATTTGCATAATGGCACAAAACTGCTGACACAAATATAAGCCTCCCCTCGTACAGCGGTTTTTAGTTGAGTGTTGTAGAACCAAAACCAATCAGAACAGACACAGACAATCCAATGAACCAATCAGCACTCGAAGCAAATACATGTAGCCGGCGCCAAGCGCGGGAAAACGCGTGCGAGCAAGTCACGATTGGTTTTGGCCTTTACTTCTGGCGCCCGTTTCTCGAAAGTCCCGAACATTTTGGGACCCGAAAAGCTGTGTTACGTGAGAATGTTTACCAATAAAGATTCGGTTTTGTTGATTTTGAAAGCTAAGCAATAAAATGTTGCGTTTACTACACAACTTTAGCTGATTTGTCAAGTAAAGGTCCTGAGAACGAGGTTGCTGATTTGTGGGCTAAAAAGTTCAACGCCTTTCGTTAGAAACTACGTTTAAAAAATAGCTTTCAGGCCCGAAAAGTCCTTGTGAGTTTTGAGAAACGCACGCCTGGCGTGGGTTTCTCGAAAGTCCCGAAAACTTTTCGGACCCGAAAAGCTGTGTTACGTGCAGAATGTTTACCAATAAAGATTCGGTTTTTGTTGAATTTGAAAGCTAAGCAATAAAATCTTACCTATACTACACAACTTTAGCTGATTTGTGGGCTAAAAAGTTCAACGCCTTTCGTTAGAAACTACATTTAAAAAATTGCTTTCGGGCCGCGAGAGCGGCTGCCTGAGGTGCCTTCATAAGCTGACGTCCGATCTCATTCTCATAAGTGTATGTAAAACGCCATAAGACATGTGATATGTGCGCTATATAAGTCTCTATTATTTTTTTAGCATGCTCGGCTCAATACGTGGCAAAAAGTACCAATTAACTTTGATTCGTGACAATCACTCACCTCCGCATGACCGCGTTGTAAGAAGATGAAGTAGATTGAGGAAAATGACTGCACTATGAATAAGTTACATGTAGTTTGATTCTTTTATGTCGAAAAACTAGCGTAGGTAACAGTGGTGGACAGAGAGTAGCGGATCCAGGGCAGGGGGCAGGATTGTCCAGGGTGTCGGAACACGGAACCTCCCCCTCCCTATCAGCCCTAATTCCTCGATCCCGCCCCCTGAGTAAAATCCCCACGAAAAGATGTTAACAACGAGAAAATCGCAGCGTTAATTCTGCATTTACGTTAACGTAAATTTTATGGCCGCGTCTTATGCAGATAGACAACATGGAATAACCAGAATTGCGGGGTTTCACAATGAAGATGTTGAAACGAAACTGTTCATTAAGTTATGCTTCCTTATACACCTTATTCCAAAATGGCGGCCATTTTATTATTCTTTTATATACATGTAAATTAGCCCTCTTGGCCTCGTCAGCATGTGCAAAATACAAAAGAATTTTCAAGCGAAAATGAGGCCCAGAGGGCTAATTAACATGCATATAAAAGAATACTAAATTGGCCGCCATTTTGGAATAAGGTGTATGTAGGTAACCGTGTTATTCTGCCTCGAACCCAGGCGCGTTCTAAAAGATTTCGAGGGAACCCTTTGCGTTTAACCTGAAAATGCCATGTTTCCTTGCGCGCACAACTTATATTTCTATTCTTTTTTTAACCCTTTAACTCCCAAGAGTGCCAAAAATCAAAATTCACGAAAAATCCCAAATTCATTTCGTAAAATTTTGAAAAACGAATGGTACCATGCAAAAGTACTACCAAACTAGAGGTTTCATTTGAAGGGTCCGCGCACATAGGATTTCGTCGACAGACTCAAAAGTTAGAATTACATTACATATCTCCATAATTGAGCCGGAGTGAAATGTTTAAAGCGCTTGATGCGAGACAGCTTTTTGATTCGTTTACCAAACTGACGTCAATTTCGAGGACTTCACCGCAATTGTGATTCAATCAATTTGTAAGCTGTAAAAAGAAAGTGGGAAGATGTTTTCATCAGTTGATTTCCACGAGTTATTTGCTTTTCTTGATTCCCAAACCATTCTAATTAATGTAGACATGCCTTTTTGTCAGTTTTGTCAACTGCTTTCGTCTACACTTCACCTCTGCCAAACAAAAATACGACAACTTATAGACTGGAACGGAGCTTTTTTCTCTTCGTCGACACATCTGTCAGCAAGCTTTCAAAACGCGAACAAAAACGTTTATAGACCTTTATTGAGTTTACTTAAAAGTGCACTTGTAATTGCACTTTAAAAAATACTTTCAATTCCTCGTTTACTTAACTAGTTAAATCAAGTGTCTAAACGGAGTTGCTTGCGCAAATTTCGCTTTTTCTCGGTGTAATTTGTAAAAGAATTGGCAATCGTTGTTTAAAAAAGTCGGCTTAAATATCTTAACGTTTTACCTGATAATTTTCTTTTAAGGTCGTTTATGTCTTTGCTTGTAAATTGGCCATGTTTTCGATTTTGTAAAACAAGCACTTGAATAGTTCAGTCTGTTGTCATGTTCAGTGATGCTTGTCAGTGCCACTTTGAGTGTAGTGTGTCTGCATATTCGCCATACTCACGTCTTAATTCCTTTTCTAGAAAAAATTATGCTGTCGAATGTTATTGTTTTTTTCTTCAAAAGAATTGTATTGTAACTTCATAGTTAAACATTAAATGATTGAAATTAAAACGGAAACTCATTTAACAATGAAGTCCACACAAGTTACTCGGTTCTAACAATAATTTGAACATCTGAAAAGAATCCTACGTTAGACCAATTAATTCAAAAGGACATATTTAGCAGCACATTACTTATTTGCTTCTCGATATCTTGCAATTTTTTTTTATCTTGCTTTTGGCAGTGAGTATCCCGAGAATACAGCGAATACAGCCACCCCATATCGCTCCCGGGGGGAGGGAGTGAGGGGTTAACTGAAATGTAATTAGTATGACAAAATAAGCGGAAAGCTTATGAGAGGGTCTCAATGGGGGTGTAGCAAACACGGTACACGGTTAAAAATTTCGCGATTTCACGGTGCACGCTTAATTTTTCTTCGGTACGGTTAACTAAGATTAGCATACACGTATTACTATTCAAAAATTCACAACAACAACAAATATTGTCCCCCTTTCTAAAGAGTGGCATTGATAATCGGGGGCACTGACGATACTGACCCCTGAAATAATGAAAAAGCAAATCTAGTCAGTCTAATCAGGTTCCAGGCACAAAAAAGTAGTAGAAATGCAATTTTTATAAAAAAAAAAACGTCTCCTGCAATGCATGTTGAAGGCCCCGAGAAAAACAGCCAAGGAAAACAACAAAAACATTAGTGTATTTTGGCAAAGTGGTACTAAACAGTAAAAACGAATGTCAGAATTAAGACAATGAATTATTTACTGTTCATGTTATTTTTTGAGCATCTGAGAGCTATTTGCTTTTTTTGATTGTTTCCATCATAGTTTAGCGGTCTCCCTCTGCTAACTATGTTTGCATTCTTATTAGTTTTAACCATGGGCACAACGAAATATGTACTTACATTTCTAACGGTGATTAAACATCAAACTTTGCCCAGGCCTTGACTTGTCTTCCCGATCTTGTTATTACTGGCTTGTTTGTTACATAATCAGGTTCGTCATCGGAAAACAAACTATCGTCTGAGTCCGTTTCATATTCCTCGCCGAAATCACAATTTGAGTTGGATACCTGAGTTGACTGAGTTGCGTGGACAACTTCGATGGTACAATCATCAACAAAGCTGATTAAAGATACGCCCTCGGGCACGGGTACATTCGGGCCTTCAGCATCTGCCTTATCTGGGAGATCTGCGCTTATTTCTTGATCACGTCTAAAGAATAATCTTGTTATAGAATCGGCTTGCTTTGTATAGACGGCAGGAGGCAAAGCTCCTGCTTTATCCTTTGTGGTCTCAGATCGGACAGTTCTTTGCCTCACAGGGCGAAAGTTGTCAACCCATCCCCGTATTGTATCTTCCTCCCTATTGGAGAGCGTCTTGGATGGGAGTGGCGACATAAACTTGATGTCACCGAGCAACATTCCTGTTTGGGGAACTGGATAATAGGACGCTGGATGGGTGAAGTACTTTGCCGCCCATTTAGAAACTCGTTTAAGAGATTCTTTTGCTATAGTGCCAAAGTCCATGGCGTACTGAAGAGTACTAAATGTCTCATTCTTAAAGTGTGACACTGCATGCAGATTTTCTACTTCAGTTGTTAACAATGTTTTGAAAACAACGTTGTACTTGAATTCTGGATTTACTTTTTTGAGATTTATCATAAGATTGGTCATACCTTTCAACAAAAGCTCAATTGAGGTCTGCGTTTTTTTGGAAACAGTTCCTTGAGGACCATTTGTCGACGCGTCTTCCTTTAGTTGATTACTTTCCTTGACTTTGCGCACTGTCGATTGAACGTATTGGTGTACTTTACGTACATTCGACACCACCAATTCTGGAGTCATTTGCGCAGGAGTGCTTCCTTTACACGTAATTCCAAAACTGTCATAAAGAAGCCCCAAATGATAAAGAAACGACAAAGTTCCACTCATGCTAACTACTAGTTTTACTTTTCCTGCTGCTGCGTCTGTGACAAATATAGTGTTCGAAATACAGCAAATACCATGAGCTTGTATAAAACTACAGCATCGTCCAGTACCATCATCCTGTGCATCACATCAGTCGCCAGCAAGATGTACAACTTCGTTGGTGTGCGGGTTAAATGACTTCACATCACGAGCACCGATGTCTGTGAAGACTAGCAGCTCATTAAATTTGGATGCCCTCTTGATCTCCTACAGCTTCAATGTGTATTGGCCCAGACCCAAGGTTCGCATCTTATCCTTGAGGCCCAAAAAATCAGAAAGATGCTTTTCGAAAGCATTTAACGACTCCTTGTGCTCGTCGCTTAACAGAATTCTGGACTTATATCTTTCGATTGGCTTTTCTTGCCCTTGACTAAAGACACTTACAATGGCTTTAATCACACTCATCGTCAAGACTTTCGACCGGGACGATCAGACAGACTCTAAAATCCACCAGCCATGTGCTTATCTTGAAAAATGACGTCATACACAATGTGCATTGTTATTTCGTGTTCTTTGGGATGCCTGTGGTGATTTTGTCTATATATCGAATAAATAGTTTTTCTGTCTGAAAAACAAACTAAAAATACCAAATAGACCACATACATAAAATAATTGTTCAGAGCTTAGGATAAGCTACAAACAACACGGTTATTTCAACAAAAATAATTCACGACACACGGTTAATTTTTTCCCTTTTTCACGACACACGGTTAATTTTTTGGATGTTTCACGCCACACGCTTAACCCCATTGAGACCCTCTTATGACTCATTACAAAAGAGTAAACAAGTGGATCTTAAATGTAACCAATCCACAGTCCAAAAAAACACTTCTAAAGCGATGCTATCATCAAAATCTAAAATTAAATGCTAAGCTACAAATCTTATCAAAATGACCACTCGCCTGTGAAATATGAATAGAGAATGTTCGCCCACGCCATTATAGCATTTTTCACTGATTAATTAATTTTCAAAGTCAACACTGACGGTCAAAATCTAAGGAGACTAAAACACTCTTACCGGAATGCTGTTGATTTAGGGTGGCAGGATTTTGGCATAAAACACGAATTTAATAATGCGCTTTTCGTGGTGTTAGCATTCTTAAAGAGGTTTCTAGCAGAGACTCGTTGACGCCTTAATTAATATCGTCTTTCGCAAACGTGACCCTTCTAACCTCAATTTTATCTCGTCCTCACAGAGCACAGCCGGAGCGGACACTCATAGGTGAATATACACTCGCAAGACTTGATAACTTTCCTGTACAGGAAAAAGTCCTCATTTATCTCTCCGCCAAATTCAGGTGAGTTAGTGGGTTTCTTGTACTTAATTATTTCTTTTTCTGTTAATTTCTAGTTTGGTGTAGTGTGCAAAGTTCACCCAAACTAGACCGTAAGATATGTGGGTCGCGTGTAACCACAGCTCTCTTTTCAGTTTGTTTCAGTTTAAGTTTATGTCTGGCGAAAGCCGCTAGGGCGAAGGTGAGACTAATCCAAGTTTCTATCTTAAATATAAAGAAATTCTTTGATAATTTTCTCACCTTTTTGCTTGACGGCTAAGTTACACATTCTGTTTTTAATGTTGTTTCGCACATGGTCCACATGGAAAGCGCTCGGCTACCGTATTTTTTTCTCGCGCGGTATTTACTTCCCTTTGACCATTTCGCTCATTGCTGTACAATAATCGAGGTCAAATTCTCACGCAAGTCTGCGCAAGTCTTTATACAAGCCAACAACGCGTTGTTGACTCTTAAGTTATGACCCAAGAGCGAAGACTACACGGAATTAAATGCCGCCTTTTTGCGAATGTGTGTGACCTGCGAGTGGGAATACTGAGCAGTACTGAAGGAAGATAGTTCATCTTCGAAGCCACAGAGGGCATAGAGAGGCTTTATTCACAGTGCTCAAACAACTTTCTTTTCATTTTCTTTGTCCGCACAGGTTACGTTAAGATTTCATCAACAGGTTCAAACTGAACGCTTTACGCCAGAAACACTCCCATCTTGGGTTTGGATCAACAATTAAAATTCAGATTAATTTTACCTATCAGTAAAACTCAAGTGGTTAAACTATAATTATCTCTGCTTCAAAACGGAAGTTGAATTTTTATGAAACGATTTCCGCGGAGTTTTTTTTTGTCCTATCTACATTCAGAAAAGGTCGATAGTCAGAGATCAGCTTCTAAAATTGGCCCAATAACCTGGATTCTGTAATCGTCAAGGGTGTTGACAAAACTGTAAGGCATTGTGGATGCAAAACTCTTAATTAAGCTACTTTTCTGTCCGGCGAAGCCAAGATTTTCATACATAAACAAGTACTTAACGAAAACAGAGTCTTTAGGTATCTATACCCGATTTAGCCGAGATATCTCTACAAGCAATAAACATGTTTCAACGAGAATCTAATGCCTCCGTCGTTTGATGAACATGGCAACGAATTTCATTCAGTGGCCGGGAGGACACACAAGAATGGAAAATAATATTTAGACTTGAAAACATTATTTTTGTGTGCGTGATTTTTAGTTTCATACGGTCACAATTAAGACAGGGATCAGCAAAGGTCCTTGAAGAAAAGCGCATGGAATGATTTTTAATCAGATAAAAGAGAAAAGTGGATTACAGTTCTTTTGCGTAAGTTAACGCTATAGGCGTTTTAGATTTCAAAAACAAACATTTTACTGATTAAAACTGTTAATAAATGCACGAAAACAAAAGCAAATAGGCAATACGGTAATCTATCGGTCAAAAGTAAAAGATAGACCAAGGGAAAGGAGAAAAATCCCTCACCCCTATCCACCCGTGGAGGGGAGGTGCGTATCGCGCGGTCTTGGAATCTTGATGGATCAGGTATTGATCGCACAAGTCTGTTGAATCAGTAGAGGACCAAGTATTGTTTTGTTTGTATCACTCGCGCGCAATCTTGAAAAGACATATGTTTATCACAAGCAACAGCAAGTGCCATCGTCAAGTATAATTAGCAACATCGTCAAGATAATTCTGAAAGTAAACAATTAATTCACTCATAATGGGTTTGTTCCGACCTCACGAAAAGGCCTCGTTTTTGCCTCATTTTTCACACGAAACTAGCTTCTTTAAGGAAACATTCCATCGTCATTTCATCGCATTACTGACCTCTGAAGATCTGTAGAGTTGTTTTCACCCAGTTTGACAAAGTTCTTAATTTTATGCAGTTGTGTTGTTGATGTTGAGATCGAGAATACTCAGCTGCAGGAACCACACTGCCTAAAAGATTGAAATATCCAACGTTTCTTTAACTGTAAACTCTGAAAATTAAATAGTACGTCAAGATTAATCACGCTTGGGCACTCTCTAGCCTAATCGCGCTCTTTCGTGTTCATTGAATTGCATTTTTATCCTCCATCAGTATTGCATTGACCTTCTCGACCTTTTCCGCTTTGGAGCCAATCCGTTTCAAGTGATCGGTAGTCTTTTGATTTTTTTAGGATTTTTATAACACCTTCTATATCATAATATCAGATCAAATCCGATTTCCGTTTTGCGTTCTTAGTTGTTGATAAAACTGGCTCATCCATGTCAGGCGTGAACTATTAGATTTTTATTTTTTATTTTTGGGGGGGAGGGGGGTGAAGGTGGGTGATTTTTCTTGCAAGCCAAATCCGACTATAGGCTTTATTCAGTTTTTAGCCAAAAAAATAAAACCTGAAGGCAGGGCAGGGTATGGTTTTTGGCAACCTGGACCACTCCTCCCCCCTCCGCCCCTCCCCCCCTCTCCCCCACCCTCAGAAGTCTAACGGTTCATCTCTTAGTTGTGGTATATCGGTGATCTCTCGTCACACCGACTGACTTAAAAATAAACTGAGGGAATGTGGAAACATTCTTAGCTCTGGGTGAAAGCAAACGAAGAAACATACAACGAAAGTTTGCGCAGGGCTTCGTTCAGTCCTCTGGACGAGTTTTCAATTCTTTTCCCGCCCCTTGCAGTTATGTGAGGCTTCTGGCAACACGCGTGGCTGCAGCCGTTATCTTAGAGGATGGGGTAATGTATCCTCTCCAAAATAAGATGGACCTTCTGCTCGTTTGTCAATTATATTGTCAGTGCTCTCGTTTTCAACTTGGTCCCAGTGCTCAACTAGTTTGCAAATACTCACGGTCTAGAACTCAAGGAGTCAAGGTATATAAAGAACGCGCGCAATCCACGGCAAATATTCAGTCCTTCTTTCCACGCGTGTGCCCACGTGTGTCGCTTCTCATTCAACTATCCATGACACAGATGTGAAGGTTTTCCTTGCCATTGATATCAACCTGTCGAGTCAAACTTTTCCATCATCAGTGATTTTATTAAGAGGTTTATTCCAAATATTAAGGGATTTTTTTAGATCCTGGCAATCATGACCAGTGTTCTTATCTGATAAATACCTTTCTGCAGACACCACATGGTCACGCATTTACCCTCTTCGCCCCCGGACGACATACGGGCCACAATGTTACTTGGCAGCTTAACTCGATCCTTTGCCGCCGTCTGAGCTTTGCCGCCATGTCTTTTTTGGCATTCCTGGTTTCTGTTTCCCATTCCTGGTTTCTGTTTTCCCAGTCCAGTCCAGCCCGATTTTACCTTATCTGTCCCGTCCCGTCCCGTCCCTTCCCCACCCCAAACCCTGTCATTTGCAAGTGCCTATTCTGAAATCAATGTTGGATTATCGTTTCTGGTGACTTTGAGTCTGGTACTTTCGGAGATAAGGATTTCGTAATTTTCGGCAACCTTTACTCTCCAATAAGGAAACAATTTTTAATTTAAAAAACCTGTCATTTGCTATACATATTTGTGACATAAAGATGAAGTAACGTATTATCCCTGACCCAAGACAGTCCACTTCACATTCAGATCAGATACGTAGTTGCGATAAACGCTTCTGGAGGAAAGTGTTTTAGAGGTCTGAGTGTTTTTTTTAAAAAAATTGAATTGCTTCTCTGCTTTAATAAATATACGTTTATTAACCTCAAGAGAAGCGCAACTGTTGCTATTTTTGCTCCTAAACATCAACCGAGGCGATAGTTTGGAGCACCAGCCGGACAGAGGGAATTTTTCAAGATTTAGATAATCCGTTTATAGGTATGTTGCCTGTGAGTAAACATATTTTGTTGTTGATTGTTTATTATTCGCAGTTTAGCAGTATTTTCTATATCCGCCAAGAGATTTTGTTATGTTTGTTTTGTTTTGTTGATCGAGATTCCTTCTGGAACTTACACAGGAATGACTATTAATCATTTTAGACAAGATATATTACGTTCGCTCTGATGCATGTTGTCCACCCCTGCTTTCACTCCCAGAGTCAATTATGGAGACATGTAATGTAGTTCTAACTTTCGAGTCTGTCAATGAAATCCTATGGTGTGACCATTCAAATGAAACCTCTTCGGCAGTACTTTTGCATGGTACTATTTGTTTTTCAATATTTTACAAAATAAAATTTGGGATTTTTCTTGAATTTTGATTTTTGGCACTCTTGGAAGTTAAATCGTTATAATCGCCTTCTGTGTTTATTCATTTGAATCCTTCCCCCTCTTCCCGGAGTCAAATCTTGAGTCGTGAGATGAGTTCCTCAGTGTTGATTGTGTGGAAAATCATATGAAGTGATCATTCAGATAAAAACTATTGCCGCTAACGGGCAAGAATATTCCGTGCGTATACGACTTCGCCACTGAATTCCTGTTATATATCACAGCCATTACAGATACGGATCTACACAAAGGACTACACTTGAATAAAAACTCAAATAAATAATGTTATCAGATTAGTAATTTTCCGGGTTGCTGTTTTCTTCTAACAACTAATTTTACCGGCGTATTTGTAGTAGAAGTTTCCTTACGGATTCCTCCATGTACAAATCACACCTCCGCCTCGACGCACATTTCACTTTGACATAACGAGACCAGAACGTTTCATCCATCCAAAGGACACCTCCGTGATAGGGACAATTAGCTCTGTCCCTTTAATTTGGTGTCCGCATCAAGGAGGTTTTACTCTATTAGCGGTAATTTTGTACTATGGTACTGTATAAGAAGCATATAAAAGGTACTGAGAAATTATAATTAAGTTGTCTAGTCTAAGCTCGTGCTTAAGGACGTTCGCGCGAAAATCTTCTACAAGACAGATTTTTTTCAAACTTATGCTACGGTCTGATAATGAGTTACTGATGTCAGAAATGCAAAAAAAATTGGGGGTCACTGAATTGATTTAAGAGATATAGTGTGTAGAAATATACCCTGTTTTTGAAAAGTTAGTCCTCGTAACATGACATTGTGTCCATGGCTTTTAGTTAAACAATATCAAAGATGAATCGCTGGGGAGAAACTATTATATTTAAATGTTATCTAAGTGGGCCTGATTCGTAAATAATGCGAATTGTTTTCAACCTTTAAATGAGTTAACCCTTTAAAGAGGGCATTCGGAAACAACATACAGCTGAGATATGAGTGCAATTCGACGTCGCGTGGATAAAAAAATGAAAAAAAAAAATCAAACTTCTACAAGACAGATTTTTTTTCTTTTTTTTTCACAAACTGTAGATAATCAGTAAAGAAAGTGATATATGAAGAAAAAAAATAGGGATCACCGACCATCCAAGCTAGTTAAATCAAAGCAAAGTTAACGCAACGGCTACCATCCCTTCATGTGAATAGATTTCTTCCTTTGCGCGCGCGCTCGTGCATGACGTTGCATGGCGTTGCGACATGAATTGCGTGCGCAGTAAGGAGTAAATAACTTTTGTGATGTTATTATGGGTACACGTTTTCGATTCCTTCGCAGTCTGCTGTAGAACTGTCGACGCCGACTGCCTCTGTCGTGTGGACGTTTAAAGGGGGGCGGTAACCGTTTTGTTCCCCTAAGTGATAAAACAGATATAACAAGGCGTCGAAACGGTCCCCTCGCGCGCGCGCGTCCTCGAAATTTCGCATGTGAGGGCTGCAATATCAAAGATAAATCGAATTGCAAATTTCAAACAGCTCGTTTTTAAAAACCATTTATAGTTTTACAGTGTCTATCTTATATTTGATAAGCCACATGAAATCCTTCCCTTAGGGCGTAAGGTGGGTGAAAAGGCCTTTTATAGTGCACCAATGAAATGATGAAATCCGGTATGTGCAGCAGTAGACAAGGATTTTGAGCCGTTTTGGTGACAATTTTGGTCGAAAAAGGGTATGTTTTGCTTTCTCAGTGGTCTGAACATTAGTAATGTGATAACAGAAATTATTGTTATTTAATTTTATTCGCCGGAGTTTCTGTGTAAAAATATAAAAATCCAGCGTCGATTTATTTTCTCTCAGCTTTCCAGTACGACAACCACAACACCTGCTGCTGTGGTTCGTAGCGTAAATTGTTGAGTTGCTAGTACCTGCGTTAATTTGAAAGTAATTAAATGTTGCAAAGCTTGGCTTAATTCAAAAGAACTTCAGATATGTTTGTTTATTTTTTTCTAATGAGGCTCCGGAAAGCAATGCCTTTATCCGCGGGTTAAATGACAGAAGACAAAACCCGCTAAAATAAAATGTTTGCTTGTCCGACCTGTTCTCTGTACCTGTCAATTAGAACTGAAATACAAAATTAGTAAAATCTAGATGGATTGAGGTCAATTTATTTTTGGTACGTAAGGTGCTCTATCCAATAAACAGTAAATTTCCCGTTTTCCGTAAAGGTGTTGGCCATTGGTTAGCGATAAAGAACATAGGTTAGCGGTCGGGAATTTTAGGTGAGGAGATGATAAGCAATTAACACCTGGCTCTGTAAAGAATTGTTGGATTGCAGGAAAAGGTCGTAAAAAAGACAGATACCCATAGACCTTATAAATAGCGAGAAACTCAAAGATGTAACAGGTGACATGCGCCAAGTGCAATGATTTTTTTCTTAAAATGCTTTAGTTGACGTTAGCAACACCACTCCCCCCACCGCCCCCCCCCTCCCCCCCAAAAAAAAAAAAGGTTCTTCCTGATTTGCATTGTACGTGGAACGCATTTAACAGTGCTTTGCTCGCCTAATTCATACTTATAAGAAGGGAATCTTTCTCATTTCCAAGGCTCAAACCAGCGTACATCCTAGAACTAGAACTGGATCAGATAAATAAATGCCTGTAATTCTATATAAAATAATTTCCTTTCTCGGCCTCTCGGGTGAAACTGAGGCATACAAGGGCGCTTTTACCATTTGTCAGAACTGCCCGGCCAGACCGCTCAATTCGAAATTATATTATGCCATTATTATGCCAGACTGGTCAATTCGGAAATAGTATGCAACCTTGTGATGGACTTGTAGGAACAAGTTTCCAAAATTGCGCATTCTAGTTACAAATTGACCCACGTCTGTACGTATGGCGAGTTATAACAAATGGTATGTGCCCTAAAGGACCGACCATTTTACGTCTGAGGAGGGTGGGGTGGAGTGGATGATTTTTTTTAAAAAATAACTCGCAAGCCAACTCACTGAGAAAGAATATCCTACAACTGTGGTGAAAGCCCGACTTGAAGATTTGTTTTTATTTTGCGAAAACATTCCGTCAGCGACACTAAAAAACATCGAACACGGACAAGATCACCCACACTTCCCATCAGAAATCTAATGATTCGCCGCCAATATTGTGGTCAGCAAAAACCGAATTAGAAGTATGCTCTGTGGTGTTCTTGTTGTGTTCGTTACGCTGTACAAAATGCCTCTAACTTTCAGTGTGTGGATGAAATCCGAAAGAATGTTCATTTAAATGAAAGCCACTGAGCAGTACTTTCCTGTAGTGATGTTTATTATGCTGTTCAAGGTTGTTCTAACTTTTAATGCGCCGATCAATTCGAAACATCAACATCCCCCCCCCCCCACCCCCCAGGGCTTCCCCTTGGCATTTGAACGTTTTCTGTGCCCGAGGAGTCGGGAATTTGATGTGAAAGGCCATCCCAGGGGTGGGCAATTTGACATTGCCTGGGTGGGGTGGGGATTTTGAACCGGAAGTGTCAAGTTCCAAATATCTTTTTTGGCCGGCGCCTACCAAACGCTCTTGGTAGCAGTTCAGATTCAACAGGAAAAAAAATCGTTTTTGTTAGTGGATGGCTGGTGAAAAAGGGAATGATAAAGCTTTGCAGTGTTTTTGAAGTTATGTGTAAATAGTTAAATACGTGAAATATCAGTTGCAAAGTATAGGTGGTTCCGAGTTGAGTATATTCTCGAGGAAAACACTAGCTACAAGTTTTAAGGAGGGGCATTTGACAGCCAAATCCAGTGCCAGGGTGGGGATTGACCCAGGGGAATTTGAACAAGTTAATCTTCAAAAGTTCAAATGCCTGGGGCATCGCCCGGGGGGATGTTGATGATTCGAACTGATCGGCGTGTAAGTCTGTGGATGAAATCCTAGTGCGACCATTCAAATGAAAGCTATTGTGGGTACTTTCCAGTGGCGCTGTTCATTCTTCAAATTTCTACAAGAGAGAATTCTTGCATACTAGTGAGCACTCTAAAACTTAAATGTCTGTCTTGTTGCTAACCAATATTTAACTTAGCCGAGTTGAGAAACAAGGAAGGAACGAAACCGGTTTTAATAACCAAGTGAGCTCACTGCGTCGAGAATTTCGTAAACTCCCTATCATTTGGTAGCAATACTGACTCATTACTCTCCAGGCTTCTCGACAGCCTACCTTTACGGTTTTAAAAGGTTAAAACCGTTTTAAATTCAGTCTGATATTTTCCTACACAACTATTCCGTTTATTAAATATTACATATATTTTTTTGTTTGCTTTTTCGTTGTCATTTCTGTGTCAATATTATTTAGCCAAGTGCGTTTATTTGTTTACCCATGTAAGCTATCTGAGGTCGTTATGACACTTGGTAGATAACAGACGGACTGGACTTTAAAACTTTAATCCTTTGGATTAATTCTTCCTTTTACTGTACTCTTTGTACGTCTGTATAACGAATTCAAGCTAACGTACAAAGGATCTAGTCAGCAAAAACGTCTTGAAATTGAAACTCCTAAATGCTTGAAACGTAATTTATTAAAAATGGTATTAAAAGCACAAGAATTAGATATTTTGGTGTCAAACTTGAGACTAAGTCAGTACGTCCTGATTAATTCGGTTTTCAAAAACTTTCCATCGTTTAAGCGCAGGCATAAGGCCTATTATTTAGCCAAGTGCGTTTATTTGTTTACCCATGTAAGCTATCTAAGGTCGTTATGACACTTGGTAGATAACAGACGGACTGGACTTTAAAACTTTAATCCTTTGGATTAATTCTTTCCTTTACTATACTCTTTGTACGTCTGTATAACGAATTCAAGCTGAAAATTGGTTAACGTACAAAGGATCTAGTCAGCAAAAACGTCTTGAAATGCAAACCTAAATGCTTGAAACGTAATTTATTAAAAATAGTATTAAAAGCACAAGAATTAGATATTTCGGTGTCAAACTTGAGACTAAGTCAGTACGGCCTGATTCGGTTTTCAAAACTTTCCATCGTTTAAGCGCAGGCATAAGGCCTAACCGTACAAAAAAATCTCTTTTTTTACTGACACAAATTTTAATAACGTGTACGTTTTGGACTTAGTCTTGAATATAGTTTGCAGTAAATTTATTAAAACAATTCGACGCAAAATTAACATCAGATTCAATTAGTTCTACATTCAAGAGATTGGTTTTCCGTATTTTTATTTCCACTATTTCCCCAGCGTGATAAATGTTAACTAGTTTATATCAAATTAGAGTTATATTTCGCGTAGTTTACAAAGGCAACTGAAAATCACCCAATAATCAATAAATGGTCTACCTGAATTTCGCATCAACGATCACCAATTGTCTTATAAAAAAAAATCACTTCTACCTTTTAATTAAATTTAGCTCAGTAACTGAGTTTAAGATCATCAGGCACAAAAATTTGATTACAGAAAGATCTGACAATGTCGGACATTTAAAAAAATTGTGTATATAATGCCAGTTATGTCAGATTTGGCTTGGCTTGTGTCCTTAAAAAACGATCATTACTGTCCAATCTCCTGAGTTTTGATAAACAAGATACGGTCTCTTTGTTCCTATAGAAATTAGCGTCTAAGTAATGTTAGTCGCCAAATTTTCCGCTCCGAAAATTCGCTACTGTCTGATCTTGCATTTACATTTTAATCACGTGCTAATAGTACATAAAAATAACTCTTTTACTACTTCGTTTAAAGGTCCATCCCTTTATTTCGATCAGTTTATCGAAGATTTCTCAGCTATGTTTTAGCTGCATTTCTACAGTTATTCAGGCGTGTTTATATGCTCGCAGAAAATAAGTTTGGTTTATCGAAAGTTATTGCTCATTTTGATGGACTGTCGTCCTTAATTACGTTCTCTGCAAGTCACTCGCCCTTACTTACATACTGATTTCTAACTTTATTTATTTTGTCTGAGCGCTTATAAGCCATCATTTATACTCCCGGCAGAATATTAATTAATATTCCTTGAAGCTATCTCCTCGAGCGGCTGGTTGGCGGAAACCTTTCGTAATAGCGAAACCCGCGTTGTCTGGAGACGAAAATAACAGGGAAGCAGTTTATTAGTGACAATGGTTCGAGAAGTTGACGATCTTGTCTGTTGAGATGGACATTTAGATTGCAAACTCACCCTATGAAGTTAGTTCAGCTGCCAAAATTATTAATGAGTGTGTACTGAAAAGGTATCATAAATCAGTCCATTACGCGGTCTGCTCGCAAATAAGCTTCTAGCTTTGTCACATGACTTGCCATTTTGCGTATAGGTTATCGTTTACTGTGTTATTTTCAGATCCAAACCACACGCAAAGCAGAGCGGTTTCAAGATTTTTTATCAAGCATTCCAGAATACAAGATCAGTGAAACGGGAAGGTGAACAGTTAATCCGCATTTCGTCAGCATGGCGACAAATAATACTTCGGCTACCGAAGGTACGTAACGTTTTATTGATGCCCTTCACGCAATCAGAATAATTTACATTTCCTAGTTTGGTAACCGCGAAAACCTTTTCCACTAAAACATTTTTAAGAGAATTCGTTATTGTTAATGTCCGCCATAAAAATCGAACTGAAAAAAGTCACTGGCTGAATCAATCAAAGACTCATCTGCCCCAAGGCTAAAGCAAAAACACACACGTACTTGAAGTCTTCGTTTCAACTTTCATTTTGCAAGTACGTTATGACAAAAGTTCGATCTAAATTTATCACTTTCCGCTCATTTAAATGGAACCATGTTTTATTCTCAACTTCACTTTTTAAACCATTAAAATTCAGTCAATACTGTACTTGGCTTTAACAAGAAAAAAAATTGAATCAAACGCTTGATGCGAAGTTCTCTGCGTTTTTAAAGAGATTGGACGCCTTTAGATATAATCGCAAATGAATATTTTTTTTCTGAAAATCGGCATTTTTGGAAAATTGTACTTTAATTTGAATCACGAGACGATGTTTTTTCTTGAGTATCTCACTGTAAATGTCTCATTGTTTGAAACACTTAGTACTGTATTTAAATTTTAAATTAAACTTTTGTCGTGTGGTGATCAAATTGTACATAAAACTGCGGAGTTTCTATTAGTTGGTTTTATGTGTCATTTTGTGTGGTTGAAATTAAAAGGAAAAACTAGCGATAAAAAAAATATATATTAACGATGTCCAGTTCCTATTAATTTCGCTCGGTGGATTTTTTTTATCATGATACTGTTTTAAGTTTACTTCGAACAGAACTAATTTTATTAGCATACCAAAATTACTGAACAAAACCTGTCATCTTTCTTGCGAATACTCATTAATATAAAAAAGGATGACAAGTTTTGAATAATTCAACCTTAATGAAATTTCTTAAAACTACATTTTCTTAAAAAATTGCAAAAATTAAGTAAAAAAAAACATACATAAATGTCTTGTTAGATAAAGATATGTTTTGTTCTTTTTTAAGAAAAACTAAAAAGCCAGGTGAGGAATATCATTTTATATAGATGTCCTTATGGTGTAAATAGTTCCCCATGGCTAGTTGTTTAATATATCTTATATGTTTCAATTCACGCTAGCTGTATTGATGAAAACTGTTTCTCTTAATTCCAGTTATTATTTTTTGGATATTTTTATCTCACCGGAACAAAACTCTTCTCTATAAATTTCAGCAAGTAAACGTTTCTCTGGCTTTTTAATAAAAAAGATGGCAAATAAACGCGCTCCGGTCGGTGGACTGATGGTAAATAATCCTTGCAAAAGACGATTAGAATACAAGTTATATGGTGTTTAATTTCATCCTGTGACGCAGATCTTCAGAATAACTGTCACCAAAACTAATTTTCATCATCAAAGAGGAAACAAAATAATAACACAGGGAAAATAAAAAAGTTCTCTCTCATTACGGAGTTGCGTCCGAATTTAAAGAGTTCTTAATTCTCACGAGAAAAAAGTTCACAGATATATAGATTTTCTCTAAACTGTTTTAAATTGTCAAGGTGAAATCTAAAAGTGACGAAACCTTGGCATTTTAATTAGCATAGCAAACACCTGCCATCCATTGGCAATCCCTTCAAAGTTTTTACCGCGGAAATAATGATCGATGTCTACTAATTTCAAGGACAGTTCAAGGGGTCTCGTTAGTTTTCATGCATGACTTGATAGACCATGTGTATATGACAATAAATCAGATTCGCTGCGGTGGAAAAAACTAAACAGAATATGATAAAACTTTTCAGGCCTCCGACGGTATTCGAAACCCATGACCTTTGCGATTTCGTTGCAAATGCTCTTCAACTAAGTTACAAAGCCGGACGAGAGCTTGGTCGGTTGTGAGTTCATCATAACCTTGAAGTAATGAATATGATGCGTATATAAAAATAAATTCATATAAACTACCGTGCAAAGAATTAAAGAGAATGTGCTAATCGCAGTTATACAGTCTTGTAACTCAGTCGTACCGCGTTTACAACAAAATCGCAAAGCTCGTGGGTTCGAATCCCGTCGAGGCGTGGAAAGTTTTTTAGACCCGATCTAATTGCAACTCCTTCAGTTGCTACACAACTACGATCATCACATTCTCTTTAATCACTTGATAGAATTTGAAATTACTTGTATAGTCTACCGCCACGTACTGCTGCGAGCTGGGAAGATTAAAAAAAACGTTTGCCCGTTTTTAAATTAATTTTCTTCTTATGTTATAACAGTCTTGTTCAAACTATCAGCTGCCATCTCCCTGTCACTTTTTTTTTCTCTCTGGGCTCAAAACTTCGTTGTGGAGAAGCTGAATTCGAAGGCGTGGTGATGGCGGGATTTCAGATAATAAAAGGGGTTCGGTTCTTCATCGGTGGGGGAATAAACATGAAAATTTGATTTTATCAACTGATACGTTAAAGTAAATTGGCCACTGTAAAACTATTAAAAAAGCTGACGTTTCGATCGCTAGCCCTTCGTCCGAGCGAATCAATGACACGGAATTGTGGGTTGTGTGTGGTTAAGGCGAGATTTTACCTGAACGCCATCTTTCCGCCAGTAACATCGTTCACTTTTCAAGCAATCCAAAAACCCTTCACTTTTCTCATGAATCTATATTGTGGGATGTTTTGTAAATTTTTGGGTGATTTTTGGACATTTTGGGGAGGAATAGTTTAACTCAAAGGATTTGTAAAATTTAGAGAAATAAGAAATATTGAAGATTTAGTGAAGTTTTAAAATTAGAATTTGTAGTTAATAATTAATACAGACACCAAGTTTATAATAGTCCACTAGCAACCTGGGGTGCTCTTGTGTGGGTATCAACTGTCTGTTGGTGTTCCAAAAATCATTTTTAACCCGTGAATATACGCGCATGCGTAATGAACGGGTTATCGGTAACGGCGACAGATATGCAAATGAGTCACTCACTCGCTCACTCCTTCCATCAGCTGTAAACTTAGTGACGTAATGCTTTGTTACGAATGCGTTTTGTAACAAGAACAGCGTGAATCCAGAGATAACAATAACTAAATTGGTGTAAACGAATATAAACAACAATAAGCTTAAAGATGTTTCGCATTTGGAGTCTTTAATGCACGTTAAAATCGATCTAAAAGGAATTTTCAACTGAGACACGCGTTTTGATGGTTATCTACCTTCAAGTAGTAAAATTTATCCCAAATCAAGTCAGTGGTCACGGTGATCGAAAGCCGAAAGGCCCAGGTTCGAATCTCGCTCGAGCCGTTCTTTTTTATTTTATTTTTTTTTTCTTCTTCTTTCTACTTCGGACTGAACATTATGAAAGTGATGTACTGTATTTTTATTTTTTGCGTTTGTCAAAAATCCTTACGTTTAATTTAAAAAAAAAAATTGAACCGTGACAGGGTGAAAACATAAGCTTACCGCAATATTGCGTTACGCTAGTATTTCAAATTCACGGATTAGCTCTAAGGAGCCTTTGATCTTTCTTCTACCCCTTCTTTAAACCTCTCAGAAAAATTTCATTCAAATTCAGGTAAAGCCCCGCCTTAATATGTCAAACGGTGGAGATACGCTATTGGTGGAAACAAAAGAACGTAAAAAAACTAGAATAGCTTAGTTGAATGAAATTCGTTCGTTGATTCCGTGGGGATTAAGGGTGTCGATTTGGAAGATGGATTTTTGTTCTAGATATTTGCGACTTCAGTTCTGTGTTGCCCTTGTGTTGGGAAAGGCCGCGGGATTTTACAGGATGATTTTGGAAAAACAAGAATTTTTTTTCTCGTAAAATTAAAACTAATCAGGAGCCTATAATGGGCATCTGAACTACTGTAATTATCATCACATCTGGCCAATCACATAAAACATAATAACGCAATGAAACAAATGCGGACTCGAAGGACTCGAAGCAAAAGCATGCAACCCGTGCCAAGCGCGGGAAAACATGCAACTCGTGTCAAGCGCGGGAAAAAATGTAACCGGTGCCAAGCGCGGGAAAACATGTAACGGGTGCCAAGCGCAGGAAAACATGCAACTCGTGCCAAGCGCGGGAAAACATGTAACCGGTGCCAAGTGCGGGAAAACTCGTGCCAAGCACCGGAAAACGCGTGTATCTTAGTCTTAGAAGCCCCAAGAAAAAAAAAACAAGACTTGCGTTTTCTTTTAATAACGCTATTTCGAAAACCTCTAAACCTTCTCGATGCAACTTTTTTATTTCTCATCTGATACAATTTATTTCTTCTAGGTACAATAAATGCCACACAAGCGACCGCCCCCCACTCTACCCTTCAAGGAGGTGTGATCGTGTGGATGACCCTAGCGTATGTTGTGATCTTTGTCTTCGGTTTCTTTGGTAACGCATGTGTTATCTACATTGTGGCTACTCGCCAGCGAATGAAAAGCACCTTCAACTTTCTGATCGTAAACATGGCAATTGGAGATTTTCTTGTTTCGCTTTTCATTATGCCTTCGGAGGTAAGTGACTTTGGTTGATGTTTAAGAACTGCTCACAGCATACAGTCGGTGAGTTCTTAATTCCGTCTCTACCTTCACTGGTTTACTTGTAGGACACAAGCATAAGCACAATGATGTTAAAGGGACACAGGATTTTAAAGAGACACTTTCCAGTACCGAATTAATAAAATTTCGTTAAACTTATTTCCATGTTAAATCGTCAAATGTAACCAATTATACATCATTTAATTGGATACAAAAGATTCTACAGTCAAAGAGCAAAATAGAGGCAGTAGCGAGTTTTGGGGATCAAGTGCAGGATTGCAAGGACAGAAGTGGATCACAGTTCATCAAATTTGATTTCGTGAGTCATCGAATATCGCAAGAATTTTACTAGTATGACTATCCAATTCAGGCACGACTTTCGCAACTTTAAAACCCACCAAAATAAAATAAAAAGCAGTAAGGTATACAGGAGGTGCATGTTGTAGTTACGGCTGATATATCGTGACGGTTTTCATGATTATGGTCGCGGGCTTGCTTTAATATCTGGAAATAAGAACAAAAAACCGCCAAAAGCCACCAGAATTTCTATTTTGATTTCTTGACCGCCTGTCATGAAATCAAATTTAATGAACTGTAATCCACTTCCATCCTTGTAATCCTGCACTTTATCTCCAAACTACTGCTTCTGTTTTGCTCCACAAAGTCTTTTTATCCAATTTATAATGGTAATTGAACTGAGTAATTGAACTGAGTGATTGAACTGAGTTCGCGCGCGAGTTCGATTTGAAATCACAAATATGATTTCAGACCAAAATTGCACGACACAAATTTCAATTACCACTTTATTACATCCATTTTGAAATCGCACAATTTAATTGCCCAAATACAGGATTTTAGTCAGTACTATATTGATGCGACTTTTAGATACGATTTAGAGCAAAAAATAGTGCAATTCGGGAATAAATCGCACTGCTGAGAAAAAGATGCGATTTGGAGCAAAACATAGAGCGATTCGGGAATTAATCGCACTGCTGAGAGCCAATCAGATTGCAAGGATCACCAGTGATTTCAAAAAGGATGTAATAAAGTTGTATAGTTGGTGGCATTTGGCGATATAACATGGCAAAATTCAGTTGTTATTTCAGCGGGACACTCAGTCTGTCTAACACTGTCACTCCTAGAGTCAAATTATCCGGGAGTCCTGTAATGTAGTTCTGACTTTTGAATCTGTCGACCATTCAAATGAAACCTCTTCAGCAGTACTTTTGCATGGTACCATTTGTTCTAACTTTTGAGTCTGTGGACGAAATCCTATGGTGTGACCATTCAAATGAAACCTCTTCAGCAGTACTTTTGCATGGTACCATTTGTTCTAACTTTTGAGTCTGTGGACGAAATCCTATGGTGTGACCATTCAAATGAAACCTCTTCAGCAGTACTTTTGCATGGTACCATTTGTTCTAACTTTTGAGTCTGTTGATGAAATCCTGTGGTGTGACCATTCAAATGAAACCTCTTCAGCAGTACTTTTGCATGGTACCATTTGTTCTAACTTTTGTGTCTGTTGATGAAATCCTATGGTGTGACCATTCAAATGAAACCTCTTCAGCAGTACTTTTGCATGGTACCATTTGTTCTAACTTTTGAGTCTGTGGACGAAATCCTATGGTGTGACCATTCAAATGAAACCTCTTCAGCAGTACTTTTGCATGGTACCATTTGTTCTAACTTTTGAGTCTGTTGATGAAATCCTATGGTGTGACCATTCAAATGAAACCTCTTCAGCAGTACTTTTGTATGGTACCATTTGTTCTAACTTTTGTGTCTGTTGATGAAATCCTATGGTGTGACCATTCAAATGAAACCTCTTCAGCAGTACTTTTGCATGGTACCATTTGTTCTAACTTTTGAGTCTGTGGACGAAATCCTATGGTGTGACCATTCAAATGAAACCTCTTCAGCAGTACTTTTGCATGGTACCATTTGTTCTAACTTTTGAGTCTGTTGATGAAATCCTGTGGTGTGACCATTCAAATGAAACCTCTTCAGCAGTACTTTTGCATGGTACCCAGGGGCGTAGCCAGACCGTGTTTCCGGCGCCGAAGGCGCAGGCCGCTGGGGGGTTCTGGGGGCGTGCTCCCCCAGGAAATTTTGAAATCTAGAGGCTCGGAAATGCTATTTTGAGCATTCTCCACGATATATTTCGTCCAAAAATCTATATTGATTCAGTATAAAATGACAGGTATTTTTAGTGCTTATGCAATATTTCCGAGGTTTTGTTAACTTGACATGTATCGTGGCCTTAGTACACTAAACAACGTTTTACAAAAGCTCGAGACGGTGCAGAGAGGAATATTGGCGCAAGGATGAAATCTGGTAAGGAATTGATCATCGATTGCAATATGTGAGGAATTCTTCTGGCGGCGCGCCATCTTGTAATAGCGTAGAAATCGTGGCGCAATGTTCAGTTTTTATGTTGTACGTTTAATTATTTTTTATTATGATGTACAGCGAAAATTGAGTATATCAACTTTTGAACTACAGGTGGTCATACTAGTTTTACCGCTGACAGTCAAAAACCTAATCCTTTGCTTTATACAAAAGCACAGCTGATTCCTTGTCCGACTTTATGAATTATAAAGATAATTAACGAGTTATTAACGAGCTTCGTCGATGAACAAATCATAGTCATGACCGCGACTGTTATTGACTATCTGTCACTCAATTCAAATGCAAGCCTTCTTGGCTTGCTTGCACAGAACTGATAACTCTTCCCGGGTCAATATCCCAATATGCATCTCTCTGTATGCGTGCATAAGAGCAAGGGACGATAGCCGCTCTGTAAGCACAGTAGATCGCATGTATGTTTTCACTCTTCTCAAGGTGCTGAATGATCTCTCTGGTGTCGCAGTCGACACTGGCATGGTTAGGAGAATGGTGACTCGGAGCACAGTGGCGACATTCGGGTAAAGGTCTTCACTTGTGCAGCTTAGTGTATCCACTAGGATCTTCGGTTTCTCTCCTTCGGCAAGAGCTCATCTCTTTTTCCACCGTAAGATCTCGTTGTCGAAGACCTCTCTATCACTTAAGTCGTTGGAGTAGGCGTTGTAAATTTTGTTTGTGGTATCTCTGTTCAGTATTCCAGTATTCAGTATTCCTAGCTGGGTAGGTACGAGGTATTGACCCAGGAACCAGTCATGGTGCACAAGCAGCCTGTCATTAAATTCTTGGATGAAATGATCGACAAGGGGCAAGTAGAGGGCTCTGTAACAATACTGCTGTGGCGTGGCTGCGGGAACATTGGGTCGGTTACGCTGGACTGCAGACACTCTTGGCATGCTGGGCTCGATATCACAACCTTGCACGCTCAAACAGTTCGTTCCAAACCATTTGGTCGTTTCTTTCATCCCTTAATATGCCAATCACTACCCTTGAGTCCTTGGCTATTTTAATCAAAGTTTTAGACCACCGTCTTTGCTTTCAACATTCGGGCATTTTTCATACATTTTTCATACATGATTTTATTTTTCAAAGAAACAGTAGCAGAAATTGCGGCCGTTCGGCTACTGAACAAAAAAAATCACAGAAATTCCTGTTAAGCCCGGGCTTATAATGGCTTAAAGGCTGGCTACGCGCCTGGTACCATTTGTTCTAACTTTTGAATCTGTCGACGAAATCCTATGGTGTGACCACTCAAATGAAACCTCTTCAGCAGTACTTTTGCATGGTACCATTTGTTCTAACTTTTGAGTCTGTGGACGAAATCCTACGGTGTGACCATTCAAATGAAACCTCTTTGGCAGCACTTTTGCATGGTACCATTTGTTCTAACTTTTGAGTCTGTGGATGAAATCCTATGGTGTGACCATTCAAATGAAACCTCTTTGGCAGCACTTTTGCATGGTACCATTTGTTCTAACTTTTGAGTCTGTGGATGAAATCCTATGGTGTGAATATTCAAATGAAACCTCTTTGGCAGCACTTTTGCATGGTACCATTTGTTTCTCGACATTTTACAAAATGAAATTTAGGATCATTCTTTCATTTCTCCATAGGTCCGTTCTCTAAATATCAAGAGTTTTTGATCACTAAAAAATGAAACCTCTGGGACCCAGAGTAGATACTACACTGAACTAAGAAGATAAAGACCCGCTCGTTGTCGGTGAAAAAGGCTTTTAAATTTTATTCACTCGACTGACTTTGTTTTTTTCTGTCCTTCGCAGGTGAAATTTTTGTACCTGGGCCAGACATGGTTTTCAGGTGGTTTTGGCTCAGTCACGTGCAAGTTTGTGAATTTTGCTGGAGTTTTGTCGATCGCTGCTACAGTCATCACTCTCGTGTTTATCTCATTGGACCGCTACTTTGCCATCCTTCATCCATTTGCGCATGTCCCGGTTATTCGCAACACCAAACTTGTCACATCTGTGATCTGGATCTCATCCTCGTTGTATTTTTCACTTTATCTCGTTCTTTTCGACAGCGTCCCGAGCACTGATGGCAAGTGGGTCTGTAGAATGGTGTGGGAGTACCTATCGCAAGTTCGTACGACAAGGTTCCAAATCGCAAGGGCCTATTTCATGACCTTGTTTGTGGTCCTCTATTTAATCCCCCTGGCGGTCATAGCAGGGTTGTATATTCCTATTGGTCGCCGTCTCTGGTCACGTGAGATCCCCGGGGAGACAACTGCGATTCAGAAACGTCAAAACCGGTCAGCTAAGCGGAAGGTACTGCGCATGCTTATTATCGTTGTGGTGACGTTTGCACTATGTTGGTTGCCAAGTCACGTGATGCATTTAATGGGTTATTTTTTCACCGATACATTTAAGTCACTGCTTGCTGTTGGACACGTGGAAACAAGTTTTTACTTCCTGTCGCACGCCAATAGTGCCATCAATCCGTGTCTGTACATTTTCCTCAACCAAAGATTTAACCACGAATTCAAGAATATTCTCAGATTTATTTTTTGTCGTCCACTTAAAAATGATGATACCTCCGCTAAATCAGTTTATCAACCGAGCATAACAGAGGGGACTATGCTCATGCGCAATCGCAGTTCTTCTACTTCACATTAAACTCATTCTATAACAATGTCGTCCCTAGACCCGCGCGTTTTAGATCAGCAGAGACCAAACGTTCTTGATACATGAAGTACATACCTCTTGCTTGCTTGCTGCTGACCAAAAGAAATGGAATATGGACGCACTCCGACTCTGCTCGTCTTACTGCGAGGATGTAAAGAACTAGAGGACAAACAAACAATCTCCACGTGTTCACTAGAGTGAGGTCATATACAGTCACGCTTTCTCGTTCAGAACTTGGATGGTGTGACCTGCAATCAGTGCGCTATCACATGACAGCTGTCCAATCACCTCTAATCAAGACTGCAAAAAGAAAAGCTCATCCTGCCAGGAGCCTATTACAGGCTTCTGATCCTGCTGAATAACGGCTGCGTAGGAGACTACAATCTTGGACAGACCGCGCGCAAGAGAACCGTCAGTCTAATGTCTTGTCAAAACACTCATTTATCGAAGTCCTTCCCTCCCCCTCCGTTCAATGTTACTGTGGGAGATACGGAGGGGGGGGGGGGGGGGTGGTTGGGGGGGGGGGGGTAGTAGATATGATAATTCCTTTTAAATGCTAAGAAATGCTCACAATAGCCCAATTTCGATATATTAAAATTCAACTTGAAACAAAAGACATCACTACGAGGCTTAGGAGAACAAGCAATATAAATCCCTACTATCATTCCCCTTAAGCCTCGTAGTGATGTCTTTTGTTTCAAGTTGAATTTTACTATATCGAAATTGGGCTATTTGTGTAAGTGTCTCAACAGTTCTGTCCGAGATTGAAGCTTGTCTTCAAAATTTATACCATAATAGCTCTATCACAACCTCTCCCTCCATTAAGCAACCCTCCACCACCTACCCTATCTTTAAACTAAATAAGCTTCTCTGGAAAAGGGAGGGTCATAGACCTTTTACCGTAAGTCCCAGGGAATTGACATTTTGCTTGGGATGCTCGCTGGGCTTCACAGCAATAACCGTCACTGTTCCAACCATAATAACCATTCTTACTGATATCGAAGGTCGAATGACTGTTTTTTCAACACCTCGATACTCGGAGAATGCAAATATTGCAGGTTAAGGAAATATTCGGGCTCATATTTCGAAGGACAAACGAATTGAAACTAATAAATGACTGTTGTTTCAACTCCCCAATTCTCAGGGAAGGCAAACAATGCAGACTGAAGAAACAATTTGGATAAGAGTCCCAAAAATTTCAGTTCAAGAACAGTGTTGCAAGTAGTAGCCGAGGCAACCAGATCACAGCAATCAAACATGCTAAGATCTTTAACTGCAGTGATCAGGGACCCTGCGACTACTGTAAACTGTAAATACAGGCTTTTATAGATTTAGTTTATTTGGTTTTTGTAGTAATTTGAAATCATAGCGTGGTTTTCAACTGAGTGTCGAAAGTAATTTCGCAATTGCTTTGGTTTTGCATTGCTACGCTTTGTGATTGGCTACAAAATCTCGCGCCACTTTCTCAACCAATCAGAAGCAAAACTAAAACCAATCGTGACTTGTTCGCACGCGTTTCCCGCGCTTGGCGCCGGATACATGTATTTGCTTCGAGCTCTGATTGGTTCATTGGATTGTTTACGACTGCTATGATTGGTCAGAGTAATTACTTTGGTTTTGGTTTTACGACACTCAAATGAAAACTACTCTATCAAAAATACTTAAGGTTACAGTGTACCTTCAGATCGAAAATTTATTGAAAATTTTTTTTTGGCGTCAAAATAAAGTTTACAGAATGAACTTTCATCCAAAACAAAAATTATCGAGAAATATTGAAAATTGACGGAGAAATTAAAGTATAACTTTTGTGGGCGGAGTTTGTTTATAAAGCGATATGTTTTTTTAAGCGCTGTTTTCTCAAAGTTACTTTTTCGCTTGTTGGGGACACTTTAAAGAGCTACAACTCAAAGGGAATTTGTTCGATTTTCCTCAAATTTGGAAAGAAGCTAGGCTAACATATAATCAACAAAAACGTGTCAGCGAATTTCTTATTTCCGAAAACTTTTTCGTCAAAAGCCATTTCTGTGCGATCAATCCAATTTTTTTTCTCCCTTATTCGAAAATATTCTGTAACTATTCACTGCAATTGAATATGGGAAATCGCCGACACTTTTTTTTTAGCGCTTCGTGTCCGGAAACCCGAGAACAAATCAAATTAGCAAAATACAATAATCGCTTTGAGTTATAGCGTTTTAAAGCTGATTCGGACGTTCGAATTTAGACGTCGTAAAAAATTCGACAATTGATTTTATTACCAAATGGTTTCCATATTTAGATAGCCAGCTCTATAAGCTTTAATTTGATATCTGGGTTTAGGTATATTAAGTGTAATCTTAAGACGCTAGAGCTGTTATACTGGAGACACCCCCGAAGGTACACTGTAACCTTAAAAACCGCCTCACTCATAGCTTTAAGGGTATCCTGTGGTCCTTTCTGCGCATGCACTGTTTTGTGAGATGCGCAAAAAAGAATGTCAATTCACCTTCCAATTTACTGCAGAAAACATCCGTTGAATGTTCTGCTGGTGATGATATGTTTAAATGCCCGATATTTAATTGCTTCAGTACCGCTTCTTTTGAACTCACCGACAGTAGAATAGAAGCTTGCTTTCGCAATCTTTCCCATCCATATTGGCGGATATTCAGCTTCTGATCAAAACTTGAAATTTGCGTTATGTAAGTAGTCACACAATGTAACATATCGTTTCAGAACAAAAAATGCAAACAAAGTCCAAGCATGCGCACTAAGGACTCCGAGTTGAACGTTTTCAATTGATTATTGTAAAACCAAAACCAAATTTATCGATTTCGTTAATCATAACCAACGCACGCCAAGTGCGGGAAAGCGCTCGCGAGCAAGTTACAATTGGTTCTGGTATTACTTCCGGCGGATTGATTGACAAAGTGGTGGGAAGCGCTTTTTTAACCAATCACGAGGCGTAGTGATGCAAAACACTAAAGCAAACGCGAATTACTTTTTACACTCAATTGAAAGCCACTGTATCGTAAACAAATAGTCATCATGCTAAGAACTCGAGCAAATACGGGAAAACGTGGCGCGGGACTATATTTTAAACATGTACCTATTTTCTATACTGACATATACCTATATTAAACTGTGACATCGGCCCAAGTGAGGGCAACAAATACGGCAGAATTACAAGCCGTAGCGGATAAGTCGTGGACGAGTTTTCAACTGTTAACCGAGTCACCTCAAACTTAAGATCTGTCGTTTTAGCATGTAGAAACAGGACAAAGTGCTCTGCATTTAACCTGAAGGATTTTTTCTTTGTTAACATGGACTCATACAATCACAGTTTCAACCAATTTGAACATTTTCCAATGTATAATATATTGTATGTTATTCGACATAGAATTCTAGGGTGCAAATCAAAACGAGAGCAAATAAGAGACGTTGGTATTTCACTCTTCTGACCGCGCGCTAGGAAAAGCACTTAGATTTATGAGAAGATGACTGTCGAATATTAAATAGTTTATTCGGCGGAAAGTTGTGTCTGCATTAACGCGGCTGAGTATTTTTACGAGTCGGCTTTCTTAGGCTCGAGAAAAAAAACCGGCTCGAAAAAATACTCAGGCGTATTCAGAAAACTATTCGCTGAATAACCAACATGTACTGTATTTAACTCTTGTACAAAGTCGAAATGATTCGCCAAACTGCAAATAATTAGCTAGTAGCTGTAATAAAGTTGTCGATGCTGAATTACTGTAATTCTGGGCTTATACCGGCTACAAAGCCCGGTTCAAACGAGAATTAAGAAACGACTTACGAGAGTTAAACTCTCAGAGAAAACATGGGAGTCGTTGAGAGTCCATTTTATCGGTGAAAAGACAGTTTGAGCATATTTACACCATGCTAGAATTAACGAGAGCCCACGAGAGTTCAGATCAATTCTCGCCTACTCGACTTGTTGACTTTCGTTTTTGTTTTACCCTGGCTCAATGTGTAGCAAAATAGATATGCAGTGACTGTTTATCATGCGCTGTAACTAGTTCCAATGCTCAGGATGTACTTAGTTCGTTCAAAGTCTCTAAAGAATTGGGCCAATCACTGATGTCCGCCTTTTAGGAGTGTCCGCTTTAAGAGAGTTGACTCTGACTCGTCCCCAGTCGTCTCTCAATTCACGAGAGGAGCGCGGCCGAGGGGAGCTTCTCTCGTTCCGCGTCTATCCCCACACGCGTCTCCCGCGTCTTAACAAGAAAGACGACTGGGGACGAGTCAGGAGTTGACTGTCAGATTCCCATATTAAAGTGTTGAGTATGAATGCTCTATTGTCCGCTTCTTGAGCCATTATCTTGAGTGAACTAAAGTTTTGATTACAGATAAACATCGCGGTCGAAAAGCAGAGTGCAGCACTTTGCGCCATGTTGGATAATAATGTACCATGCAGTCAAATCCAAGAGCGCCCATCACCCCCCCCCCCCCCCTCCCTCCCTCCCCCCGGGCATACCCTGGGCATTTGACGAGAGGTTAGCTCCGCATAGTGGACGGGGCGGGCATTTGATTCGGCAAAAACGTAGGTTGGCCAGCAGTCGCAAGGTAAAGGATTCCGTAATCCATTCTTTTCCGGTAGTTTCCACGTGGTTTTGCTGTTGACTCGGTTGACCTCTTTCGTTACAAATATTCGGCATTATCCTGGAGTTCAGATGCCTTTGCTTAAAGTGAGGAGCGCGGACAAGGAAATCCAGAAAGGTGCTATGCTATGCTAACAGCTCTACCCTGCGAATACAGGCTCCTTTCGTCGCTTTGTCCCGGCTCGCGCGAACGCCCCTAGGAGCGATGAGAGGCGGCAATATTCGAGGGCTATGACAGCTCGCGCGAAAATCTTCTAACATTAATTTCTTTTTTATAAAACTTTTGCTACAGCTAGGTAATGAATTACTCGTGCCAGAAACGCCAAAACAAAACTGATTGGGGGTCAACGACCTTGTTTCTGAGATAAGGTATCTGAAAGGCGTCCCTTATGTTGAAAAATTGGTCTTCCTTACTGGATATGGCCCCATTGTCTGTTGGTCTAAAAATATTGTCATTATTGTAAATGAATCTCTAAATTGCTACTTTCTATGCCAAATTTTATGAGTGGGTCTATTAAGCAAATTCATTCAACTGGTGATGCCCCTTCAAGTAAATCTAATCTTTAAACGATAGCATTCATATACTCTGGCAGCGGCAAGTTGGCAGGGTTTGGAATACAAGATAGCAAGTATAAATACGATGGACAGTAAACAAGATTCATTGTGGATAACTTCAGGCGGACAGTTTTATTTTATTTTTCAATTTCGATGCTCTTGTGGGTCATTTTTTTCATTTTTATAGTTTATTTTCTGTGGTTGTGATTTCAAATTATTCATGTAATTGTTTCAATAAATGGGCTAAGACTTGTGTCTGCTTATCCCGCACTGCATTCTGGTTATCAGTTGTTTGGGTGCGGGGAATTCAACATGTTTTTTTCCGGGAAGTGACACAAAGTAGTGATTAAAGATTAAAACTCAAAATTTCTTTTCTTTTGGTCTCAACATTCCCGCTTAACAAACAAGCGAGGGTTGCAAATAACAAAGACGTTGAAATCAAAAGCTAGGTTTTCCAGTGGGAAAATCCCTCTTTAGAGATTTCCCACAGCTTTGAACAAAAAGTAATATTTGCCGAACCTAAACAAACACCAAAGCAATATGCGAGTTTAATATCTGCCTCCGGACCTGACAAGGAAATGCTATTCAATAGATATTTATTCCGGATTTCTGGTGTTCAATTTGAATTAACGACGCTAGTATTCAAATTATTTCGTTTGCTTTTTCTATTAAAACAATAAAACACATGTCGCTTAAGGCCGATAATTCGGAACAACGAAAACAATAACTTGACAAAGTATCAAAACGACGGATTCAGACTTTTAGGCGTTTTTGGTTTGTGAAGCCGTTTATTATTTTTTTTTTCTCCCCAAAATGCAAAATACCTCTCTAAACTGAATAGAAAAAATCTCACATTTTCCACGAATTTAATTTTGATGTTCCGAATTTGAACTTAAACGAATGTATAACTTTTCGTCGTGAATCCGATTTAGGAAAAAGTCGTTTCCAAATGACACATATGGAGTGTTTGCTATATATGTCCGATTTTATTTCTCTGGAACTGCAAAATGCTCTTTAGGTCAGCAAAGTGTTTTCACGAGTTACTTTGAAACCGTTATTGGAGTATCAAATGAATTAATTGTTAGAATAACGCGATAATATCAAAATAAACAATTATAGATAGCCGGCAGCGCCCGATCGGAACAGATGTTTACGGCGAAGATTGAAAAGTTAAGTTGTTATTGAAATTAAAGGGGCGAGCTCACAGCAAATGAGCATTCAAATAAAACTAAAAGCACGACTTTCCTGTGGTGCTGTGTAAAATGAGACTATTCAAAAAAGGAAAATTTGTTTTTATCAAGTCGATTCACTCTAAAACGACATGGTTAGCGTTGAAACCAAATTCATGTTTCACTTCCGCAGCATCACAGTTTCTTTAATAACTAATTATATAACTCCACTATTTATTTATTCAAAAAAGACCACCGTGAGCAGTTCTTTCCTTTGCTGATTATATAGTCTACACCGAAAAGGATGTACGTTTTCCGCAAAGGACAATGTTTTGTGAACTGTGTAAAGCCGAGAAACATTTTTCTGGGTATCTTGTCCTTGGACTACAATTTTGGCAAAACGTTTACGAGAATGGCAAAAAAATACATTTGTTTTTACTTTACTTCCTTCTTTGTAGCGTTCGCGCTTGTTGATGTGGTTCTCGGCAAATTTGTAAGGGAGCCATTGTAATAAAACCCATGTTTCTTGACGAAGAACTAGCTTGTTCGTTGTATTGAACTACAAGCATGTTTGGTTCGCATCTTTTTCCAGCTGCAAGTTTATGGATGCAGTTAAGCTAGTTCAATGTGCTATTTGTTTTTCAGTATAATTGTGCAAAATGGGACTTGGAAGTTTGTCTTCATCTTAAAATGGGTCTAAAAAAGAAAGTTTTACGGAATCGTGGTCTGGCTGACGGGAGATCATGCTAAATTTATCTCATGAATTCAACAGATCTTTAGAATCTAAAAGTCGATAACAGCATATGATTGAATGAAATTGCCTCATATTTGCTGAAACTTTAATTGGATGTATTGCTCGCACATTTGGCAAAGTCTCAATCATGATTCAATAACCAGCCGTATTTACTTTAGAAACTGACTAGCTGAAAAGTTCATTTCCTTATTCCGTACATTCTCCGGTCTAATAACTCCACTTTGGGGGGAAATCCTCAAAGTTAATCAATTCAAATTCAAACCGAAGTGTCTACTTTGAGAACTGCTAACTCAAATACTGTTTATAGTTGTTGTATTGAAATTTGGAGTTACTTCCTTGCCGGTCCTGTTCTTTTTTATCGGCCTGTTGTTTTCAAATCAAGCGACATCATCACGTTGAGTCTCAGGACAAAAAGATTTACATTTTTGTCGCACTCCACTGAGATGATTCGTTCAAATTACCTTCAGTTGTCCTTCTTTATTCTCCAAACCAACAAATGAACATTTCAATTATCTCTATGTCCAAACTATGGTTGCATTAAAGAGGCCAACTGGTGCACTAAAGGCCGATTTAGACGGAACAACTATGTCGCGTGCAATAAACGTACGGTCTGACGAATCGTATCGTGTATAAAAAAAACTCAAAGTGTCGCGCACGGCATGAAAAATGTCGTGTGATTTTTAAACATGTTTTAAACTCTACGAGACATCGTAGCTACGAACAATCTCACACGAGCGTTGTGCTATTTTAGCCTGCTCGGACATCCTAATTCCCTTTGCTTTACGCGGGAAACAAAGGAAATAGATACGTCTCCGCGCAGGCTAATACTATTTTGGCATTAAACAAAACAAAATGAAAGTAATGCTCAGTAGCTTTTATTTTTGCTGTTTAAATAGTCACACTTTAGAGGTTCATACACAAACTCAACGGAAATTTAGCCCCATATTTCATTGGCGGAATTTTTCTTAATTTTCGACTTTTGATGTTTATTAGTCTCCACTGACAAATTATTACCATGGAACAAAAAACAAACATCACCTATAGACGGAATTTTGGAAGATAAATTACGGTAAGATGTTGATAACTCGATTGAACTCGGCCCAATAACTCGAACTCGGCACATATATAGTTTTCCCAGCTTTACTGACATCGTTATAAAAGTTAGTCCTCTATAACTCGGAGTGGTGTTTTGCCGGATGCTTCGAGTTATCGAAAGTTATAGGGCCGGAGGAAAGCAAAACCACGGAGAGTTCACGGATAAACGAGCATGTCACTGATTCTCGTTTTCGATTGATACGCGCACTGGTTTTGGTATTCAAAAGTTTGTTAAGCATAAAGCTCTTATCCATAGCTTGCCCACTTTGAGTGACAGAACTAACCTAACAAAGAACAGAGACGAATGCATTTGCGCGCGAACCGCAAACGCGTCAAAAACTCGAGATCTACAAAATGGGCGGAATTCTAGATTGTAGCTAAAATTCATTTCGTTGTTCTGGATCTCGAGTATTTGACAGGTTTGCCGTTCGCACGCAAATCCATTTTGCTGCAAATTCTCTGTTGGGTTACTTCTGTCCTGTAAGGATATTTTTTTTACGGAACTTTTATAGACCTTGTGATATTCGCAACCAAATGCGATGTTGACAAAGAGTTTTACGTGAGTTTTGGTCGCATGATTTTGTTACATACAGAACTGAGGGTTGAATAAAGCTTATCTTATGGTTTTACAATGATGTAGTTGTCGAATTGCATGACACATTACAGCCCCTCAAATTTTACAAATTGTAATGATGCTTGGCTCATTACAATGACAGATAAAGGTTTTCGATAAATCAGTTGTTTTAGCTTTGTCTTTTTGGGGTAATAAAATATAATGATTCACAGAAATCGAATCCGATTCCTTTACAGTGCTTTTGTACTTGGCCAGTTTTTTATTTTGACTCAGTTGTTTCTTGAAAGACAAAACGATTCGTCAGGCTGTCTGTGTTTGTACGTATGGCAGGTATACATGTGTATGGATAACGTTGGATAAGAACAACTTTTTTTGTATTGCAGATAATAAAGCTACAGCGGGCCACACACTCTTCAGTAAAAATTAACCGTAGTCTGAGCCAGTTGAAGTAGCTAATAAAAAATGATAAGAGTTTTTGTAATCGTATGCGCGAACTAACGATCATCAACATCCATGTAGCAGTTTCAAAGAGGTCTTGTACTTGGCTTAAACTGTATTCAAACATACCAGTAATTTAGACATACAATACTAGCTACAGAATCAGAAAAAGTAAATCATTCTAGCTAAATGAATTACACACTTTACATGCAGCCATCGATAAGCGATATACCAAATACAAAGACGCATGCCATGGTGAAACGCTTTTTAACGTAATTGATTTTCTCCGGCTTCATGGCCTGATGGCAACGACAGTGTGAAAAATCGAGGGAAAAAACGACAGCAGTAACAATACAAAACAACTGTGATTAATTTGTGCAAATAAACAATTTTCCCATACATATAAAGCATGATATTTTCAAAGTTATCTCTGAGTAAGGTTGTAACAGCGCGAAATGCCCTAAAAGAAAAACTTTTATACATACCCCTCAAAAACGCCGCTGCCTGTCGGTCTCACCTTCCGTGGATTTTAATTTTGGAAGTCTCGTAATCCGAGGCTATATATTTTTTCGAAAGTTGCTTATTCCATCCATTCTGTGCCTTTGCAGCATTTAATAGTCAGGATGGAGTTGATTTACGAGCACAAACAGCATCTAGCCGGAAAAGATCAAGCTAGAACGTTTGTAATGTAATTAACAAAATGACAAAAGTTTTTTAAGCCAAGATGAAATTTGCTGAAACTGTATCAATAAGACTTAATAATGTTGGGCGAACTATATGGCAGGGACAGACATCTGCCCAGTGCTAATAATCAGTTATACCATCTATAGAGAAAGTTTCTACTCCCACAATCAGTTTCCTCCGACTGCAATGAAATTCCTTGTAACTGTCCCGTTTTCATGCCTTCCTTTTGAATTTGATATTTAATCTTCCCAGTCAGGGAGGTTTTACTATCGTTAAAATATATATTCAGACATTTTTACTCATCTGCAAACAAAATGACGGTAGCAATAAAAACACACCCTGGAAGGCACTTATTGACACTAATTAGTACTGGCCAAAACATCGAGCAGATTGCATGCTTCGAAGTTTTCCGTTTTCCGTTAACAAATAATTCATGTTCCCTTCCTTTTTGTATGACCGATCATCCTTCTTTGTAATTTACAGTGCCGTGGTATGCTTTGTGTGGTTTTATTCAGTAGCAAGTCACCGGAACACTGGATGACTCCAAGTTTGTACAGAATTAAATGGAAGAAGTGATCAACTATAATTACACATCAACTCAGAACACACCTGCGTTTTTTAAGCCACATATTACTGCCGTTTTGCTTGTATCGATCCTTTATAGTAGCGGTTATTAACTATTAAACTTTACTGGGTATCTCGAAACCTGGAGCAATTCATTGTTTGACACGCGAACTAAATTTATACATTCCCCTTCTTTGTGTCTAAAAAGAAAAGACAACGAAAGCTGACGAGCGTTCAAACCGTTTTAGAGCGCGCATGAAAATCGTTGACGACACGCGAGACGAAGCGTTCAACGCTTCGTCTCGTGTGTTCGGCCATTCCCGTCAACTCCTCGTCGGTTTCGTTGTCTTTTAATCCGGGAACTGGAAGACTGTATCTCAAACAGTCCCTCGTTTTCCTTATAATGAGCAGGACGAGAGGGGAGGCGGCCATGAAAATCATTCACGCGCTAGTGGAACTTAGATGGCCCAGGGATTTAAAATCAAAACGAGATGGGAGATCAGAGATGAGTAAAGGAGGAATCAAGCGGCGATTGCCTACTAGATTTACCTTGCCGGTAGGCTTGTAAAGTTATATATAATAGCAAAACAATTTTGTTGTGGCTTAGTCCGTGTTCCCTTACTTTCTTCCTCGTCTCACCGGCGAGCTAAACACAGGCGAGCTAAACAGAGGTGTGCCGGCATATTTCTTTTCTCGCTAGCACGAATCCCTGTGGAAAACGAGGGACTATTTTTGCTGCTGTACGTTGAAACTGGAAAGACCGGAAGGGAGGAATTAATGTTAGTAAGGGGAGTTGGGGCTCCCCACCCCTCCTTCCTATTTTTTTGTCCTTTTGCCCCAGTCCCCAGAGTTGCTTACGGAGGAGGCTACAATGAGACACAAATTTCCGAACTCTTGACGTGTGACATTTCCATGGCAACCGTCGTGTTTTTGCCTTCAACCTCGTCTCAGGCCTTTTTCCCCGTTTATCATGGCATTGAAGATAAACCCCATGGGCAGGGTTGTTCAAAGCGCGGTTAAGTCATATATATTAATTAACCCAGGGTTAGCATCAATTTTGATTCCAGTTAAATGATTAATCGATGGAGATTTTTCCAAAGTATTTTTGCCCTTTAGTTTCGTCTCTGACTTGTCTTCGTATGTAACTTATAATTAGCTTTTGAAAACAATTCTAACACGAGAAATTAAATCCTCGGTTAAGTTTTAATCCTGGGTTAGCGTTAACCAGCTTTCGAACAACCGGGCCCTGGACAAACTGATGCAAAATAATCCAAGAATCTCCAAGAGTAAGGCAACGGTTCAGTTTTCGTCGTGCTCCGTTTCGTCAGGCGGATTGAAACTCAATAACTCGAGATTTATTGTCTCAGTTGAGTTTCAGTTCGACGAAACGGAGCACGACGAAAAACCGTTGCCTTGCTTTCCTCAATCTGGCAAAAGAAAAACAAAACCACAAAAAATGAAAGTGAACTTTTTCATCTCTGAATGTATAAATATGTCGCCTTTAGAAAGTCTTGCCTGAACAACCACAGAAACGTCAAAACACATCGACAACTAAAACAGAGAGCTTAGTTACAGTGTACCTTCAGATCGAAAATCTATTGAATTTTTTTTTTGGCGTTAAAATAAAGTTTACAGAATGAACTTTCATCCCCCCAAAAAATATCGAAAAATAGTGAAAATTAACGGAGAAATGAAGGTGTAACTTTTGTGGGCGGAGTTTGTTTATTAAGCGATATGTTTTTTTAAGCGCTGTTTTCTCAAACTTAATTTTTCGCTTGTTGGGGACACTTTAAAGAGCTACAACTCAAACGGAATTTGTTCGATTTTCCTCAAATTTGGACAGAAACTAGGCTAACATATGATCAACAAAACCTTGTCGGCGAATTTCTTAATTCCGAAAACTTTTTCGTCAAGAGCCATTTCCGTGTGATCATTCCAATTTTTTTCTCCCTTTTTCGAAAATATTCTGTAACTTTTCACTGCAATTGAATATGGGAAATCGCCGACACATTTTTTTAGCGCTTCGTGTCCGAAAACCCAAGAACAAATCAAATTAGCAAAATACAATAATCGCTTTGAGTTATAGCGTTTTAAAGCTGATTCGGACGTTCGAATTTAGACGTCGTAAAAAATTCGACAATTCATTTTATTACCAAATGGTTTCCATATTTAGATAGCCAGCTCTATAAGCTTTAATTTGATATCTGGGTTTAGGTATATTAAGTGTAATCTTAAGACGCTAGAGCTGTTATACTGGAGACACCCCCGAAGGTACACTGTAACCTTAACCGTCGAGTCCAAGAAAATTACAACACTCAGTCTCTTAGCTTCTTGAGCCGAAGTTTTGTTGTGTACTAGCTGTTTTAGTACGAACTTTCCAGAGACGAACGATAAAATCCCCATTGCTTTCCCTGATTCAATGATGTTTGTTTCAGTTTCTATAGTTGCCAAATGAAAGATTCAGTTGTTGCTTGCCTTATATTCCCATATTATATCGCTAAATGCCACCAATTATACGACTTTAATGGCTAAAAAGATTATATAGAGCAAAATAGAAGCCGTAGTTTGGAGATCAAGTGAAGGATTGCAAGTGTAACTGCGGCTTTTGGGGAATTTACCGTCATGGCTGAGCGAGCTAGAGGTGCCTTGCTACCCTCCAGGATCTTTTATATCAAGTGGACCAAAATATCACAAAAGAACATGGTGTTTAATGGTGTTCTTGACTCACTCACTTACAGACATAACTCAAAGTTACTCAGTAAAAGGACAATTGTCATAACTGCTGTTTCAAAATTAACTGAAATCTACCTTTTTACCAAAAAATGTTCCTTAAACTGAAGGTGGGCAGACACGAGGGGTCATGTAGCAGGGACATGTCGCAGCAACATGTAGCAGCACCAAAAATTTGTGTAGTGCACACTGAGGTACATGTAGCAGGGACGTTTAAAGGGGACATGTAGCAGGGACAAAATCATAGCGTTTGCACACACATGAAAATGCTGCGGGGACATGTCTCAGAGACATGTTGCGTCCCCTCGTGTGAACTGATACTATCATAATTGTGCAACACCAATTTTGGGGACATTTTGTCCCCGCGACGTGTCCCATGAAGTTCAACAAGTTGAACTCCGCAGGGGCGGATCCAGGGGGGGGGGGGGGGATGAAATGGGTGAATTTTCACCCCCCCCCCCTTTTCTGAGACCCTTTCTTGCTTTTTTCTAAAGTATTTCTCAAATAAATAATATTTTGTTAATATTTTATTAAAATTTCACCCCCCATTTCAAAATCCTGGATCCGCCCCTGCTCCGTGCGACATGAAAGTGGATTACAGTTTGTGACAGGCTGGCAAGAACTTGCCATTCGTGTAGAAGTTTAGCCATAACCGTGACTTTGTGTCTTTAGTTAATATTTCTTTGTTTTCATTACTCTTGGCGATCAAGACAATATATAAAGCAAGGCAAACTCCTGGCCATAATCATGAAAATACGGTATATACTTCATTGTAACACACCATATAGGGATCCTATCATATAGGGATCCTAAAAACTCATTTTAAAATGGTTAGCTTTTATTTACTGTTATGGGTAGTGATGTCCATAACAGTAAATAAAAGCTAACCATTTTAAAATGAGTTTTTAGCCCTAAGTAAGTGCTGGATTCTTTGACGTGCATAAATTAAAACCACCATGAAGTATATACCGAAAATACAATCGATTCAGGACGAATACGTACTGCATGAAAGAATGCGCGTATGATGCCGCATTCCTCGATCGTTAATGCTGTTTTGGTTACCGAAACAGATACAATATTGCTCAATATTGGCGCCGCTGTATAACAGACTCTCGGCTGATGGGAAAAACGACAGTAAAGGTGAAAATGAATCAGCGTAATTTCCTTTCGTAATCCTCTTATCTATCTCTTTTATAAGTATTTTCACACAGGTCCAATATTTATAATATTACCACTTGCCGACCCTAAAAGGAAGTCACTATGGAGCTGACAAGCCTCCTCCGCAGGCATCTCTAAAGAAGAAAAGAAGAAAAGAAGAAAAGAAAAACAAATTCTGCGATGCGGGTTTCTTGTGGAGGAGAGAGAGGAGAAAAAATGACGCAGGGGAGGGGGAATTCGTTCTTCGAATCCTCAACACAGGGATTAAGCCCAAATCTGAAGAAAAGCCAGTACACAGAGTTGCCTGCGGAGGAGGCTAGGAACTGACATATTTCCCAGATAAGATTTTCGAAATCACGATGAACAGATTTGAAAGGGGATGAGAGGATCAAACCCACGCATGTGTGTAGTAATTGGTTCCATTTTTTTAGGAGTCGATGGATGGAACCCAAAGTGAACCTATTCCCTGAGCAACCTCTTCCCCAGGATATCTCGTCTTTTCGTCCCGCTCCTTTCAACAATGACAGATGCCCGGCCAGAACTCTGGTCGGCAGAAAAATTTGAGTCAGTGTAATCCCCTCCGATCCGGCGTTCAATGTTGTGCGAATAAATAATTTCTTTTATCTAAATATGTGGCATGTCTGGGGTTTATACCGGGACCTCAGCGAGAACCAGTGAAGCGTTCCGGCAAAAAGTAAAGCATCATTAGTTGTTCTGCAGACACTTTTAATAAATACCACGATGCATTATTTTCCGCTAATGACATCAAACATATTCTTTTGAATTCTGTCAATTCTCTTGCAATTCAAAAGAATACATTTGACATCGATAGCGGAATGTGATGCATTCTGGTATTTATTAAAAGGGTCTATAAAGGCAAAAATTCACCGTCCTGGCCCCGGTTCAGCCGGCTGTTCAAAGGGCAGATAGCACTAGGCCACTGGATAAATCACCATATAGTGGATAATTATTAACAATCCTGACAAAACCCATTGTGTTATCCGCTGGATAGTGATTTATCCGGTGGATAGCGCTATCCACCTTTTGAACAATCGGGTCCTGGTCTACGTTCACATAAACCATTTTTTTTCGTACTTAGCAGACGGACGGTGAAAACTGAATTTTAGTTAGTGTAAAACTGAAAAAATATTTAACTTGTTCTTCTGGATATTATGTCAGGCTAAAAAGGCCAGGAATTAGGTTCAACCCCGCCAACAACACGGGAGCGTAAGTTCCTTTTTTCGCTTACTCTTTTTTAGTTCTTTTTAAGTCGAAGTAAGGTATATTATAAGGGTGTCACGCCCTATAAAGTAAGCGAAAAAAGGAACCGAAAATGATCGACCGGAAGGATTTATGAGCAATGACTTTTCATTTTCAAACGGGAAACGGATATACTCTGTTGAGTGCTTATGACCACCTATTATTTCTCACTACAAAATCCCTCTTTCATGAAACTTCTAGAAAGTACAAATTTCATCCTAGTTTATCTAAGGCCAAGCCTTACTAGTATCCAGTCTTCGACCGGTTATCATGGCCGTTCGCTGTTGAGATGCACACTTGTGCGACATGATGTAAAATATAAAGAACTTGATTTATATGTCAGCTATATATAATTATATCATTCTCTCCCCATCCAGACGCCAGTGAAGACACAGGGATACAAAAAGAATGTAAACACTGATTCATAAACAGCTATAAACAGTTGTAAAACGTCAGGTGATACAAATGTGATATTAGGTCTTATTCAAGGGTCCAAAGTTCACATATCCAGTTTGCTGGGGGATCAGAATTTTTGGAAGATTATCATTATACAATCGTTATTTGACTGAACATGACTGCTTGGGCTTCATAGAACACTAAAATAGTCAGTCTGATTTAGTGATCTGGACGGATTGTTCGTTTCTCACAAAGAGTTCGTATGCGTGACCTGCGATAGAGACAAGCAAAGGTAACATTGAAAAGATAAACAGCAGAGTTTGCTTAACTAAGCACTGATGTGAAGCGGAACTATCTGGGCGAAATTTCAGTATATTTATTGACTCGTCGCAAATGTAATTGCTCGTCACACGCCGGCTACTAAATTCCACGGAAAAAGATACAGGAATGAGGCGTTGAACAAAATATAGATTACAAAACAGTAACTATCGATCAAATGAAACCGTTATAGTAAGACTCAAGCCGGTGACAGAGCAATACCCTTTAACTCGCTTCGCTTTGCCAGGTTTTTATTGTTAAACTCGCTACACATGGAGATCATCACCAACTTTGAGTTTAGTCATACATATAAACCATAACTAGTTGTCAACCTTGGGTTCAATTTTGAAACCTATTACATATAACACCCAGTTTTGTGTTTTTCCAGGCTCCTAGATTGTCGAAAGAACGAAGAAAATCGGAGCGCAAACAAACAAAACCGTGAACGAATAAAAAGGAAGAGGATAAGCAAGCAAGAACTCATGTTTTAATTTTAACTGCAATTTTGAGAGCTTGAAAGGGCCATATCCGCTTTTTTGGCGCGTTTGTCAAGCAAGTAAAAGAAAACACGACCTTTGGCACGTCTGCGAACACACCTCCGCATTTAACCAGGTACCCGCCCCTGCTCTTGATAAACTAAAAGTCTTTTCCTGTTCTTTCAGTTGCGTTTGGTTTCCTTGCACTGAACGGCTTTGTCGACTCGATGTTTGTTTGAGGAGCCAAAATGAGACGAAACCAGAGGAACACGAGTCAAAAGAATAAAAAAAGAGTACTGTCTAAAGCTTCTATCATGCGGCGATATGCTAATATCGAGGTAAGCATATAAAATTGTACTTTGTACTGCGTGCACGCAATAACACCAGTATTTCAGTTGTGAAAGCGGAAGTTTCAAGTGCTTTCTTTTGTGACTTTAAAATCGCCAAAGAGAGTTTATAACACGCAACTTGCAAAGTTTGCAACTTCAACTTGCTTTTTTCGGCGTCTTTTGACTGCAAAAAGGACGAAATTCGCTCACAGGAATGATTTATCAGGCCAAACGAAAAAAACAGTCGATCAATGTAGAGCCTGGTTGCAGATAAGCGTCCTTTTTGCGAATTTATTCATCCAAGAAACATCACTACAAGACTGCTAGCTGTATTTCAGTGCGTTCTTTTTAGACTTTCCTTTGAATTTATTTAGTTTACTAACAAAGACCAGCTGACTGACTATTTACAATAAGTCTTATTATCATGAAAGGGTAAGTTATTGTTCATCGTGGTATTAAAAGCACAATCTCTGAATATAAAACTCAGTATTTTTTCTAATCGCGACGTTTCGACTGCTTCGCCGTTTGATCAGGCGACCTCATCGCTTGATGAACACTCTGAAGACACTGAGACAAAACAATATACTTTATTATTAGTCGATTTTCTCTTATTAATGAAAGCTGTAGATAATGCCTGCTTTTATAACACTACTGTACATCAGTTGCATTGAAGCTGAGGCATGAGCGCGCGCATGAGCCGAGTTTACGTGTGAGTTCATAGTCGACGGTTGTTCAAATGGTGAATAGCGCTATCCACCGGATAAATCACCATCCAGTGGATAAGTATTAACAAAATCCATTGTGTTATCCGCTGGATAGTGATTTATCCGGTGGATAGCACTATCCACCTTTTGAACAACCGGGCGAAGGAGAACGTTTGAGCTCTCGCAGACTTTTCATGAAAAGTTGAGAAGATTTAAACTCAATAAGCGTAAAGCGCTTGGAAAATAAGGTCCAATATTAAAGCGGGCGATATGGAGCTAAACGAGGAGAGGTGACTCAGGCGAGTTTGAGGTCAGTTCGTCGACGAGATTCTCATTCCCTATGTTTTTATTAATTAGATTAGCATATATATTATTGTAAATTAGTTTAGAATCGAATTTCCTCGTTTAGATTGTTTTATGACCTTTTTATAAATAATTCGCTTGGACTCGCTGGAGATGTTTTCTCTAAAGACATTAGTCAAATATATTTTCCGTTAAAAGCATTTTCTTAATTTCCCAGCAAAACACGACTGGTTTTTGCGCGTGTTCAGACAGGCAGACTTTTTTTTATATATTGAAAGAATTTTAAACAAAAGATTCACAAACTGAATTGACGTAAGAGAATAACATATCCATTATTCTTTTGTTATTAAAACTCATTACAAACATAATAAAATCGACATTAACTTAATAAAAGATATCTTTACTTTCGATGATCAGTTTAACGATTCCTGAAAGTTTAATAAACAGAAGAACTTGCACACAGTTGTTAAAAGTTCTTGCGTTGTTTTCGTGCAGCTGTGACATAGTCTAGGATCTACTGGCGAAACGTGTCGGAACGAAACATTTCTTCTGGGTATAATTATTTCTTTTGTTGATATAACGATAGTAAAATATAAAGGATTACAAAGATTCTGCGGCTTTCTCGACGTGACCCACTTAACAATTTTTTTTTCACCGCTTTGCTTCGGTCTGCTGTGAGTGACGTTGCCGCTCTTTCAGTCCTGGATGATTAACATCAACATTCTCCTTTCAATGTTAACAACCTGTCAAACAGACTGGTGAGAAGAATAGAGAAAACCATCACCTGTGAGCTATTGCTTTTTCAGTGTACCGCAAAATACTCCCAAGCTGAACATTTCAAAAATGAGTGACAGTTTTGCGTAAAGCTGGATTTCCACTGTCCGTAATTTTTACGTGCGTGCGGACGAAAATTTAACTGGCTTTACGTGCGCAAATAAAAATGATCAGAGAAGATGCTAGACATGCTAGTATGAAAGGTTAGCGTAAACGTAAAAAAGGTGAGCACGGTTCAACTTTTTACGTTTAAGTAAGCCATTCTTACATCGTCCCTTATTTTCAGTTTACGCACCATAAAGCCAGTTAAACATGTCCGCATGCAAATAAAAATTTAATACACGACCAGTGGAAATCCATCTTAAAGTTTGAACAGAAACAGAAATTAGAGAATCTTACATTGTTAATTAGCAAGGAAATATTAATCGATGAAAACACACGCGTCAATTGGGGGAAAAATTGTTTTTTTTTTGGAAAGTTTCCAAGTCGAAAACGTGACCCCGGCTGAAAACATTAAATTCGTTTACTATTTTCACTTCCGGTATGCGTTTTCACCTTCCGAACAGATGTTAAACCGGGTGGTGTTTAATATGTCGAGTTTACTGAACTCACCATAAAAACGAAGATGATCTAAGGGAAGGGTTTGGCAAATTTTGGGTTTGGTCAAAGATGTATTACGCGATTGAATAGAACGCACCCAGACTCCTTAACGTGGGCGAGGCAACAATGCGTTAACAGTTTCCTCAATGGCGCTTGTTCGAACTTAGATCTGCAAAATAAATGGCGAAAACTACCGAAATATTTCTGTGGCGCAGACAACTATTCTGTGCGTGACTTCGATCAAAAGAGAATTGTCTCTCGCTTTGTTATGGTCACGGAACATGGCTGCACCTGAATCGCTATCACGTGTCGTCTATTTTGGCCTTGGCCGAATGTAAACAAACGTTGTTCGTTTCGCGGGACAAAGTTCGTTTTCTACCTCTGACTACACGTGAGAACAGTTTGATTCACGCGCCGTTCACATGAAAGTAGCGCTGTGATTGGTTGATTTTACTGTACGTGTTTTGTGATTGGTCCAACCCCCATATACGCCCTCTGTACTGCATGATCATCATTGCTGATCTAAGTTCAATCAACACAAATGATAACAAAAATCTCGTACGCTTCCAGTTTAACTCAGAGTTTTTACACGAAATTACAGAGCAATGTACGTTCTTCCTCTATCTCCACCTACAACGCCTTCGTCGTCGTGTAAAGAAATGGAAGTAAGTGAAATCGGGGTAGAATCTCCGAGCAGGGAGGGTATTTCAGTAACTTATTTATTTACGCTCTTTGTGTTCATGTTTACTACAGGAGGATCCAAATGCCTTGTCGGACTCCGAAAATTGTCAAAACGAAACGAGCGAGAACGTCGATTTGGATGCTGTGCAGTCGCTTCTGGCGATGAGTCAGTGGTCGCCTCCTGGCCATGAAAGAAGTCCTAGCCCCGACTCTGGTATTTCGTCTATCAGCAGAAATTCGTCGAGCGCTTCTTTGAGCAGTACCGTTAGTACCACTTCCGTTGAGGACGAACTGGAGGAGAAGGTAAGAAGTTTCGTCCTAAAAAAACGGTGAACTAGGTCACGAACCTGCTAGCTAGGTTTTAAGACCTTCTCCATATACGTTTTTTTTTTAATTCAGTCTTCTAATTGTGTTACTTCGCCATTTTCATAGCCTGAAAGCAACGGCATTCGTCCTATAACAACAGCCGCGGACTTCATGATTCCGCTTGGGGATAAGACTGGACTTTGTACGTCAATCGCCGGATCTTTGGGAGCGATTTCTACCACAACAACTTCAACGGCTACTGTGGCTGGCTTGCCTTTAAAAGTTTTCCCAGGAGGAGTAAATGTGAACCAAGTTCTTTTGGCGAACGGTGGAGGAAATTTACCGGCTGGTGCGGTAGTTGTACTTTGCCCCGTAGCTACAAACGCACCGGCAACAGTGGGAAACGTTTCACAGTTACAACGCAATTTTGTCGTCACCCAAGCAGGGCTTATTTCACAGCTACAAGCCCAGAATCAAGAGGAAAGTAGCGACAATGGAAAGAGCCAAGCGAATCGGCGAAGAAATCACGTTTGTTCCTTTGAAAACTGCGGCAAAACATACTTCAAAAGTTCCCACTTAAAGGCTCATATGCGGACTCATACAGGTGCGTGAACTCAAAAAAAAAAATTCTGATCCGAAATTATGCGATTTGGATTTTTTTGCTCAAGGATTTATTTTCTCGTGATATTTTGATTCCATTTTGTGAATATTCGTGGTGTTTGCTTTCTTGATATCGCGGGAATTTTCTTTTCTATTTGCGTTTATGACAAGCCCGCTACACTCCCTTTGTCGTGCCTGCTCTACACCCCCCGATCACGTGAAAAACGAAAATATACATGGAGCGCGTGAATAAGGCGCGTGATGCAATGTTATGAAACCAGCGCGGGAAATGCCCCACGCAATCAAAACAGAACAGATCATCTTGGGAAATGTTTTTGTTTTACAGCGCTTATCAAACGAAAATTCTATAACTTTTAGATTTTCACAGGCATAGGCGATGCAAAATAATTCCTTGATTTTCGCCTTATGATTTTGTTTCTCTTACATGTACATCACATTTGTAATATTTTAAATAACAGACTTGGTGTCATGTTTCTCATTATTTACATTTTTGTAACCCACTTTGCCCTCTCACAATGAATCCTTTAGGTACCTCCCAAGGAGTTCCAAAGGTCAAATTCTTAAACGAATTTTAAAATTTAATTTGATTCAGTAAAACTGAAAATATATTAGCAAAAAAACAAAAAGCAAAAGAAAGTTCTGTGGCTTTCATTTGAATGGTCACAATAAATTATAGAATTTTATTCACAGACTTTAAGTGTTCAGTAGAACCACAAGCTTAACTGCAATACTTTTTCAAGGACCTTCTTGAAAACCACTTTGGTGAGAGGAGTCTCCTGAAAAAAAATATTGTTATTATTATTATTAACTCTAGAAGGAAAAAGTAAACATATAGTTTTAAATAGACTCTATGAAATAACTAAATGTTAATAATTATTTTCTAAATCTTGTCCTTTTTAGGAGAGAAACCCTTTCCATGCACATGGGAAAACTGCGACAGACGATTTGCAAGATCTGATGAGCTGGCCAGGCACAGACGAACCCATACTGGAGAGAAGCGATTTGCGTGTCCTCTTTGTGGGCGGCGTTTCATGAGGTCAGATCATTTGACAAAGCATGCGAGAAGACACATGACAGCAAAAAAGGTCCCAGGTTGGCAGCTGGAAATGAACAAACTGAATCAGGTTGCAACAAGTATGCAACCATCATCGTTAGGCATGCCTAGCATGGTATTAACAACATCCAGCCCTGTGGCACTTCCTACCAGCACAATGCCAGTGAATTCATAGTAACTTGACATGGAAGGAGAGTTGAGCTGCAAACATGTGGTCTTCAAGCCAAAGAATAGAGCGGTGTATGGCCAGTTCCAACGAGAAACGATCGATACAGAACTTCACATGTTGGCAGGGATTAGCTTAGATTAACACCTATCCTGCTAGTGAATGCACTGTGCCATTATGTCAATAATATTAATGCCATCTTTTATTTATCATAGCTGTGTTTAATTTGGCTACAGGTCACAGACAAAAGGGTTACAGTATGAAAACAACTATCTGAAATATTGAGCTTTTTAAAGATGAAAGGATTTCTGAACAATAGTATTCATCTAATTTTCATACAAATTGAGTTAATTCATTTACGTCCTGCTGGCAGCTCAGAAATAACTTTATAATCTTTTTCATTACGCTTCATGTTCTCTTTCATATGTATGTATACTGTAATTAAGCATATTTTCTTTTGTACAATATGAAGGAATTGGCCTAGTGCCTTTTAATCATGTGAGCCCACATGAAAAGTTTGGTTCTTACACAAGGTTAGTTGTTGTTAAAATTTCCGAGAAGGTTCAATTAAGTTATTCATTGTAAATAATATAAATTTTATGTTCGGTTGTTTTGCTCATCTGCATTGCAGCCCACGACAATATTGATTTCAGATGGTATGTGGTAAATTTGCCAGTTCAATCAATGCAATAAATAAATTGGAAATGAAAGAAAGTGACAAATGCAAAAAAAGTGTAAATTTAAAAAGCTTGTAAATTTCATGTTCAAAAATAGATGCTACGTGGATATTTTCTTGTAAAGTAAATATTCATACAAGTTCTATAGTTCAATGTGCAGCAGTACATATTTTTTTTGTAAGATTTATTATGTTAAAGTTAAAGCTACAACCATAGACAAAAGTGTTGGGAAGGTTGGCAGTTTTTACCATTGGATTCTTTCTCTCCCCTCCCCCTTTTACAATGTTGGTTATAACTGGACTTTTTTAATGCAAAATTGTTGGCTGAAATCCCAACATTGGAAAGGGATAGTGGGGGAGACTCTCAAGAGTGACAGTTGATCAGTATTTAACGTTAACAGAGCATCCGTGTAATTCGGCACTTATGCTATTCATTTTTACAACCTTCCCAACTACTTTCGTCTGCAATTGCAGTAGTTTGTTTCGACACTTTCTGAAAATTTAGAAAATTGCTGCAATCTTGTTAACAATTTGAAACGCTAGCAATTTATTTCCACCAGCAGGCAATCCGTTTGCGCTGATATTTTAATATTTAACGATTTTCGTACGTGTAAATTATTTACAAACTGCTTCAGAAAATGCTTTGGCATTCATTGCCAGATGTATAATTATGCGAAATTAATTTATACTTTTTTTACAGTTTATTATGCTATATAGGCAATGTTGTACATAAATAAAGTGCTTTATTTGAACAAATTTGCGTCTTACATGTAATACTGCAGTCGGGAGTCAGAAAAGGTGGCGCGCGTAAAGGAAAAATGCCAAAGATGGACCAAAAAAAAACGCCAATGGTTCCAATATACTCCAGGCCGTTTCGCCTCCAACTTCACAACGTACTCGATCCATTTGTATCATTTTACTCTGATGCAAGCGCGGGTACAATGTTTGCGAGTACAAAACTAAAAACACTACAGCTTCCAGTCCCAAAATTTAGAGTTTCATGTTTAAATGACAATGGCAAAAATGTAACGAAAAACAAAACATAAGTCACTTCGGTTTTGATTCTAGTACCCTGGCTCTAATGGTCCGTTAATGGAGCAAGAGTGCATTTTTATTACAAGCAAGTGACACCTCCGCATTTCCTTCCGTACGCGCGAAGCCGAAATATTGATGTTGGGGCGACCCCGTAGCTGTCCAAACGATGTCTGTGTTTGGCGAACGATTTTTTCTTGAACAATGCCCCTATCCCTAATCCCTATCTCAGCGGGACAAATCAATTGTTTTCTTAGCGAATCACAGACATCGTTTGGACAAGTGCTGGACTACCCTGCTGTTGTAGTTTAGTTAATTTTATCCTTGGTTCAATTTCTATTTTCCATTGTTCTTTTCTATGCTAATATATTATAATGAATATAAAACAAAGGAAAATCAAAATTGAACCAAGAATAAAATTGAACTACAACATTGATACTCGAAATGAAAGACTTTGATCGACTTTTGCGCATTCTAGAAATCGAAGTTCCCAGAAGTCATTATAAAATGTTCTAAGGGTGGGAAACTACCGGTTAAACCAGTTAGGCAGGTTGCCAGAAAGTTCTGTAACGGCTCTGTGATGTTAGTCTGCGTTGAGGTTACCTTGGAAAAAGTTGTGCGTACCTGAGTACGGACTTGTTCGCTGTGTTTTCGGACGGTCGGTCAAACTTTTGAACACACAGTTGGTGGAAGAGACCTAGCTGGGGTCTTGAGCGAAAGGGTAACAGGATTGGCGCAGTGGCGAGCAACATCACCTCCATCCAAAGTCAGTCTTTGGTCCTCGCCTCCCAGGCGTCATATGTGTGTCGAAGTTCTCATCTTTTTTACTCCGGGATATTTCTCCGGGTTCATTCTCGTCTTTTCTTAGTCCGGCGATATTTCTCCGGGTTCACTGGTTGAAAGAAAACAAAATAACTGGACTCAGTGGATTTACCACCTGTCTCGATTAGAACTTTGCTAATTGATAAGCACGTGCTATCAGGAGCCATAATCGATTATTCCCGGGGGGGGGGGGGGGGGGGAAGGGAGGGGGTGCTTGGATCAACTTTCGCTGGGTATGTGCCTCTGGCCTCTCAGAGACCCTACCCCATTATAGTCTATTCTGTAGCCAATTATAGACCCCATATTTGTCACTTTTGTGAAAATGCAAACTTCGCGAACCCAACTTAGTTACTGTTTGTTTTTAATACCCCATATCCCACAATACTGAAATAAAACTACCCCTCCCCCAGAAAAAAAAAATGCCAGAATTTTCTTACTCCAAACTGATCGGCACCGAATGTAATGAGCACCATTTAGTTGAATAATGCCCAGTTCGGGCCACGCAGTTTCGTGCCTTTGACCGGGCAAATTCAAATAGCCAGAGAATGTTAACAGGACATTACGGTTTTACGGAAGTGTTACGCATCGTGGAAAATATTTGTTCAGTCCACAGAAAAACGTATACGTACCAGCGGAAGAAAAGGCTGGGAAAAATCTGAGGGTGTTACTAAACTGAGGATTGCAGACCGCGGAACCTGTGGAACCTCCGGAACCTGCGGAACCTATATATTTTTTTGTCAAACAATTTTCTCAATGTTTGTAAAAAGTATTTTATCACAGTTTTTTTATAGTTAAATGTTTTAAAAAATCACTTTCTCTTCGGATACTTTTTTTTTGACAAAAGAAAAAATATAGGTTCCGCAGGTTCCGCGGTCTGCGATCCTCAGTTTAGTAACACCCAAAAACTGAAGACCCAAACAAATACTTCCGCTTCCTTGGAAAAGTGGTTTAGGCTCTTTTTCGGCTCCGGCCTGAAATCTCTACCAACACAGTCAACACTCTTCTTTAGGAACTAACAATAATCCGTTGGCCCTTGCAGATATTTCCAAAGTGTCCACTCTTCTGTAAATGAAATTTGCAGGAATTATTTGAATTTCCGACAAAAGGTTTTAGTGTCTGACTGAAAAATTACTGACCCGTAGCAGAGACCCATCCGAATGTACACTGATAAGGGACAGCAATTATGTTTTTTTTTTAATTAAAACTAAAAGAGGTTGAGAAATGATTTCCGAGAATATTTGTTTTCGCCATCCTTCACAACTTGTTTATTTTTCCTAGAATTTCATTTGATTTCCTCCCTGTTCTTCTTCATTTTCCCAACATTTCAGATACTACATTACGAAATCACAGCGACGCATCAGCGAACCAATCAGATTGCAACTCTCGCATGGTTTGCCCGCGAGAGCTCTTTGATGTGCGAGCGTGTTCAATGTGGAAGCGTTCGGTCGTCCTTAGTTCTTTTTCGTAAAAGTTCAAGCTAAAACAGCCATCATTCCGCGTTTAAAAGAGGAACGAATTGTCTGCTGCGACCCTGCGGTAAAAGTAAGTCGTTTTTGTCGAAGATATGTTGAATTTAAGCTAGAACGATGTCAGACATTGTAAAGCCACGTTGAATGAAATAATGGCGGACTTAGCTTTGTTGTAATGTGTTTTTAGGGCGGCCACACCGCGCAGATCTACTCCAACTGCCCAGAAGCCGACTTCCTTAAGAAGGAGAAGTTCGAGTTCACCTTCAACGTGGATTCCGACCCAAGCTAGCGTTTGCTAAGGGCGTATTTTGGGATAAAAGTCGTGTAAGTATGAGTTATGTTTTGACCAAGCACAGCGAAAACGTGGTTTTATACTATGCAAGAAAGATCTCCAAGTTGGTCCAGCCACACAAAAAGGTGTTCTTAAAGTGGTTCTTTGGCTTCTTACTACACAGTTTCTTGTGGAAACTTACTAAAACTAGCTTAAAGTTACAATATTTCACAAACTACCAGCTAGCACAGCTGTCGTCTGCTTATCGTAGGAGTCGAAAGCCATCGCCAAGTCTGGAGCAATAAAATTGTGATTGCGACTGCAATCTTTTGTTCGGAAAGTTAGCTTATAGTTGCCTATAGTCTAGCTTTTGATTGTACAATACGAAATTAACGTAAGCTTATAATAATCGTTTTTACCTTTCAAATACAAGCTGATGTATGAAACACGTGTATGTCTTCATGCTAATAAAGTTTAGCTTCATGCAATGCAAATTTGGTGGCGGGGGTTGTGTTCTTGCTGACGCTACATATTTTAAAATACCTGCCGCGATTACTGCGTTACATATCACAGAACAATACATTTTTAAAATTGTCTTTTACTTTCTATTATCAAGATATTCGCTTTGAGTCTCTGAAATGGGGGGGAGTTTTTGTTGGTGTCTCCACTAGTGTTTGCATGGAAAGTGATTTATCCCAATCGCTGGTTGTTTAAGACATGATTTAGAAACTTCTTTAACTCAGGATAATATGCTTCTAATACCTCCCATGTTTTGTCAATTATGCACTCACAGCCATTACGTCGTTACTTCTATTTGGAACTTTATCCCAATGAAGACAGGTTCGCAAATGGCTTCCTTCTATGTCTCTCTCCTACATGCCTTTCCAGGATGCCACTTAAATATGCTCTTTGTGGTCTATTAGTATGGAAATTAAATTTTGTGGTTCACCTAGAGCTATAAACTGGTTAAGTTTGTGTGTATTTATATTTTATTAGTATGTTCTGTTAGACTTGATTTTTGGTATGCAAGTAGCTCCTCCCACACATAAGCCACCCCCCCTCCCCCCCACACATAAGCCACCCCCCCTCCCCCCCCACCCAACAAAAATGGGGGAAAAAAACAAGGACTGATTTGGGCTTACTTTTGAGGAGTGATATTTTCTGAAATATTTAATTCTTGTTATGACTTTCATTTGTTATAAAACACAGACTGCGGTTAAAAATGGCTGTCAAATGCGTAAAAATTATATAAACTAGTAACAAAGACAAATAATGGCTAACAAACTCAAAATTCCACCAGAATAACACCTGTTTCAAAATCAAATTTGTTGAAATCCACTTCCATCCTTGTAATCCTGCACTTCATCTTCAAACTTGTGCTTCAGTTTTCCTCTGTACAATCTTTTTATCAGAGGTAGTCATATTATTTGGTGGTATTTGGGGTTATAACATGGAATTTTGGTAAACAAAATTTTGCTATTTTCCCTTTGGGATGCTGTCCTGTAATTAAAATAAAAGAAATTGGGCAATTTGGCTTGTTTCCCTGGTTCAATTTTCTGCTGGACAAACCAAATATCTGTCAAAAGACAAAATTTGTTTCATGATCTTCAAGTTGGGAAGTTAGGAGAATGCTTGTGAAGGGTACTCACTTCTCCTTTCTGTTTCTTCTCCAATAATGGACAGTTTCCATTTCTCAGTCTCTTGCTGTTAGCCTAACCCTATGCAGAAGTTCTTTGAAAATTAATTATCATACTCAGAGGAACAATTGCATGACTAGGGGCTAAATTTTTGCTCACTCGATAATAAGACTGTTTAAAATGAATAATCCACTTACTACTTACTGCTGAATTGCGAATTTATGCTTATTTATACAACCCTTTTTTAAAATTTTATACCCAGTTCACAGTCCATGTTTTATACTGACCAGTTGCACTGCTGTTTTTTGCAGCCTTCATATTTAATCATTCAACATGAAGTGTGTTCTTGGGGAGGGCATCACTGTGGATGTTGTCAAGGATGACTTGTCCTGTGTGGACATTATTAAACAAACACTTAGTGCTGCAGGAAGAGAGGTATGGTTTTGTTTCTTGCATAATAAAATCTTGCTCATTCGCACGTCTCTCTCTCACATTGTTGCTGCTGTTTTACAGTTTTTTTTTTGGCCTTGAATGACTCAATCATTGTTTATATATTGCTAGGAATTGGATGATGCCTTCTACATTGTAGACTTGGCTGATGTTCTTCTTAAGCACAAAAAGTGGGTTTCTCTGCTGCCTAGAGTAGAGCCATTTTATGGTAAGTTAATAGAAAATGCAGAGCTGTCTCTAATATTTTAAATAGACAGGGAAGTGGAGAAAGTAGCTGGGAAAAATTGCTGTTTGTACAGACACCCTGTTGGTACAGTAGAACCCTGTCAACTCGAACTCGGATAAGTCGAACTCCCCGTTAACTTGAACTAAGTTCGACTTCCCTTGGATTTGGCCCTATTTTTGAGTCCTTTTTATTTTACATTATCAGTCACTATTGGATGCGGTGTCTTTTGTATTGACACAAAGCCTAAAACCCAACAGTGCATATGTAACTGTGTTTAGTGATCTCTGATCTCATTCGCTACTCTTCTGTGGAGTTCAATTTACACTACTTCAGTGGCTGAGTATGTCTTTACAGCTTATGACATTCCAAATCTTCATTTAAGATGCTAACAAAGTTCTCTTGTCCAGAAAGCCTCGGCTTACATTGGACTTGCATTCCTTCGCCATTCCCCGAGTTAGTGACAAGTTAATGTCCTTGTCCACTTTTATTATCACACTGTATGAAATTTATCACAGAAGTTGATAATAAAACTATGTTAACGGTGCTATATATCATCACTTTTATTAATAATTAACAAAAATAAATATAATATTCATCAACCCCGATAACTCAAACCCCCACTAACTCGAACTGTTTTTCGTTTCCCTTCAGAGTTCGAGTTAGTGGGGTTCTACTGTGAAGACACCCTGTTAGTACGGACAGCCGTTAACATAGACACTGTCTCTGGTCCTAAGAGTGTGAAAGTTACTTGACTTCAATTCAGATAATTAAGAAAAGAAAGTTGCAAAAATACCTTTGTGTTGCATGCTGCAGCATCTCTTGCAATGTTGGAAAAAAAATAAGATAAACCTGCTTTTCTTGTAATGTAAAGTCGCACTCGGGCCACGATGGCCCACACGGCCGGAGCTTAACCCGGTTTCCGTAGCATGAAGCAACTAGGAATATTGCTACTCCCCCCTGGATGGGATGCTAGTCCATCGCAGGGTTACCACCAGCATTTTGTCGCCGGTACCCATTTATACACCTGGGTGGAGAGAGACAGTGTGGAGTAAAGTTTCTTGTCTAAGGAAACAACACAACGGCAGAGACCAGGCTCGAACCACCGACCTTCAGGTTGAAAGTCCGACGCGCTAACCACTAGATTGAGAGAAGTTCCAAAAAATCGTAGTTTTTAAAACCATGATTTATCTGTCAGTGTTGCAAGTTGCAAGAATTTCTCCATGCTGCAGCACCTTTTATAAGGCAACATTGTTTGATTGTTTTCCTTTTTGTAGCAATGAAGTGTAACAATGATCCAATACTCTTGAAGATGTTAACAGGACTAGGAGTTGGATTTGATTGTGCAAGCAAGGTATGTAGATGTTACCAGATATTTACCTCTGAAGTATTATTGAAAATTGAATTCCATCACAGGGAAGGACGCATCAACTTCCAAATAAATGGTTGCTCTTTGGAATTCCATCCACAGACTTTTAAGGTTTGAAGAACCTTGCACAGTAACAAACAATGTCACTGCAAAAAATACTGCTCAACGTCTTTCTTTTGATTAATCACACTTTTGGGTTTAATTCAGACTTGGAAAGTTAGAACAACTTCTGTAGCAAAAAAGCAAATTACTGAAATGCTATAAAACTACACTTCGGAGTGACAGTTTGTTTATCAGACCATGGCTGTTGGTGACTGGTGCATTTTGATCCCTATTGTTCTGACTAGATGCTGATCGCCCAGCAGTCCGCTGTGGCACTGATCAGCTGTTGTGTTGCATCCATGCCAGGGCTGTAGCCAGAAAAAAATAAGGACCGAGGCAATATCCATGGTTAAATTTCCCGCCTAGCTATTTAGGTCTTTATGATGACTATGTTTAAACAAAACACCGGGATAATGACTGAGGCAAGTGCCTCAGTTTGCCTCACACTGGCTACGGCCCTGCGTGCTTCTGGAATTTCAATTCCGTTTTTCCTGCTGATTTTGCTCGGGTGAAGTCTTAAGTGGATAGCCTCCTACGGGTGTACCAATGAGGGTCTCAGTCAATAAACTTAACATTTTCCCAAAGCAGATAGTGTCTGGTCGCGTTAGTATGTCTACTTATAATGATGCACAGCTATTCAACACCATCGCCTGATGAAGATAAGCAGTGGTCAAAACGTCTCAATCCACATCTTCAGTGACTATATCATGAGACAAACGATATACAAGCTATCATTTAAAACCCTGATGAATAACATCTTTCATAGCATACACTTTGCATTATGTCTTGATAATGCTAAATAGTTAATTCCTAATCTATATTTCATTCCTAACATCAAATTTCTTTTGCAGACTGAAATGCAGTCCATGTTGGGTATGGGTGTGCCACCCTCAAAAATTGTGTATGCCAATCCCTGCAAACAGGCATCGCATCTAAGGTTTGTGTCCATTCCTTTAGGGCAGAATCATTATTCATAGATCCTAGTTATTAATATCTCATATTATGTATTTTTGGTCAATTGGTGATATTTCAAACTTCCAGTGGCCATCATAAACAGTAGTTTTATCTTAAGAGTGTTTTAATTGTTGAAGATTGTGTGCACACAGCTTAGAGTTCTTTTTTGTTTTACACATGTAGGTTCTCAGCAGAACATGGAATTTCTTTGATGACTTTTGACAATGAGATGGAACTTCACAAGATAAAGAAGTTATATCCCACTGCCAGGTAAATGAAGCTTTTTATTATTCCACTGTGGTGCCATTTCACTTTTTTAGGGCAAGAGAACACTCACAATATGTGAGCATATTACACTGTAGAACACCAGTTTGACAGGTATTTTGATATTTCAAAGTTAAATTGCAAGTGTGCATGCTCAGGACGAGAGTGAAACACTGGATGGGAATGACGGCTAAATTGAGAAATTACTAAGCCCCTGATTTGGTATTTTGCTCATTGCTTGTTGCATCATGTTATCATATGACCCGTACGGCCCTGCGAACCTTTTCTTTGCAAAACCATTGATGAAATTCCCGTATGAGGGCCGTACGCATTTGCGCGAGCAGGGCCGGAAAAAGCCGTACGGCCCTACCACAAAATCGGACGGCCTCGCGCGCTAAGATTTCAAGTAATTTTGTCTCCAAATTGGTCATATGATAAAATACTTATTGACTAAGTTAGGTTGGGCCGGATGGAAAAGTATTTGGCTCTCGGTCATGGCGCATGGACCTCGTTGCGCTCGGTCCGTACGTCATGACCTCGAGCCAAATATTTTCCCATCCGGCCCTCCCACTTAGTCAATAAGTACATATTATGTTATTGCTTGTAAATACTGCACTATTTGTAAAATATCCACTGGTATTATCTGTCAAACCATCAAGTACATGTATGTAAGTTGTATCTTGTCCTCAAATTATTTTCTATTTGTCTTCAATGCCGTACACACTGGTCATAACAGCTTCTCCCTTGTTTAATAATCAGAAGTTAACTTTCTTGTATCACATTTAAATAGGTTGCTTCTTCGCATTCGCACTGATGATTCTAAGTCACTCTGCCAGCTGGGAATTAAGTATGGCGCCCCTCTGAAGCAATGCCGTGATCTCCTTAAGGTCGCCCATGACTTAAAGTTGAATGTGATTGGAGTAAGGTAAAGCTTTATGTATTTTGTTAGCTTTGGTATGTTTCTTACAATGGCTATGATGAAAGCAACTTGCCCTCTCTAAGCTGGTTACACCAGTGGTGATGAGTGTAGTTTGTGTACTCCCTGAGCCTATTCGTGCAAGCCAAGTAGTGAATCATTTTTTTTAGCAATGTTGAATTAAATGTTTTTCTTGCTTTTCCAGTTTTCATGTCGGCAGTGGATGTTATGATGCCAGTGCTTATGCAACAGCTGTCTTAGCTGCCCGCAGCGTGTTTGATGTCGCAGTAAGTGAAGTTGTTCTTTGTATTGTTGCTGTATGTTGTATTTTTCTAAAGGTTTGAGAGGTTTTCTTAGAAAAGTGAGATGTGCATGTGACAAAAGACAACTTTCTTCAAAGGTCATACATTTAAAATAGGTGTCTGTAGATGGATAAAGGTCTTTCCACAAAAAAAAAAAAACATTTTATTTTCTGAATTTAAGTCTACTGAAATGAGCACATGGTTTAAAAGTCCTCAAACACTAGGTTAACCCAGGGTGTTTTGGGAAATGCAACATGCTTTGTCAAACTTTGCAAAATCAATTTGGGTTAATTATCAGTACTGTAGTGTACTCTTTCGATAAAAAAAACCTTGTCATAAAAAGACCCTGTATATCTTGTTAGATTGCCATTCTTGAAATACGGATTGGGTAACTTTTTACTGGATTGATCAGTATATTTTTCACATTTAATTAACATTTTATAACCATTGTAATTTAGGTACAAATAGGGTTTAACTTCAACTTGTTGGATATTGGTGGAGGATTTCCTGGAGCTCCAGATGCAGCTATTACATTTGAAGAGGTTAGTGTTCAAAGTTTGAAAGAAAATCTTTATTCTTCAACAGCTCTTATTCCAATAAAGACAATAATTTTAATGTTTCATTGATGGAGTGATTTTCCCCATAAAGAAGCATTGCCAAAACTTGTTACAGTTAAACCTGTATGAAGTGAACACCTCCAGGGAATGTTCTACATGTAGTTTCCAGGGTTATAGAGGTTTTCTTTACAGTGAATATGGGAACAAAGTGCTAAAGGGTGGCCGTTTAATACAGGTTTGACTGTATCTCAAAGTGAACTTTTTCCCCTCAGATTTGTGCCATTGTGAACCCATTACTGGAGGAGCACTTTCCAGCCAGCTCAGGTGTGCGGATCATAGCTGAACCAGGACGTTTCTATTCTGCTTCTGCCTTCACTGTTGTTGTAAATGTAGTTGCTCGCCGCACTGTTAAAGGAAGCCAGCTAAAAGAAACTGACAAAACTGTGGAAGCTGCTTGTTTTAAAGACACTGATGAGTTGGTGAGTTTGTTGCTGGAACACTCAATGAGAATTTTAAACCCTTTAACTCCCAAAAGTGCCAAAAACAAGAAAAATTCCAAATTTCATTTTGTAAAATATTGAAAAACAAATTATGGTAGCAATGCAAAAGTACTGTCCAAGAGGTTTAGGATTTCATCCACAGACTGAAAATAATCCAGCACCCTGACATTTATAACTATTTAGTTATTTGAGGGTGCTGGTACCTTTAATTATTGTATTTATATTTAATTAATCCTTGTAATTTATTTATTTAAACATCTCTGGGTACAATAAAGCTTTGTTTGTTGTTTGTTGTTGTTGTTAGAACCACATTTTACATGTCTTCGTATTATTGACTCTGAGAGTGAAGAGATCAAGCAAATATCTTGCTGGGTGTTGAACAGTGATGACATGTTCTCCCACTTATGCTGATGAGAGTTACGTGATGTAATATTTCAATCACCTCTTTATGTTCTGAGTTCAACACCCATCACTCAGAAATGGTACTATGTTCATGTTAAGTCATTATTTTTTGGATGTGTCACACCGTAGGATTTTGTCCACAGATTGAAAAGTTAAAACCATGTTAAATGTCTCAATAATTGGGTCTGGGAGTGAAAGGGTTAATTAAAATGGAATTCTAAATTCTACACTTGTGGAAAATTAAAAATTACTGTGATTATTCTACAATGTTTATTTTGTGAATTCTTTTATTATGAAATCAAAGGCTCCTTCAGATCTTTCCCTCTCTTAGGTGTTTTGCTCCATCGACCCCCACCCCCTGTGTCCAAACTCTCCACCCTCCCCTCCCTCAAATGCCATCCCCATGGGTAAGGCAGGTGACATTGTGCAGTTCCAGAAAATATCCATATCTCCAAGCATATACACAAGTTATAAAGGCACTTACAAAATAGTAAATTTTATATTGTTACTAACAGTGTATTATTGTTTTCAGGGTTTCATGTACTATGTAAATGATGGAGTTTATGGGTCATTTAACTGCCTGATGTTTGACCATGCTACAGTGCATCCAGAAGTGCTTGGTATAAAAGACAAGGAAGCTGAAAAATTCCCATGCAGCATCTGGGGTCCTACATGTGACTCCCTTGACTGTATCAGCAAGGGCGTAATGTTGCCCAAGGTAAATTTGGAACAATTTTTAAATCTTCTACTTGGAAAGACAGATTAAATTTTAATTGAAGTTGTTTGTGGTTCAAGTTCCATGTTAACAGCTTTATTATGGAAGGTATTATAAACAGTGCCACAGAAATTTACTGCTTAATATGTTTTATTTAAATGATGTCACAAGGTGTAGGGTTCCCATTATTATTTAGTACTTAGGAATTTTAACGTCGGTGTAAATCTGTAAATATTTTAGAAATTAGTTTTTAGTTTTAGTGCTTATTTAGGTGTCACCAGAAACCCATAAGTGGGTTGAAACGTGCAACTGTCTCTTGTACTCTTCAAAACAAGCTTCCAATTATTCAATTTGTTGCAGCCATATTTGGAAAATCAAGATAAAAATATTAACCAATCAATTCGCTAGAACAACTTGCTTCCTATCTCGAGGGACTGAGGGGTTTCCAAATATGGTACTAAGCAAAAAAATGAATATTTGGAAGCTGTAAATGCGCGTTACACGTTTCAACCCACTTATGGGTTTTTGGTGTCACCAATTAGCTCAATAGGCCATTTGCACGATGGCGTCATTTGACTACAACTACCAGAATTCATTTCGTTTTTCCTTTCTTATTTAAATTTTGTAACCCCAGTGAGGTTTAAATAACAATGGCCCTAATTTGCACTACAAACAAAAAACTGAAGGATTGTGGTAGTTGTAGTCGTAAGACGGCATCGTGCAAATGGCCTATTGGAAAATTGAGCTGGAACGTTTTTGACACACAAATAAAGCTTGATCTGTTTTGCTGGCTTTGGTATGTTACCTACAATGGCTGTGATGAAAGCAACTTGCCCTCTCTAAGCTGGTTACACCAGTGGTGATGAGTGTAGTTTGTGTACCCCCGGAGCCAATTCTTGCAGGCCAAATAGTGCTTCTTTTTTTTAGCAATGTTGAACTAAATGTTCTACTCACTTTTCCAGTTTTCATGTTATCAGTGGATGTTATTATTATTTATTTAGATTTTCGACAAGGGTTTGTGATATTATTCACTGTACGATAAAATGAGGCAAATCTGAGCGAGAAAAAAAAAGGTCTTAAATTCAACATAGGTTGGTTATGCTCTCAGCCCTTCAATTGATTTGACTCCAGACTCAAATGTTAGAACAGCATTATAACCTCATTTGAATGGTCACATTTAAGAATTTTATCCACATTCAAGTCAAATGCAAAGTACACAAAAACACCTCATGATAATACTGTACAATGGAGGCCTTTAGATTGGACTATGAGTATGAGACAGAGTAAGAGTAAACTTTGCAAATCCAGTCACCACCAACGTTATTCTAAGAGAGAGTCTTCTAATCTACTGTTCCACAACAGGAAGGAGCAAGAGTTCTGGGGACTCAATTGGCTTGAAATTCAAAAGTCATACTTGTTGTCAATCTTGTACTCGTATCTAAATTTTGGCTTGAAAGTCTTAGTCAAACTCGTACTTGAACTCAATCTCGTACTTGTATCCAAGACAAGACAGGGTTAAAATTCAATCTCACATGGTTACTGTTCCAGAAAGTCATGCCAGTGACCAAACATTATTGGGAAGGATGTGCTAACACAGCAGCACCAACCTTACCCCGATATTGTTGGACACCATGCAGTTGCTTCATTTAATTTCTTAGTTCATCATTAAGTGCATTTTGTTTCTCTAATCAGGTTGATGTTGGGGAGTGGTTGTTCTTTAGAAACATGGGAGCATACACTTGCTCTGCAGCCTCCACTTTCAATGGGTTCAATAAACCAGTCAAATACTACACCATTTCTAACAGCTGCTGGTATGTTTTAACTAAGACTAACAACAATAGTTGATGACGGTCTTATTATATTATTGGTTGGTTCTGGGCGAATTTCACTTGTTTTTATGTAACTAAACTCTTTATAAGGCAGACACCTCTCTATGGTGAACAGCTAAAGATGGTCCTGGAGGTGTTCACTTTAAAACTAGTTTACATCTTCCACCTCCAAATGCACATCTTTGGCTGCTCAGGTGATATCTATTTGCTGTGAATATGTATATAAGCTTGTAATAAGTTGCAAAAGCCCCTTATCACTGATAACGAATTTGTCATTAAATTCCAGTACATTGAATTTGGATGAGGAATTTTGAGGTTTATGCCCTAAATTGCTTTGTGTCAGTATTTGTTTGCATTGTAAGGGTGTTTTAAAAATTTTTTTACTCCTGTCCTCCACTTTATGAGCTTTCAATTTCCAAACTACTGAAACACAATAATAGTGAGGTGACTTAACATTTTGATTGCCAGATATATTAATTCAGTCAATGAAAGAAATTGTTAATTCTGTTGTGGTTTTCTATTTTTCCAGGCCTATGTTGAAGACAGTCTTAAAGAAATTTGGTTTGGATTTGCAGTTGCCTTGTCATGCCACATCGGATCACAAAGCTCCTGCCTTCAATGAATGGTCTGAATGCATGGAAATTCTTTCTTTTGCGCCGTAATGTACACACGCGTGTTACATATCATTGGAGTCAAGTTAATGTTTTTTTTGCACTTGTGAGCACAGTGTATACAAACAATAGAGTCTACTGGTGTGAAATGTTAATCAGAAGGAATAATAATTTATTATCAAGTTATATTAATTAGCTGATTAATATTTTTTGTAATGTGTGATACTTTGATAGGTTATGAAAAGGAAATATTCCATACCATTATCTTTTTGGAAAATTTAACTTAACACATTTATTATTGAGATATAATACATTGCCGAGATTATGCCCAAGCTGTATGTATCGTTTTGTCAAGCTACAGAAAAAATAATTTATTTCTTTTGAAAAGAAACTATTTTGTCTCTGATTTCTGATTTCAATCTCTTTATTACATGAGATTGAAAAGAGTGGAATTTCAGTTGTATATAAAATTATTACACTGGGATTATCCATATACAAATTTGTGTTTTAGTGGTGTTTCTTAGAGTGATTTTACTTTAACCGTGAAATAGATAGTAGAATAGTATGCCCCATTAGACTATGATTCCATTGTTTTCTTGTTTAATTTGGACCATCGCACACTTATTGTTAGATAGTGTTTCACGGGTTAAGTAAAACCACTGTAATAGTTATTTTGTATGTTAAACAAAAAAGAGAATTTGGGTTATCAATAGTTATTGTTTTGTAAAGGTATTGTTGTTAACCCATAAAGTATTTGTTAGATTGTTCATAGATATGCAACAGTTGATGCATCGCATTCTTTATAGAAGAGAAATGAAACGATATGCGCACGTGGATGTAAAAGAAGGAATTATTAAAGTTGCATTTGGAGGCTGTTTCGTGGTAGTTGAACTTCGCATAAACGACCACCCAAAATGCAAAGCGAAGGTGGTTGCTTCACTCGTTTCCATGTCTCAAACTGACCTTGGACACCTTATGAGGGTTTACATAACGTAATATTTTTTATAGTTTCCTGTAGTACTGACGTACACGAGAACAGAACCCCATGTATTGGGCAGAGAACTGAGGAATAGAGCTCCGGTTAAGCTAAGCGCAGCGTTTTGGGGTTTAGCACTGATTCTACTCTAAAGTGTGAAATAGGTTTTACTTCATGTAACTTAAAGTGAAAAGGAAAAGTCAGTTTGAGATATGGTAACGAGTGTTAACCATTCATGGGAAGGTGGTCTCCAATGAGAGGTGAGACCACTGAGGGTCTTAACTCTGGATCATATAAACGTGTAATAATATGAATGTACAGAGCACCTGTCAGTGCAAAATACTGTATCATGTAGACGGTTTGATGCAAGCAACAAAATTGTCTACATTGGAGTTTAGTGAGATCAAAATGTGGACGAGTGGTCGCTTACCAGAGGTTAAAAACAAAAAATTCTAATCATCAGCGTTGAAAGTGGTCGCGGTCGCGGTCGCGGTCGAGAGCTTTTAACTAGAGTGATTTGCCTGCAGAAGTTTTGGTACTTTGATAAGTGGTCACTTACGACAGGTGGTCGCACGTGAAGGTTCGACGAAACGCCTGTTTATACAGAGCGCGACCACGACCACGAAAGTGATCATTGTGACTTTCCGCTCGAAAGTTCGCACGAACCACCGTTCACACAGAACGCGGTAATTCGGGCCGTGACAGTCGCAATGTGTGCTACCATGCATCATCTCATGAAAATGGCGGCAAACGCCTCAGACAGGTTCTGATGACATTTTGGCATTTTACCTCTTCACACGGAGAAGAAGGAATACGAGATACAGTTCAGTCAATAAAATTACGTAAAACAATCATTTACTTACCTGGTAACCCTACACCCTCTGCAATAAGTTTCCACGCATTTTTCCTTTTCTCTGCATTTTTAAAATCACGACGGCCTTTGTCGTATGCAATCTCTGCGACTTTCCGCACTAACCAATTTCCAGCCGTCAAGTCGCTGATCGAATAGTTGTCAAGCCTACTCATTCCATTCCCCAGAAGTTGGGAGGGTGATGCCACATTCTTCAATTACTCGTGTATTTTAGGTGCCCGAAAGAAGCAGCTACCCGAAAGTTACGGCTCCTTTGGCCTGCTAATTCCGAAAGTAACGGGGCCACTACTCTCGGAACTCTACGGTGAAAGGGTAAGGGGCTCAACCTCCGGGCGTAGACTCCCCTTAGGAAACGCCAGACTGCTAGCATTCCCTCTCTGGATAGTCGAGCGGCCGAGCAAATACTATACGCGATCTGCGATCCGAGCGGCGAGGGAGCGAGCCGTGCTTATTTTCGTGATCGGCTCGCCCGCTCGATTGACTGAAAAGGGACATTTGGCAGTCCAGAAACGCTTATAAGTACCCCCCCCCCCCCCCCCCGCCCCACTGTTGGGTGGGTGATCTTGTCTGCCCTCGAATTTTTTTCTTTTAGCCTTGTCGCTGCAGGAATTTTTTTGCTAAAGAAAACACAGCCTCAAGTCGGATATTTTTTCCAAGAGAGTTGGCTTACAGGATATATATATTTTTAAATGATTTTCAGTTGCATCGATATTGATTATCATCGACTATTTTACATCAGATAGCAATCGATAACAATCGATTTGTGACTATCGCATCTGAAAGATTTTTGGGACCACTTTTAGTCCTAAACTAGGATGGTTAGCTTTCGGTTGGGGTTTTGGTTAACTAATATGTATAGAAAGGCTAACTAACAGCGGAGCTCTCTGAACAGAAAGCTGATGATGCTTAACTAAGGTTAAAGGTCGAAAGCACAAGAATTAAGATTGACGACCGGTCAATTTTTTTTGTTTTAATTTTAGCTATTCTGAAAAACAGTATTACATTTAGACTGTACAAAAGCTCACAAAAACAACTTTTTCTCGGTCTAGAATAACTAGTATAACTAATTTCCGAATAAAATACACCTGTTGCGTATCGAAAATTGCCCGAAAAAACTGATTTGGAAATCAAAATTGTAAAAAATACAGACATCTTTGCATAAGGCGACGCGAGTGAAGTTAGAACTGTAAAATCCAAGTCTTGTTTTGTTGGCACAAAATCGCTTATCAACCTATGTAACGAATGGACAACAAAATCTTATTTTGACAAATTAATTTTATTCAAGTATCCATTAGTTTATGTTTAAAAGCAAAACACGTACCATTTGCGCATCGAGAAGCTGTCCTCGATGAAATTCAAGATATCAATACGACTGAATTTGAGCGCGTTTTATAAACATTTCTTCAAAACTAATGAGAACACAAAGAAAAAGTCAATCACAAATTGATATCAACATAAATTCCCATCGAAAAATGTAAGCCTTTAAGTCCCTCGGCTGCTTGGAAATCTTTAAATTTTCGCTTCTTCGGTTCTGACGCCCAAAGAAGAAATATCGCCCCGCATTGATAAAACGTATGAAGTTCCGCGAAGCAAGATTTTATCCCTTAAAGCTCTTCTTTTTCCACTAAAGCGGCTTCTGAGTATTCTTTAAAGCTTTCTCTTTCCATTTTGAATATTTTAAATGTGTGTTATTTATACTCCGATAAGACCTGATAAGACGAATATACGGTTGATACCAAGCACTTGCGCGACGTCGTACGCACATGTTGGAACCTACGCCCCCGCGATCTAGCCCTGCCCTGCACAACGTCGTACGCGCCCGCGAACTACCCTGCACGACTTCGTACGAGCCCGCGAAACATTCCGCTAGTCATGACCATTAAAAATGACCGGACGGGCATGTTTCTATGAGTATGGAGCTCCGCGAGCGGGCCTTCGGCCCGCGATAGCTCCGCTAAAAATCTCCATTGAAATTCACCAATTCTGATACTGATATGCCGATCGACAGAGAATCAAACTGGAGCTCGTGATCCCATTTCACAAAATACCACTAACTGAGCTTGCAACGGAAAGGCATGTACACAGAAAGAAGCAAGGTTCCACTTACACTTTACAGACGTACGGGCTTCTTCACCAATGTAATAAAGCCTCGCGTGCTAAACGATTCGTACCAGAGCCTTCTTTATCGAGGACTTCTTTCGCAGCACTCATACAAACAGAAGCAAGCCTATCTATATAGTACAATTGTAGACATGTTTGGGTTCGCGCACCGTAAGAACCAGAAGGCCATAAACCATTGGGACAAAACAGTTAATCAGACAAACCCAAGCATACCAACCGGACTGAAGTAGACCAAATAGACACTAACCAATGGAAATGACGGAATTGTAAATGCCTATATCGAAATTAGCCCTCACATCCGCTCTCGGGTAGGTCTTGGCCAAGGTTGAATTGAACAACCCAAACATGTGCACCACCCCGCCGGGGAACAGTTGTTGTTGTTGTCGAGTGTCGAAGTGGTTAAGGCCTTAGACAGTCGACAACAACAACTGAATACTTAAGAAAGATACGTGTGGCCTAACCTTGACTAGCTTTATCCTTTAGATTACAAGATTAGTATATGACAAGCAAACAAAACGACAGCGGTTTCTGAATGTTGCAAACTTAGCGATTAGGTAACAAGCTTAAAGTAATCAGGCTTCTCGACACTGAATACTTGTTTTATTCGCGGGTTTATTGTAATATTTGTTTTAAAGCACAATTGGATGTTTTTAACGCCTCTTAAAACGAAAGGTAAATTGATCAGTTGATGTTTCAAGAATTTATAGCATGTCGTAAAATCCCAACAAGAATCGAAGTCTTATAAACTGTTCTTAGTGGTGGGTTTTATAGTATGGTTGGTGCTGGGTGGTTTTATCACAAATGAAATAAGGGTTTGAAATCGGGACAACAGCAACTTCTTGCTCATATTCGACTCTGTACATACAACCTCCAAGCAATTACTAAATATTAATTCCCAGTGTTTTGCTAGCCTGTAAAGTAGCAACTATAATATTATTGTAAATTTGTCGACACTGCGTGCTCTTATTCGTTATTATCAAATTAAATAACAGGAAGTCGTTTACGTATGTGGCACTGATATTAAAGTATCTAGTCGCAGTAAATGTTGTTTGGGTTCCGTGCATAAAAAAGTAAGCATATTGTACCCAGTAAAAAAATGAAGAAACGCCTATGTTTGCTATATATTAAACACTGAAACAACAGCAGCAACAACAACAACAACAACAAAATTCTTTTTCTATGAAGGGGATTATTAAAAGGGCTATGTTACGGAGATTTTGACGTCACTGGGTCAAAACTTCCCTACATGAAAACTTAATACCTTTATCAGGCACAAAATGCTTATAGAACATAAAAAGAAAGATATCAAGTGAATTTTCGAAGAAAGAATATTATATCATAATCAGAGTTTTAATGAGTTTTCCAAGCCGTACAAGACGATAAACTTGAAAAAATTAGCCTAATTTGTTCAAGTTGCAGTCCATTTCATCCTGGCCATCTACAGCCCAAGACACTTATGTTTACTCTGTCAAGCAGAATAACTTTAACAAAACCGGACCTTTATTTTTGGGTTCTCGCTGATATAAATATGTCCCTTGGCTTTTTAAAGTATAAACACTAAAAATGGTGACATGGCCCCTTTAAGGGGAACGTTCGAAAACCATAACCATTTTTCTGAGTATTAGAGCAGTTTTCAATTGAGTGTCGTAAAACCAAAACCAAAGTAATTACTCTGACCAATCACAGCAGTCGTAAACAATCCAATGAACCAATCAGAGCTCGAAGCAATTACATGTCGGCGGCGCCAAGCGCGGGAAAACGCGTGCGAGCAAGTCACGATTGGTTTTGGTTTTACTTCTGATTGGTCGAGAAAGTGGCGCGAGATTTTTTAGCCAATCACAAAGCGTAGCAATGCAAAACCAAAGCAATTGTGTAATTACTTTCGACACTCAATTGAAAACTGCTCTATTATTATATGTTTTTGTACAACTATTCTGTTAAAACGATGATTCCTTGGGGTAAGTTAAACGCCATCAATTTCTCCAACGGATTCTCCCTTTAACAAAACGTGTTTTATTTGAATGCCGTACTTCTAGTTTCCAGACTCAGCTAATTGATGATCATTGACATCAATGAGTAACCGATGGGTTTTGAGTAATCAACAGAATAGTCATTGATTATTGGCGATGATCAATGGGTAATCGATGACAAAACGATGACCAAAAATTTTGTGGCCTATTGATTACTCATCGATGAAATCAATTACTCATCGATGTCATTGATTATTTCTTTATGCTATTGATTACTTATCGATTACCTATTGATTATCCGATTACTCATTGATTACACATGTATTATTATGCAGCACATCTAATACAATTTTCCAGCATTTTCTTTATCATAGCTGACCACAGGTAACCTAAGCTCAAGCGATGCTTACACGCTGTAATTTGAACGTTGTGGTAACTGTTGCTTAACTGAGCGAAATTATAAGGATGGGGAAAATTCACTTAGAATTTGAGCGTAAAATTAGGAACGATGTTTGAATAAAACTGGCTCACTGAACTTCTTTGTGTGTTTACTTGTGTCTTGAGTGCTTTCTGGGTCGATTCGAAGCGATTCCAGCGAGTTTTAGTTCACGTACAGTGGAATCGCTCGCGAAGTTGAGGCCACGAGAAACTAATTCGTCTCCAGTCCTTTTTAACCTGTAGGCCACTTTCATTCCCAGTGCTAGCTCTGACGGTGTAGCCATTAGAGAGCTTAAGCAACCACAACGGTGACGGCAGCGAGAACGGCACAAAACAATAGGTTTAAGGGGCGGACCATTAGAAATCTTGGGAGGGGGGGTGACAATTACCAAAAAAAAAAATCCTGCAAAGGAAAATTGTCTCAAAAAAAATTCCTGCAAGCAGTTGACCATAAAAAAATAAAATCCTGCAAGCTAACTGGCTATATATACATATATTTATTTATTCATTTTAAACTGGAACATATATATGAGAGTATGACATGCTCTCTGGTAGTAAAATTCATCAAAAAGTAACTTCAGGTTGACTCAAATGCTGTCAAAAATTACCTGCCTCAAAGGTCTATCTGGTACATGTACCAATATCTTAATATAACCAAAACCTTGTTTATGTACATATTTGAAAACACTGTAAACATCATGAAATATGTAACCTGCTCTACTACACACAAGTATTTTTTAAATACATTACAGATTGTCCAACCGTCCTGATTTCGTCGAGATTACCCCGATTTTGCTTGAAAATGAAATTCTGTCATTTTCGTCAAATTCTCATAATACTTACTATACAAAAAGACGAAATTACGTATACTCAACTCTGATATCCAGATAAACTAAAGAAACAGCAAGAAAAATAAAATGAAATCGACTACTTGTATGTGGAGCCACACAGAGACGCAAAGCGACGAGAAGCCACATCAATTTGCCAAACATTTTTGACAGAAAATGTTGTCTCAGAACACAAGAAACGGAGTTTCAGAGCATCAAGATTTCAAAATTTTCTGGTGGGGCATGCCCCCAAACCCCCCTAGCGGCTCGCGCCTTTGGCGCTCGACCACTCCATCTCAATTCTTATTTCTCCCCATTTTTTATGCAAAGGTTCGACAGTCTGACTTAAATCTACTCTCCAGCGTTTAATACCAAAAATGGATTGGGCCATTAGAATAACAAAAAATTGGGGGCTTGCACGCATTTATAAAGAAAATCTCAAAAAAAAAAAAAAAACTGCAGGCTTGCACCTCCCTCAAAAAAAAAATCCTGCAGGAAACTCAGGCCGAAAAAAAAATTCATACACTGAAAAATTTTTGACCCCCCTCCCAGGATTTCTAATGGTCCACCCCTAATGAGCGAAAACGATGCCTCTGCACGTGTTGCACGTGCGTTTTACATTTTGGTACATTTCTTTGCCGTTCCCTGCAAAACAACTTACAACGTCAAATGATCAAATTATAGGTTTTGTGGAGACGTGAACACGCGACGGTTAATTTTCCTTTCTCCATTTGAACTGGTAAGCCATTCCTTCAAATTTAGCTCCTGGACAATCCAGACACACGAGACAAACTTAACAAATTGGAACAACTGCAAAGTAGTTTAAAAAAGCGCGAATCCTTTTTTCAAGTGACGTTTTTCATGGCGTTGCCGTCGTCGCTGCTTAAGCTCTCTATTATTTAACTGCAACTACCGTAGAGTTCCGATAGTAGCGACCCTCGTTACTTTCGGAATTAGCAGCCTTTGGGGGTCGCTACTTTCGGGGGTTGTTACTTTCGGGGAACAAAAATCGTTTACAAATAAAGCTGGCGCGAGCTTTTTTTCGAAATAAAAAATGAACAACATTTTATTTGCATTCCATATGTATAGATTGTATTTCATAAAAAGAAGGTAACAATGATAAATACAGCAATAATAAAATAAATCAATATCAACACCAATTAAAACAAATGAGACAAAATTCGTCTATCCAGTTTCATGTTTTAACTGCGACATGGGTGGGCTCTGGATGTCTTCCTAGATTGTATTATCAGTGGTCGGGATGAGTTGTATTAGTTTGTCTCTCAGTTCTTTTCTTAGACTTCTAAGTCCTTTCTTAACGCCAATTTCATAAACGCAAGGAATCTTGATGCCTCCTCCTTGAACCCATACACCTTCAGGCGCACTCTTGCTTTGGCCAGATACACGGCAAGTCATCTTGATTTCCTTTTCCAGCAATGGCTTGTACAGGACCTCCGCTAGACTATCAGGTACGTGTCGAACTGTAGTCGCATCTTGTTCGCCGCCGTTTGTGTTTTTCATCTTCACCACCGGTATTGCGTTATGTGAATATGCGTTGGAAGGCTCGAGAATGCAGTTGCAGACTTCATTATTCATTATGTACAATTTTTCGGGGGGGGGGGGGGGGGGGGGTCGCTACATTCGGGAGGGTCTCTACTTTCGAGGGGTCGCTACTTTCGGGGGGTCGTTACTATCGGAACTCTACGGTAGGCCAAACAAGGGTATAAAATAATATTGTCTACTACAATATTTCAGCTGACCAGACCAGCAGTTCTTCATCGATTCTTCATGTTATCATGTATATAAGATGTTTAATGCAGAAATGATCCCAATCAGCCCGAAAATTACAGAAAAGAGAGAGAAGAGGGAGCGAGAGAAAAAAGACTAGCAACAGTCTTTAGTTTTTATATTGTGGACTTTAAACATAGATAGATAGATAGTTAACAAAAACCCCAACCTAAAGCCTGGGCCTAAAGCTAACCGCTAATTATGACCGCACCCCGCTCCCCCTCCACTCAGTTCAGTGATGAGAGAAACTGACGCTTGTTTTTTTTTGGCCGGGGCGGGGGAGTTTGAGCTTGGATGACACTTCGCGCAAAGTCTGGGTACTAGTCAATAATCAAAATGGCGGATTTCATGGAAGATGTTGGAGTCGGCCATTATCGGTCGTTAGATCCGCCCAAAAACTTCGTAGTGAAGTAAGAATGCTATTTCCTTTTATTTTAATTTTTAACATTCCTTTTCCCTTGAGAAAATGTAGTTTAAACTGCAAAAGGAAATAACACTGAAGATGTTTTTTGTTGTCATGGCTATCTGTTTGGAAGGAAGATGAAATTATAGATGTCGGTAAAAAAAAATGATCGGTTGATTTTTTGGAATTCAGGGTAAAAATTCGACGAGTAACAACAGCGAGTTATCTTCCGGAGTTTAAAATTGGCTCACAGCAAAATATCAATGAGCAAGAAGGAGCTGAAGTTGCTGGGGAAGCCCTGGAGATGGCGGAATTACGACGAGGTATTTAAACGTTTTAATCGTTTAATCTAGCTTATGTTCTATAGCTGGGTAAACAAACTGTCAGTCTTAAAAACCATATTGTTTGGAAGAAGAACCAGCAAACTGGGGTTTTAAAGATATTTCCATTATTGGCAAGGTCTTTAATTTGAAAGCCTACGCCAATAGGCAAAGTTTCTTGCTGTATTAAACTCACAGACCTCCCTGCCATTATTCTATAAGCTTACTGCATATATATAGGTGACTATTTCTCTTAGTGACCACTTTGAATTCCAGTTTGAGTCAGGTCTCTGTCAAATAAATACTATATTAGAATCTATTGTCGGTTACTATGATATCTGCCATGTGCATGACTGCCTGTTTTTATTTCGAGGATGGTTGTCTGCAATAGTTTTAAGTAACAATGCATGTAAGAAGTAGGCAATGCTCTATTGTTCCACGGCATTAAGCTTTCCACACATAAGATTGTTTAGTTTTTTTTACTGAGAATGCATCAACCTATGGACAACATGTTTTTTAAATAAAATGTACTGGAACGTTATTTTAGTGTGATGTTTCTTTTGTGCTACAAGATTTCATCCAATCGTTAAACTCCAAAACAATGACCAAGAAAGGCTTCTAATTTTACATGTTTCCCACATAGAATTTCGGTTGCATTAAAACTCATAATAGTTTTCACTAAAAGGGAATCAATTAGTAAACTAGAGAGAAACAAGACGCTGTGGAAGCGTATACTTGGGCGTTGTTATACGCATTACGGCATATTGGACAATAAATGCCTTGGGAATCTGCATGCACTCGGAGTTTACTGTTTGATGATAGGGAGTATTGGTATAGTGTGAGCAGTCTAACAAGGAAGCGCGTTAACCTTCTCAGTAAAACAAGGAGACACAGCACACTTAGCGTACGAGATCGCACGGAAATTATAAAATAGCGTGTCCACTGTGTCAAAAGACTAGAGTACCATAGTACGTAAAAATACAAATCAATGCCTACTTTGTACTTTCCGTTGAAAAAAAAAAAGCAGTGTATCAGAGTTTCCCGATGGTTGTTATTGGTTTTAGCAAAATCTTGTAACTAGCTGGTCTGTGTTTCCGACACTTTTGAAGTGAATGTAGATGTAGCCACAAAGTGGCCCTTTCGAAGCCACGAATCTTTCAGTTTATTTTGCTTGGTCCGGACCCGGGGTCAAATCTTGGTTTGCACCGTCACGCAATCGGCGCAATAAATTTTTAATATCGAAACCGTTTAGTGAAAGAAGCCAATAATTTGTAATGTTATGAAAGACTAACAAATAAACAACTTCCCCAAGCCTCAGATCTGTGCACTACCCAAAGTGCTAAAAATCACGAGGAAAGGCCTTTCTTTCATAGGATAAAGCTTTGTCACGGACGCTATGTCGCTCTCACTTAGGGTGAAAGGTCAGAAATTCAAAATGCTGTAGTTTCGAAGCGAAAGACGCTACCGGTCTGGAAACTTGTAAAAGGATATATTTTTATGTCATCTTTAACCTGGTGGACATGTAAACTCAGAATACATTGCGATTTTGATGACGTCACGGGCAAACCAAGAATTGAAAGTTTTGCTAGAACTATTCCCGCCATTGTTATAATAAATTTTGAATGAAACTTATAAATTTAATCAAAGTTAACGACAGAAGTGATAATTTAGGAGGAGAGAAACAAATTTAGCCCTTTGAAATATATAGTTTTTAAGTTGAGGTAAAAATGTTTCAATTTGCATAATGTCAAAAGTAATTTGAAACCTTTCCAGTAACGCATAACGCAGCGATTCCATAAAACATCTCGGACATCTCGCAATCAGACACACGGAAATATATCTAGTTTTTATTCCTCTGTATCCGAAACACAGACAAGAAAATTAAATGAAAAAGTGATCGCTTTAAGGTTATTTTCGCCCGACAAACGTTCGCTATAGCGCCAGCGAAACTCGCAAGACACGTGCATTGTTTACATCTTCTCCGACGGCGGTGAAGTTTCAGTTGGCTGTTTTGTTCCTTCAACTTCACGAAATAAAAATTCATGAAAGGCAAAAATACGAAAGAAGTGAAATTAATTGGGATTTATACCACGTTTGTATTTCTACCTTCGCTGTCCACTGTTAACTTCTTATTAAACAAGCGCTATGGCGCAGTATTCGTCTCCGTCTTATTCATCTGTCAATATTAAAGTCTTATTCATGTTCGTTAATGTTTCTGATGTTTTAGCGGGTTTCCGTCCTGAATTCGAAGGTATCGTAGAATTAATCACGATGTTGTGAAACACTTTTGCAGTGTCTTCTTGAGTAATTTTCTTACCCACTTGAGTAATTTTCTTTCGCACTTTGTCATGTTCGTCATGATGTTCGCCTCGCATCGACAAACAACAGGTTTGAACTCCACCGCAGTCTTGCAAAAGTTAACCAAAGTACTTCAAAGTTAAGGTTGTCATTTTCATTGTTTAAAGTTTGATATATTAACAATACACTGTCAATTCACTAATCGTTTTGAAAGTTTACTAAAAAAGTTCTGAGCGTTTGAAAACTATGAACCGCACAATTTTGCTCGGGCACGAAGCGTTTTGATCATTTTTCAACGAAAAGAAGCTTATTATTTTGAGAAAGATAAAAAGAAAGTTACATAAACCAATTATACATCCTTGCCCACGTTTCCACTTAATATTAAATGAAACCGCACTAAATAAAACGAAAAACGCTTCGGACATTTGACCGCGGTGAACGTTTGAATTCCCGCCAGTCCCCAGAGTTGCGCAATACTGCACATTTGTGTACGACCAAACTGCATTTTTATACTTGGTCGCCACGCCCAAGTAATAAATGGCTAAGTTATGGTAGATTTTCATATTTTAGCCAATCAGGTGGACGGTTTCAACAATATCACAATTAACACCTTTCTGCATTCCCTGCCGTTAGGTTGCCTAATTCTTGCTAGGACCAGTACTTAAATTGCTGTCAAATCAATCCCAAGACAAAATGTTCTGGGCATTCCACCTTCTAACTTAAGACATAACAGCCCTAACTTGCAATAAAATGCCTCCTCACTTGAGACATAACCCTTCTTCACCCCCCCCCCCCAACCCCCTCACCCTGTAAAACACTAATTACAAATGCCTTAAGTCAGGGCTGTTATGTCTTAATTTAGGGGACAATGACATTATTCCTAGGACATTTTGTCTTAGAAACATTTGGCCCGTTACCAGAGGATTAATGTTTATAGGTCAATATTGTATTTTCTAAATAGACCAAGATAAACAAGACCAAGATTCAGAGGAATGTGTGTTTTACTGGCAGCAAAAAATGTTCTCAAAGGTAAATGTAACATGTTAGCTAAGTTAAGATTTATTACACTTTAGATTTAAGCCTGGTTTTTGTATGTCGGGAAAATCCCAGATGATCAGAGATTTTGCTGTTTCCTGATCGTCCCAGATTTTGCCGATATGTCAGGAAAATCACTGATTATTGCAGAAATCTGGGACACGTCAGGACAATAGATACCGTTCCAATTTTCCGGATTTGTCCCCGATCATCCCAGGTGATTGGGGATGCCTATGTTGTAGTTCAATTTTACTCATGGTACAATTTTTATTTGTACTGGTACAATTTCTCTTAAACCGGTACGAAATAATTGATCCAGTACAGAATATTTCATCCACTATAATTTTATTTAACTGGGATCAATTTAATAAAACTTTTACACTTCCAACCTTTCAAACAATGGCTACACTTGTAAATTACACTGGTTTAGTGATTAGGGTTAAGCATTTGCTTCAAGAGGTTAGCTTTTAAGTAAGGTTAGGGTTAGGGCTATTTTATTTGGTTTCAATCTGCATGTTTTTTACTTTTTTCTAATGATATATTTCACTTGATGTGACAACTAATTGTCCTACAGCTACATTTGTAAATAAAATGTTTCAAGTAGAGATTGTTTCTCTTGTCCTTTCATATTTATTAGAGTCCGCTTGCTTTTTTACAAGCTGCTGTGAAAGATATTTCTGTTGAGAAATCGAGTTTCACATTAGTGGCAGTGCAAGGACAAAGTCGTGATGATGAGATCAAAGTGCTGACTTTGCCATGCTCTGTTACTATTCTTACATAACCACTATCTTCAATTTCTATGATTTTACCTAAGAGCATATTGGGGTGAAAGGGGTTGGTCTTGTCTACTTTTTCTATTTTGATTGACACCATGTCTGATATCTTAAATTTTGGTTTTTTTCGTTCTTGTTTTCGTTTTGTTTGTTGAATCATGTCATTGTTATATTTCCTCTGATTTTCTAAGATTTTTTGCTTTTTCCGTGGCATTTCCATGTCTTCTGCCTGGTCTGTTGTTGACATGCTGTCATCATCATTTGGTTTTTCCTCCATCTCTTTTTCCGACTGTTGTTCTGTAGTTTCTGCAATTATTTCTCTATGTGGTTTCATTCCAAATACAGCTTGATAAGGAGATAATTTAATTGCCCTATGATATGATATGTTTCTTGTGTATGCTGCTTGTTTTGTGTACTGACACCATCTTTTGACATCCTTGTCTGCAGTGTCCATTATGACTGCCCTCATGCCTTGTTTCCACGATCTGTTGCTTCTTTCTGTCAAACCTTGTGTTGTCGGCGTTCTCAGTGCTCCGTGTGCTAACGTAATTCCGTTTGCATCACAGAATTGTTCCAATTTTTTATTTCGGAACTCTTTTTCATCGTCAGATATAATCTTCTTTGGAAAACCATAAGTATAACAATAACTGCTTAAATTTGTTAACACTTCGTCAGCAGTTTTATCATGTAACGGCATGACTGTAATAAACTTTGTATGGTGGTCGATAATGTCATGGCCCAGCAGTGAGGTTTTCGGCAGGTGCACTGACATTTTCGGAAGTCCATTAAGTCTATTTCAATTAACGAGAGGAAAGCAGGTGATTCCAGGGGCTTGGTCACAAGTTTAACATGGCTGGTAATTGTCTTTTGCTGTTCGTGCAATGGGCACAAACTTACAAACAAGTTTACAACTCGCACGGTTACTTCCAAATAGTTGTCGTTCACCCATTTACTTGTGATTTGACGGCCTCTATGTGCTGTTCGTCTGTGTGCCAAAAGCAGAGTATCGTAGAGTTTACTTTTTGGTATCACAGTTTTTCTGTCAGGGGTTTGCAGTTTTCCTTCGTGATATGCCCATTGCTTTCTTTGCAATGTTTTCGTCTGCGGTTGTGTTAGCTTCCCTTCTGTCACGCTCGCATGGCTGCTGGATTTTTCGGCTTGAAGTTTTAAGTATTTCATTGCTTCATTGTAAAATTCATTTAATTCAATTCATTTAATAAACTATGTTTATTAAATTCTCGTGATACGCACTCCATCATTGATCCGCTTTCATTCAACGTGGCTAAGCCTGATTTGGAGTACATTGCGCATGTGTGAATTGATAATTACTTTTTGTCCAAAGAGAGGAGTCTGGGACCTAAAAGATTTATTAAAATGCAATTTCAAACGGAATGTTTCAATGCAATCTTCCGTGGTCAAGTGGTTAAGAGGCTGGAAAGGTAAGTCCACGATTTGCAGGGACGCAGGTTCGAATCCAGTTGGAGCTGACACCGAAAAAAAAAGGTAAGATGTAATGATAAACAGACAGTGAAGGCAGTGAGGTAATATGTGAGAGAGGAATAGAGAGAATAAGAGAGGAGAGAGTGAGACTGAAATACGAGCCGCAGATTTTTTTTTTTTATTCTTTTATAACCCCCCCAAAATGCCAGACCCCTATTTTTTAACTACACCCCCCAAAAAATAAAGCCCTTTTCAGAATGTTGGATATTGTACTGGTACAAAAAAACTGTACCAGTTTAAAAAGAATTGTACTGGTTCAGAAACAATTTGTACCATAAGTCAAAATTGAACTACAACATCTACAATTTCATGTTTTCATAAGTTGGCAAAATCTGGGACGGTCGGGAAACAATGGAATCCTTGATCATCTGGGATTTTCCTGACATATCAAAACCAGGCTTTTGCTGCATGGTTAACAAATCTTCTTTGAACTAGGTCGCCAGTGCCAAAATTTTATTTGTCATGGCACCTAATTGTTGAACAATAATGTTGATTTTCACTTTTCATTGTTTTCTAACTTTAAGTGGGAGATGGAATTATATGAAGATGTAAATAATTGCTCTGGACCGTTGGAACAGAAGTATCATGCAGAAGTATTAAAACTAAGGTAACTTATAATACAGTATAAAGATAGCTACAGTGGAACCCCAATCTAACGATATGCCAAGGGAGCAGTGAAATTATATCGTTATATCGAGGTATCGTTATATCGAGACTCCCGATATAACGATATGGCTGTAAAATAGCCGAAAATATTGTTATATCGGGGTATTGACATTCCGGTGACGTATACGTTTTGTCACAAGAAGGAGTCAAAGATACTAAAACTGAGAGAACCATTAAATTACAAGGAGGATAAAGAGGCATCGTAAACTGAAAGCTGTTGACAGAAATGTTACAGATTACTGTACTCGATTACTGTAATGTTATTGTGTTAAATTCAATGTTTTGCTTACATGTAAATTGTAACAGTGCGGTAACTTCTCATCGTTATATCGGGAAGATCGTTATATCGAAGATCATTATATCGAGGTTCTGTCCCATACATTTTACTGTAACTTTTGCCAGGACATAATATATTCATTGTTATACCGGGGATATCGTTATATCAAGGATCATTATATCGGGGTTCCACTGTATGTAGAACTGCAGCTGCCTTGACCATCTGGATACCTGAGGTCACAAACCCATTTCCTGATACAGGGGCCACAGATCACCCTTTAAAGTGGTGGGGGGAGGGGGGGGGGGGGGGCTGATCAGTTTAGGGATGGATTTGAACTATGATGAAAATAAAGCATGGTAACGGAGACTCACAAACAATATTAACCTTGTATTAACCTTGTATTAAAATATTATTTATATATCAACCCAGAAATTGTTTTTGTTCTTTGTTCATTTGTAGTTGAATACTCTCTGCTATTTTTTTTTAATGATAAACAAAACTTAATGGTTATGATGTTTATTGAGATGCATATCTCTTACAAGCTATTTTGTTTGTTGTTTAGACAGAAGGGTGGAAGACCAAACAACAGGCTTTTCTCCTACGTTGACTGTGATAGTTATGTCAATGTGGATGAGGTGAGTCAGAAATTGGAACCCTTCTCTCTAAAAATTATATACAGCAATGTGTTATTTTAATTTATATTACTAAAGTTGAACCTCTCGTAAGACTACCAAAAATTCAAATTACCAGCATTGAAAGTGGTCACGGTTGCGGTCATGGTCGCTTACAGGAGGTGGTTACTTAAGAGAGATTTTGACTATTAATAGTGCTTTGACTTAAAGAAATTTGGTATTTTGGAAAAGTTGTCCATTAGAAGAGGTGGTCGCTTAAGAGAGGTAGTCGTACATGGAGGTTTGACTTTATTAATAATATTTCCATAATAATATTACTTATGGCAGGAATCAAGGACTTTTACAACATGCCCTTCTGAACTCCCAAGTTACCTCGCTAGGAACATGTCAAGTGTCAGAAGGAGAAACATTGGAACCAAAGTTGATCGAAGGTTGGTAGAATTTGGTCTAAAACTTTTTTTAATTAATACTTTCTGTTGAATATGATGTATAGAGGAGGGTGTTTTTTTCTTGATCCCATGCTCATGACAATTACTGAACATTAAATCTTTCTTTAATTAATAGTAAAAGTATGTTTTAGAAGTGCTAAAAATTACATTAATTAAAATACATTAATATTTTATAAAATTTAATACTAATAACATGCACCATAATTTATTGTTCGGCTTACATTTTTCCAGGCATCGTCCAGGAAGCTTTGCTCCTCGGGCCAATCCTGTGGTCATTCACGAGACTGAGACCAGCAAGACAACTGCGCATGTTCTTAACATTCCTTACAAGACAATGCATGTTATGGCTGATCTGACTCCAGAGGGAAAGTGAGTACTGTAATTAAATACCTTAACTCTGTCACTCCCAGAGTCAATTATGGAGGCATGTAGTACAGTTCTAACTTTTGAGTCTGTTGACGAAGTCCTATGGTGTGACCATTTAAATGAAACCTCTTTGCCAGTACTTTTGCATGGTTTGTACAAAATGAAATTTGTGATTTTATATGAATTTTTATCTGTGGCAATCTTGGGAGTTATTACTTGTGCCGGTACGGCAACGAGTTAAGGATTGGCCTCCTTTTTTCTCCTTGTTTTCCTCTGTGTTTTCGTATCTACTTTTGTGCATTGCGTTAGATCTGGGTACGAGAATACGCACGCATGCACTGCGAGAAATTTTGAGCCCATGGTACTTGGGATCCAGTGTAATCGGCATCATTTTGCAAGCAAAGAAGCAAAAGCAAAACAAATTTGGGTTTTATTGTTTGTTGCTGTTTTCTCGTGACGGATACGGTAACAAGGTAAAATTTGCCCTCCGTTTTTCTTTTTATTCTTTTTGTTTTCGTCTCTTATTTGTGCATCGCATTAGTTCTGGGTACGAGAATGCGCACGCATGCATGCAAGCAGAAGCGAAACTAATTTTGGTTTTATTTGCCTGTTGTTGTGTTACGTAAGTGTTCCCCGCAAGTAATGTACATTACGGGTACGAGTATAGGCTATGGGTAGTCTCTTGTTATTAAAGGATTAAGTGCCAGAGCTGTAGGTAAAGTGTCAGGGCTGTATACACTTATAATACACTTATAATTAATTTATAATTATTATAAATTAATTTATTATGATTAATAATTAATTTATAATTGTTATAAACAAAAAAATTTGGTCATATTTTTGCTTGTTGTTAGACAATAGTGGAATGTTAAGAATTAGGGTGCATTTTTCAAGACTGGTAAGTTTAAGCCAAAAATCACAGAATTTGTAAAATTTATAGCTAAGCCATAGCTGCATTTAATTTTGGACACAAGTGTTTTTAGGCGAATATACACCATCTGCCAAGAAGGCAGTCATGATCTCAGTTACATATTAAGCAGACACCCCTTCTATTAAGCAGAAGAATGCTTACAGATCTATCGCACAAAAAAACTGTGGTCAGACAGTCACTATTAGAATAGTAACTAGCAGTAATCACAGATTATGGAGACGCGTTCGAAGGAATTTCCAGCAGAAATGAGCCCCTGAAAAAAAAAAATACGGGGGCCATGTGGATCGAGACCGTCTACCAAATAATCTCAAATTTTACTGCATATAAACCACAGGACAACCAACACGAATTAGGATTGCGTTCTTCGAACGCGATAATAATAATAATAATAATAATAATAATAATAATAATAATAATTATAATAATAATAATAACAATTATAATAATTATAATTGTGCTCCATCATCTTTTAGGACAACAAATGATCAGGAAGATGAATATGTCCTGTTCTCTGTCAAGGTAGTGTAATTTAATTTTATAAAAGCTTGATGTTAAATTCTAACATAATTATACATTGGTGAAACATTTTCTTCTGCAATTATCGGACTGCTTTTATCTGCCTTATGTTTGGTTTACTTTTTACAGATTGATGCAAATGGTCAAATTTTTGTCAAACCTGACTTAAATGGAGAAAATCCCCCGTATCGCATTGAGACATGTAATGATCTGCGAGGTAGGCTTTGTGTAGTACAATTTAGGTGGTACTAATTTTATTGCAGGGTTCATTCCCAGCACTTACTAATGTAAGTTGTGGTTCAAATTTTTCTTTCTTCAAATGAGTTTAATTTTAATTTTTCTTTTTTACTCAGATTGATTATCATTTTCTGAGACAAAGGAAAACAAAAGTCAAACTGGTTTAAAAATTTTTAAACCAAAGAAAAATTTGAACCACGCACAACACTAACATAAAAGTGTTTTACATGTAAGGTAAACCTCTCTATCATACCCTCTAGTCAGTAATTTCAGGATCATTTAATTCAGTGTTTTGAAAACAGAACACTGAAAGCTGGTGGTTAATTATATTTTGCATTTCTCATTTTCAGAGGTTTATGAATATACAATTGAGCACTGTTCCCCACAAATGACAAGGTACAGACTTATGATAAACTTATGTTTAGGGCATTAATTATTCCTTAACAAGGATACTTATGGTCCTGATTACTCAATAAGTATCCTTGTCAAAGTATAATATGCCCTTAAACTTATAAGTTTATCATAAGTTCTTAGTGTAATTTTTTTGTTAATTGTTTTGTTTTTAAGTTTATTAATTTTTGTAAGTACATTGCATTTTTAAATGTGCACAAAACATTATTATTGTTATTATTATCATCATCATGCTTTCTTAACTGTAAAATATTTTCAATTTCAGTGATCAAAGAGAACAAGAGTTTAAAAGTTTCACCGAGGTAGGAATTGTTTAGAATATCTGTGAGTTATTAGATAAATCTGACTGCAGTACAAGACAGATCAGAAGTACTCCTTGACTAACAGTGACCTGAATGCATTTGCATGCAAACTGCATTCCTGTCAATAACTCAAGACTCACAAAATTAATTCTAGATTGTACATAGAATTCATTTTGTGGATCTTGAGTTTTTGACAGGTTTGCAGTTCATGTGCAAATTTTGCAGTCTGCTCTGAGTCTTCTGTTATGTTACTTCTGTCCAGCACTGAAGTTGAGTTTTTTTGGGTTAGCAAATACATTTTTAATTTGTTGTTTTGTTCCACAGTTGTACAACAGATATGCCTTCACTTTGTTGTTATATTTACACAGTTGTACAACAGACATGCCTTTTATCTGGCTTCGCAAGTTGGTACTGGGTTTGATCCAATGGTAAGTTTTGTGTGCAGATAACACAGTTGTACTGTATGTAGGGCACAGGTCCAAAAAGATAGCAATCAACTCAGATTTATGTACATGTTGTGTACACTTAGGCCCGGGAAGGGACTCCCATATAAAAATGACGGGGGTGCTTGTCGTACCTTTTTGGGGTCAAAATTTGTAGATTGGTACCGCTTAGGGTACGAAAATCTAAAATGACCACCATTAGAATTATCGCAGTACCTTTTAGGGTATTGAGCCAACAGAAATATGACATTTGTTGTTTTGAGTTGGTACCTCTTAGGGGCAAAAGTTCTTTTGAGCCACACCCATCAAACAAGATTCTGGTATCTTTTACTGTGGTTTTCGAAAATTTCTGACGAGCACCCCTGTCATTTTTATATGGGAGTCCCCCCCCTCCCCCCCCCTGGGCACTTAGGGTATCCCTCCAAAATTTTGTTGACAAGGTCTCCTTCCCTAACTGTTTGCCATAGCCAATAAATGGGTATACATTATACACAATTTGGAACAAAGTTTCTTGTCTAAAGAAACGACACAATATACTTTGAGCAGTAATGTTGCAATAAGATAAGACAAATAGTTGCAATGCATAAATGTTGCAATAAGATAAGACAAATAGTTGCAATGGGTAAACTTGCAAAAGAGGATGAGCTTTCCTTGGGGAGAGGGGAATGTAGTTAGGGGCACACATTAATTGGTGCATGGTGTTGTTGTAGTGTCTATGTTGTAGATTAAAATTATTTTAGGTTAAAAATTATTTCAAACTACATGTAGGTTAATTTGTATTTTTCAAACTAGGTTAATTTGTATTTTCCTTTGTCCTTCTATTTTAGTTTAGCTAGATATATATTTTCTTGTAACAAAAATGTCATGGAAATGTGAAAATAAAGTATTGTATTGTATATTGTATTGTCCCAGATTCATTTATATAACCTCAGACAAAGGAAAATAAAACCTAGTTTGAAATACCGGTAATCTTAACCTAATTAAAAATTTAAAAAAATTTTAACCAACAACATTTATGCTAAGTTGGTGATTAAGCTTTTATGTAATAAAAGTTCTGCCCATTCCACCTACAGTATGTATACTTACCCCATCATAAGTCAGTTTTGTAGAGGACAAGTGAAGGCTAATGAAGATCATTATTAATAATGTTATAATATTTCTTGATTGAAATGTTTTTAATCAGTTACTAACAAGCAATTTTTTTTGCTTCTATGTCACAGCCAGAACCTGGAGTTTTAAGAATGAATATATTTGGGGAAATAGGTAATATACCTCCAGTAAATTACTTAGTAAATACAAGTGTGCACTCCTTGTATATTTTATACTGGTAATACAATGTATGTCAACTCTTGAAGGTTTTAGCAAGAGTTCATTTTTCTGTATTATTTACTCTCCATAGTTTCTGCCAAAGGGTTTGAATATGATGGTCTTTATGTACACTTTTTTCTGGACCTGCCTTCAAGTAAGTGAGCAGTATAATTAATTATTTAATTTAAATAGTTATTATAACAACTAGTTATTAAAAGTATTGTATAATCTCCACCCACTTGCAACTGCTCTGTGGTAGTAGCCAACTCGAAAGCTTGGCTCCTTTGGCTACTACACACTCTTCTTTTGTTATGTTTAATTCAATGTCTAGTTAGCTCTGTTCTTACTTTTTTTTATTTCCTTAATATTGGTATATTGTAATTGAATAAGTGTGAATAAAATGAACTTGAACTTGAGTATAAAACTCCCTGTATGTCATTTTATACCAGCCAACTCACATGCATTATGTGTGAGTCACACGCCTGTGGATCGAGAACATCAATCACACACACAGGACAATTTCTCCCCCTGGGGGGGGGGGGGGGGGACTCCCATGTAAAAATGACAGGGGTGCTCTTTGTACCTTTTAGGGGTCAAAATTTGTAGTTGGGTACTGCATAGGGTGCTAAAATCTAAAATGACCATCGTTAGAATTATAGGGGTACCTTTTAGGGTATTGAGCCAAAAAAATATCACAGAAATATGACATGTTGTTTTGAATTGGTACCTCTTAGGGGTAAAACTTCTTTTAAGCCACACCCATTAAACGAGATTCTGGTACCTTTTGGGGCATTTTTTTGAAAATTTCCGAGGAGCAACCCTGTCATTTTTATATGGGAGTCCCCTGGAATTTCTCATGCCCGACTCACAATTCCAGACTACTTGTTCATTAATCATTATTGTGAACGTTGAATTCAATTTCCACCCAAAATAGTCCAGTGAACAGTGCTAAGTGTTGCATTTGAGTCCTAAGACAAGCTAAAAGGTGATCTCGGCAAAATAAGTGTGATCTTGGCAAGATCTTTGGGTATCTTTGGTTATGTTCGGAAGTTGTCGGAACATAGATACGAAAATCTCACACAGAAAAGTTGGCAGGTATAATCACTTTAGTGTTAAACTGTTTAAGACAAAAAAAATTAAAGTCTGCAGTAATATCATAATAATTGTTTAATATATTATAACAATTTTTATTTCTTTTTCAACATTACACTTCAGAGTGGAGGCCAACTGATGACCCAGTATTGTCAGGAGTAACTCAAACTTGTGTCACAAAGCTGGAAGGAGAGGTATACATTTAACAAGCTTTTGTTCAGTTTAAAGCATATTGCCAAGCCCTTTGGCTGCCGTCTTTTAACCTACAGGTACAGATATGGGGTCTATAACAAAATCCTGTCATTTGCAAAGCAAGTGAGGTCGAGGAGAGAGTCAATTATGGAGACATGTTGTGCAGTACTAACTTTTGAGTCTGTCAATGAAATCCAATGGCGTGACCATTCAAATATAACCTCTACAGCAGTACTTTGGCATGGTACCATTTGCTTTTCAAAATTTTGCAAAATGAAATAAAAACAGCCCTCTCTAAATGTTCTGTAAGTTTTAATAGACAGCATTATCAAGAAGTAGGCAGCTAGAACTTTTCAACCAGTTTAAGAGTCCACTGTGAAGCTAAAGGCCATTGAAAAATAAGCACCTTATTTTTAAAGCTGAGTGGGGGTAAGAAGGACTTTAAGCATCACCTTACCTGATATTTAGACTCGTTAACACAAACTTGTTCAAATTCCCACCCCCTTGGGCCAAAATTGCATTCAAATACCCCACCCTAGGGTGTGTTGATGTTTCGAATTGATCGGTGCATAACTCAGTGTATTTTATGCCTGTTAATTCCAGGACAACGTTGCCCATTTCTGTTACCCTTTTGACTTTTCATTGGTTTACCAAGAGGAGGATGATTCTGCCGGTAAGTTTTGTTTGATCATTGCTCAAATGCTGAAATAAACACTAACTGCTAGGCTCCCTGCTAGGCATATTAATTTATTTGTAACTTTTCAAGAACTTTATGCATGCAAAAAACACCATTTTAGAACCACAGAATGATGTAGCAAATGTATATTATGTGATACACAAAGTGACACAAACAATGGCACAAAAATTCCTCATTATTGCTGACTAGTAAGAACAAAATCAAGAAAAGATAAATATAATACTGTCTACTCACTTGTAAAAGTTTTCTGGTGGTAAGAACTGTTGGATTCGAGCACTTAAGCTCTTTGTTATAGCTCTAACAAATGGCTAGCTAGTGCTCAAAATGTCAACTTTTAATTAAAATAATCTCTTTACGGTGGCCAATGTACCTGCAGTTATGAACTCAGTTCAACTTGATAAAACCAAATTTCTGTGTTTCACTCCATCATCAATGCAGCATGAGAGTTTCTTTAGAAAACCCCTTTATGCTACATTGTGTATTAAATTATTTTGAATTTTGGGATATGACAGCACGAGAATCGTGATTCCCTTCAAAGATCAGTTCTCCGCCAACATAGTTAAACGCAAACTACAAGAACTTAGCTCCAAAATAGGGCACTCTGTTCAGCCTGTATTCGTCAGCAAAAAGATCGATGAAGACCTTAAATTGAGAGAAAAGAAACCACCCCTTGTCAATCAGCAACATGTAGTATATAAGTTCAAATGTGACTCTTGTGATGAGAGTTATATAGGTTTTACCTATAGACACCTACATGAAAGGATTGAAGAACACAAAGGCACTTCATCTAGTATAGGCACAAACTACCACACGACGCACGATTTAACACCTATTGTATGAAATGCTCCTGATTAGAGAACACAAGCCATCCCTAAACAAACAGTCAGATTCCCTTAGGGCTAAGCTTTTTGTATAGAGTATGCAGATTTCCTTTCGCTTGTAAACGCGTCCTTTTTCTATCTTTCACTTTCGCTTGATAATGGTGTCAGTAAGACACCGAAACGTCGCACTTATAATATTTTTAACGATATGACATTAAACTGGGTCTAAATGAGTAACTTTTGTCGGTTTATTTCAGATGATTTTATTCACTGGCCAACTCTGTTTATTGAAGTGTTGTCGCTGGACAGCTGGGAGAGATTCAGAACTGAGGGTTACACATATCTTACTATACCCAGTAAAGCAGGTCAGACTGGTTGATTTCTTCAGTTAGGCAGTTAATAATGTTTAAATCAAATAAAAATTAATGTCAAGATCTGAAAATTGTTGCCTTCCAAAGAAACCACATTCAAATTAAAGAGATACTCTGTCCTGATCCCAGGCATACATTAACAAAAATGACAATAATCACTTTCTAACCTACCACAAGCCAACACCTTTTCTTAAATGGACACTTGAATATGATCCAAAAATGTCCTCTAATACAAGGTGTTTAACTTTTATTAACTAAATGATTTTGTCAAGTTCTTATCTTGAGCTCAATGCTCTAATCATGTAGGCCCTGTTATCTCTTACAATTAGTAATAGTAATTGGACTGAGTGGAGTACAATTCAGGGAGTAATCGAGTTATTTCAAATCAGCCGAGCACGTACATGTAGCACAAAGACGATTTCAAATCACGAGCATGATTACCCCTGAATTATACGACACGAAGTTCAATTACTAATTAATCGCATCAACAAAATTCGAAATTAAGTCTATGCGGACTTTTTTGCACTCTAAACGTCTATGATATTTTATATCAGTTTGAAAGTTGGAAGAAAACGGCAAAAAAGAACCGGCATTTAAGTGCAATTGCATGATTGACGCGTGCGCAATGTAGGTGTCCAATTACAAAAAGTTGTAATTGGATAGCTGTAATTGGGCATGCACGTGACCATGCACCAATTACGTAAGGAATAGGTGCGCGGATGACCAATCACAATCAAGACTTTTGTTATTGAACAGATACAATCATGCATGATAATAGGGCAGTTTTCAATTGAATATCGAAAGTGAACGTGTTACAGGACAAGTCCAATGAAATGCAAATTTTGCCCTTGCATCAGAGCTTCAATATGAAACAATATTTTGCATTGATAGGTGCTTGTCATGTAGTTTTAATTATTGAAATAACTAGAGGTTCATATGATTCAAAGTTAACTACAAGACTGCTAGTAGTCCCTCTCTGGGTGGTCGAGCGGGACAGCAAATACGTGATTGGCAATCCAAGTGGGGAGCGGGTGAAAGTCCCTCTCTGGGTGGTCGAGCGGGAGAGCAGATACATGTTTGGCGATCCGAGTGTCAAGCATATGAAAGTCCCTCTCTGGATAGTCAAGCAGAAGAGAAAATATGTGACCGGTGATCCAATGGGTGAGCGAGCGAAAGTAATTCGAACCAAGGGGGCTCTGGGGAAGCCTCTCCCCCAGTTTCCCCTCAGCATGTTTGCTCGCTCCAGTCTTGCAGAGCTTGTTTTCATGATCAGCTCACCTGCTCGATTGACTGAAAAGGGACAGCTGGCAGTGTAAAAGTTAACACCCCCTGTGGTCTCACCCCTCGTAAGCGATCAGCTACATGTAGCTTTAACATTTCATGTGGTCTCTTATAGGAGGTTCAAATGTATAATAATTTATTTCTTAAAATTCAACTACAGGTAGTTACACCCTCGAGGTAGACACATGGAGACCAATAGGAAACGGCACAGTACCCGAGATGAGAAGGTTCTTTATTGGTGGATCACCTGAACTTGAGGATCCTACCTATCCACAGAGACCTGCTATGGCTGATGTAAGTTATAACCCAGGGAGCAGGGTGATTGGGGGGGAGGTGATGTAAGTTATAACCCAGGGAGCAGGGTAATGGGGGGGGGGGGGAAGGGGGCTGATGTAAGTTATAACCCAGGGAGCAGGGTAATGGGGGGGGGGGGGGGCTGATGTAAATTATAACCCAGGTAGCAGGGTGATTCGGGGGGGGGGGGGGATGATGTAAGTTATAACCCAGGTTGCAGGGTAATGGGGGGGGAGGGGGGGCTGATGTAAGTTATAACCCAGAGAGCAGGGTGATGGGAGGGGATGGGGGGCTGATGTAAGTTTTAACCCAGGGAACAGGGTAATGGGGAGGAGGGGGGTGCTGATGTAAGTTATAACCCAGGGAGCAGGGTGATGGGGGGGGGGGGGGGGGCTGATGTAAGTTATAATCCAGGGGGCAGGGCATTGGGGATTACGTCAACTGGATTCATGGTCATGATCTTTTTTCAGGCGTACTTTTAAGTTTGGTTATACCATTAAATTGATTAAAATCAGTGACTTAATCAGTTAGGGATGCTAAGAATTACTTGTAACCCTAATATAATGCATTATGTGCCCCCCCCCCCCCCTCCAAGAAAGGAAGAAATTATGAGATTGTGGCCATATATGACTTTGTACTCCATTTGATAGATGCCTTTTAAACTTTACTTAATGTTTTAATCTTATTCTAGTTTAGTTTATAATTCTTATTACTTTACAGTCCATGTAAACTCATACATGTTATAATGAGACTTTTTATCAACAATAAAGCAGGGTTGTCAAAAGTAGCCGGCTGCCGGCGAAAATCACCACCTTCTTTGTTATCTCGGCCGGCTACTTAGCTGAGCTGTTCTTTAGAAGAGATAGTCTTTTCCCCAACCTCGGTCGCCTACTCCAACAATACAGTCGGCTACTTCGACACTTTATGACAACACTGAGTAAAGATTATTATCCTACATTCCTCCAGTTAATATTCCAAGACAAAACAATTAATTGATTGCAGGTAAAGTCACACACAATGCTAGTCCATTGCAGGGTTACCCCTAGCATTTTGTTGCAGATTCCCATTTATACACCTTGGTGGAGAGATAATGTGGAGTAAAGCTTCTTGTCGAGGGAAACAACACAACAGCTGAAACCAGGCCATGAACCATGGACCAACAGCCCGAGTCAGATATCAAATTTTAACAATGAGCGTTTGAAAGACATTGCCATGTGGGTGTCCCTTTGTCCCTGAAAGTATTAGTTTTTCACAAAATAATATACATCTAGTATTTATTTTGAAACAACTGATAGTCAGCTGTTGATTTTCTCCTCTTTTCACCGGCAGGAAAACGTTTTGAGCAAATACTTCTTTAGGACAGCTGCCTCTGGGAGTGTTACAGTAAAGCTTCACATCATGCAGCAATGCCAGTATGTATTATAAATATTACGGTATTGATGTAAAATGTACTTATAATGTGTGTGCCATTTGATATTTATTCATATTCTTCTTACTTTTATAAAATTATTATAACATTTTCATTTAGTTAAAATGATATTTTAACAAAGTTAACCGCCACGAGCTTAGCGGGCAGTCCTCCTGGTCAGCGGTCACATGTTCAAGTGCAGGCTCACATGGTTGGATCTAGCTTTGTTTCAGCGTGTTTTAACGTTCTTGTTAGTGGCGTGTGAGCAGCTCGTGCTGCTCGTTTTTTCTTTTCTTGGGCGGTTAGCGTTTATAGCGGCTGCCTTTTAGCAGCTCGCGCTGCTGGTTTTTCAACAACAGTTTGTCTACATTCCCCCCCCCCTCCCTCTTTTCTTTCCTTCCACTGATTCTATCAGTGTGACGGGTGCCTGGAATGGGGGCTCATGGCTGGGTTGCGGGGATTTGCCAGCCATGGGAGCGGTATTCTATCTAGGGGCTGGCTGGCCACAGTGGAAGCCTTTGGATATCCCAGGCACCCACCTTCCATTGAAGCGAGGCAGCAGGTTAACTTGGAAACATTTGGTATTATATCAAGACTTTTTTGGAATTGAGCAGGAACTTCCCACTTGCATTTGCAATGTCTTAAAGGCTGATTTAGATGGCACAACTTTTGTGTACAACTGTCGCATGCAACCTGCTCACGCCATTCGTACAACACGAATCACATCGTCTAAATCAGCCTATAACTTGGTCACAACTGTTGCGGGCAACATGAAAATAGTTGTAGGATTTTGAAACATGTTTTAAAACTCTATATACGACTCTATATACGACAATCGTAGGACCATATACGATGTTATACGATGCGAATTGCATGCAATTTTCACCTGACATAAGCAGCTTGCGCTATGAAAAATCCCATGCAACAAATTGCTGCCGTATAAATCAGCCGTAAGAAAGAACCATACATGGGCCAAACAGTAACAATTAATAAATAAAAAACATTTTAATAATACAGTAAATTTTTTCAGAGTTTTGATGTAAATTCCAAATTACAGGTATCCTGTAACTGACATTACAACACAGGAATACTGCCAGCGATAACCGATGTTTATTTAAATTTTTACCTTCATACAGTGTACATTGTTTGAGCATTTTGTCTTAATATTAAAGGTCTTTTGTGGAGGCAACAAAGAAACCTCGACGGACAAGAACCGTATTGGACAGACTAGGGTAGGTCATTTTTTTTATTTAATATTCATTCATGTTGTCATGTTATTTTCGATAACAATGCACTTTCGATGTCATTCTCTAAGCTTTACCAAGTAAGCCCCTAAGCACCCTAAGAAGAGGTTTTCAAAACTTGATTATTGGCTGTTATTATTTACTACAGAGGGATGAATGCTTTAGACTCTTTAGCACAAGTCTTGGGTAGGTAATCATTAATTTATCATAATTAACATGTCAACATACAGTGTAATAAAAGTATCCTTTATTTGATCAAGGTACTCCACTTTTCAGACACAGCCAGTTTGAACACAGAAAAGGTGTTAATCACCAGTGCTAACAGACTGACAGTAGTGAATGTTATTAAGTGTGGTTACATGGGGCACTTTTACCGTTGTAAATGACCCTTTAACCATGGAAAACTGCATTTAGTGAGTGTGACCAACATTTCCCAAGGTAAATATCCATGGATACATAAAAAAGATCACACAAAGCGCCCATGACATTTAACATGGTAAGTTGCAATCGTGTTTTGATGCATGACAGTTTTCCCTTCACAGTTGGCAAATCACAAATCGAGTGTAACCGCTGGTTAACACGGTATACTGAACCCAAGTGTCATGCACTGCAAGATGATCTACCATCATATGGGGAATGTAGCCGCACCTATTATCATTCATTTCCTTGTACTGTTTTCACATGGGAACTTGAAGTCTTTCGAGACAATTAATACATTATCAACGTATTTCTAAATAATTTAGCTGTTTTTTTTTTTTGGGTGTTTCCCCCCTGTGAATAAACCCTACTATTATGTTCTTCTTTCAGATGCTTTTCAGAGGGCAAAAAAAAGAATGTTAGATGCCAGAGAGGGGCTTCCATCTGTGAAATAACAAGGAAATATCTAAAGTGCTACAGTAGAAGAAACTTACGACAGACTGCACTTGCAATGTTTGTCTAAGTCTGTGACTTGTACTACAACAAAGAAACAACAAATGACTCAGAGCTGTTCTTTTGTGCAGGAGACAGGCACGTTTTGCTGCTTCTGGATTACTAACTGCATCTCTGTACACTCTTACCACCAAAGGATATGTGAAGGATTTCAAGATTTTTCTGCAGTGATTTTTCCCAACATCACTGTTTTTTAGAGTAGGAGACAAGTCACTTCACATGCCATGAGTTGGTTGTTTGACGAGCCTCGTTTTGAAAACAAGGCTGATGAAAATTACTGCAGTTTCACTACAACACCCTCAAAAACAAAATCACAGGCAAGAGAGAGAAAAGGGAAAGGATGACTACTGGCAGTAATCGGAGATTGTGGAGACACGTTTGAAGGAATTTCTGGCAGAAATGAGCCCCTGAAAAAAGCAACAGGAGCGGCCATTTGGAAGACCTGATACCAAAAAATCTCAAATTTTACTGCATGCAAGGCACAGGGCAACCAACATGAAATCTTCAAACGCGATAATGGTGTGGGGGCTCTGAGAGACCAGTGGCACATACCCAGCAAAAGGTGATCCAAGTAATACCCTGAGGTTAGACCCTTAGTACAAACAAGGTCCATTGTTTAAAAGCTGTAGATACTTGCTTGTTAGTGTATTGTTGAAATAACGTGAACAATACATTAACAAGTAAGTACTTACAGGATACATGCTGTAGCAGCATCTTTTGGCAACAAGAAAAACTGATTGCACACAGTGTAACTGCTAAATTTTATAGTGGGGCTATGATTACTCTTAGAGCACAGCTGTGGGTGTTAGTAATCGGCGTAACAGCGTAACGAGAATCGGCGTAACGGATTTTTTTTTCTTTTTTTTTTTCATTTTTACGACTGAGTTTATGAACGAGTATATCGGTTAGCGTGAAAGCGGCGCTCAGTTGGTTGATATGTCGTAAACTTTCAGAACTTTTTGCCGCTTGACAACTCGCTTTGAATCGTCATGGTGCTGTCGTCTCCCGAGTTCAAACCACAGAGGCCTCGATCATTTCCGCCAAGTCTAGCCTCTCAGCGGTGGCCCGCTTCTCATCGGTAGGCATATTTACCAGAATCAACACTCTGCTCTCTGTATTACGCTACGTTCAGAATGAGAGTGGTTTAGTCGCAATCATCTTTTTCGTGGCCACTGGAAAAATTGGAACAGGCCTTCGGACTGGACTTCAGACACTACGGATCGAACCCAGATAAGACAACTGATACGCATATGATCCATTTGGCTCTCCAGGCCAGAGTTTATTCTTCAGTTCACAGGGTGTTTTCAAGGCGTGAAATCACCAAAAAATCAGTCGTCATTCGAATTTTCCTTTTTATTTTCCCAGCCAAACCAAGTGAGGCGTACACCTCAAGAGCACAATGAAATTATTATTTGCCTTGGGTATGACTCAAAGCCAGAGCACTTCAGGTTTCAGCTCACGGACCATTAGGCACCGCCTGAATTTTATTAGGTTTTGTTCAGTTTTACCCAGTGCAGTTGCAAATGCAGGCAAATACTATATTCGCGCGATTAAGTCCCTAAGAATTGTACGCGTCAAATAAAACAACATTTATTGGCTTTAAGAAAAGCGATTTCAAACTTACAAATTAAACCATTTTTATCTTGCCTCTATAAGAAATTTAAACAAAACACGGCATGCCCGGCTTCATTCTAAGCTACCGAAATCCTACGGTCTTGCTGGTCTTCAACCTTCCCATAAATCGGTCGAAATTTTGTGCAACTGATATCTTTAGAAAGAAAAGTATCGCCGATCAAACAAAAACAAAGGTAATGACGCTTTTTCGCTCAACCGCCTAAAATTGCTTATTAAGTAGAACCCAATCGTACCACATCGCTTCTTGTGATACTTCCAGAAGTAATTGGTTGTGATACTTGTACTGTAACGGCTTCAAAGATATCTAACATCAAATGAACATTGTCTTTTTCAAACTTAAATCCTGTTAAGGTTAATTTCTAATGTAAACAAAAAATACATTATTTTTCTCCAGAAACTGACACTGCAATTGTCTGTGAAAAACTTTTCAGTCCGTAATGTCTTTTCATACTTAAATCCTGTTAAGGTTAATTTCTAATATAAACAAAAAAATGTATTACTGTATTCAACAGAAACTGACACTACAATTGTCTGTGAAAAACTGTCTTTTCATACTGAAATCCTGATAAGGTTAATTTCTAATATAAACAAAAAAAATACATTATTTTTCACCAGAAACTGACACTGCAGTTATCTGCGAAAAACTGTTCAGTACATAAATCAGAAAGCAAACTGCAGACAAAAATGTCCTTTTAAAACACTTTTAAGTGTTTTAAAAGGAACCTGAAGTGCTCTGGCTTTGAGTCATACCCAAGGCAAATAATAATTTCATTGTGCTCTTGAGGTGTACGCCTCACTTGGTTTGGCTGGGAAAATAAAAAGGAAAATTCGAATGACGACTGATTTTTTGGTGATTTCACGCCTTGAAAACACCCTGTGAACTGAAGAATAAACTCTGGCCTGGAGAGCCAAATGGATCATATGCGTATCAGCTGTCTTATCTGGGTTCGATCCGTAGTGTCTGAAGTCCAGTCCGAAGGCCTGTTCCAATTTTTCCAGTGGCCACGAAAAAGAAGATTGCGACTAAACCACTCTCATTCTGAACGTAGCGTAATACAGAGAGCAGAGTGTTGATTCTGGTAAATATGCCTACCGATGAGAAGCGGGCCACCGCTGAGAGGCTAGACTTGGCGGAAATGATCGAGGCCTCTGTGGTTTGAACTCGGGAGACGACAGCACCATGACGATTCAAAGCGAGTTGTCAAGCGGCAAAAGGTTTACGACATATCAACCAACTGAGCGCCGCTTTCACGCTAACCGATATACTCGTTCATAAACTCAGTCGTAAAAATGAAAAAAAAAAAAGAAAAAAAAATCCGTTACGCCGATTCTCGTTACGCTGTTACGCCGTTACTCGTTACGCCATTACGCCGATTACTAACACCCCACAGCTGTGACATTTACGTGCCAATAGCAACATAATTATGATTAATGCTCTGTTACAGTTAGCATGAAAATATTTTTTTAAATAATGGTGTTACACAAGAAAGTGCTACTGTTGTAAAACTAATATAAATGTAAAAAAAACAATATTTATATATTTTCTTATCTAAACTGTGTAAATAAATAAAACAAAAACAGGTTGGAATATTATTTTAGGGATGACCCATTTAATTTTTGTGGGGGGGTTGGGCAATTTCTTCTGAGTATCAATTTTTTTTTTACCAAAATAAGTCTCCTTTTTTTCACATGCTTTCTTTTGCAGGAATTTTTTTTGGTAATTGCCCAACCCTCCCCCCCCCCCCCCCCCCCCCCCACAAAAATGATAATTTGTGTAGCAAACCCCACTATCATATTATCTTTGTGGGTAGATCTTTAAATCTGATTGACTGCTGTGAAAGTAACATGTCAAAGTCGTCATTCTCAAGGTGTTTGTGTTTTTCTCATTTGATGAAGTCCTATCCTATCCTAAAGTTTGACCATTATTTCTTTTTATAAAACAAAATTTGCAATTTGTTTTAAAATTTAATTTGAACATGGTCTTGTTAGGAATAAGAAAGATTAACATGAACTAGTTTGCAATCGACATTTATCAGGGGGATATTATAAATAAACATTTTGTATTTTAATTTCCACTGCAAGCCAATTCCAGTGAGAAATTTAATCATAAATTATATAGAAAATAAAAAAAGAAGACATTAATGCTTAGCTGTAAATATTTAGGTTTAGGGTGACCCTACACTCTTTGTGTTGCAGAAATTGTACAGGATTGTTCAAATGTTATATATACTTGTAATTATAAAAAAGTAACGTTAATCCTTTTATTCCCAGAGTCAATTATGGAGACATGTAGTGCAGCTCTAACTTCCGAGTCTGTCGAAGAAATCCTATGGAGTGACCATTCAATTGAAACCCCTTTGGCAGCACTTTCGCATGGCACCATTTGTTTTGTAAAGGGAATAAGTAACACAACAACCGTGAGACATTTTTAGTGGTGAAAAACCAGTCATTGATTACAAGCTCCATAAATTTCTTTATCAATGTTATTAAATAAATTCTGACAATACTAAATAAATGTTTGCTATGGGTTAGTGCTGTCACCTAAAGCCTCTAGCCAGTTAGTGAAGCCAAGTTGTTCTGCTTGATGATTTAATTTAGCCAGTGATTGTGCTAACCGTCTTCCATTACTCTCCAGTGATGTAGGCAACTATATATTAAATGAGAGAAAATCAAAATTATTGTCTCACTTGTATATGATTCACTATTTTACGACATATTATAATACAATTGGGTTGGTCTTTGTTACTTGTAGTGGTACCGCAGTTTATAGGAAAAACAGATGTGTAAAGCACATGAATTTTATAGTATATTGTAGTAGTCTGTTGAGTGTGATTGTCTGGGTTGGTGAAGTTTGAAAAGAAGTGTTGTTGTTGATAATGACTGATGTTTCGACAACCTGAGCGGAAGTCATCTTCAGAGCCATGTGAATGGATAGCTGTTGAGAGTTGTTAGTGATTGGCATGTTTTGATCTGTGCATTGTTAGTATAATTTTTGTTGGTCTAATTATTGTTGGTCAAATTTGTCGGTTCATTCTATAATTGTATGTCTGTTCTGATTATTACAGGTGACAAATTTAGTACAAATTTGGAAAAGACACAGGGCTGAGAATTATTTTTTGTAAACAATTTTCCCTATGGTAGCCTAAAAAGTCATTTATCCTGGTATATAGTGTAGCACCAAATGTTAATAAGTAAAGTAAGGTAACAAAAGCTATTCATAAAAATAGTGTTTGAAACACATTGCAAGCATCACCTCACTACAATGCATGCTGCTAGCCTGGGTAGCAGGCACTGGTTTATTTACGAGCGTGAAATTATAAGGATGCGTGCGTGGATTTTGCTCTATAAATGAACCAGCATTACTACGCAGGCTAGCATGCTGCTTGCATGGAAATTTGGTTTATCAGCGGAGTTGATAAGCCAAATTGGGGGTGTTTCTTGGTGTTGCGGAAGCCATTGGTTAGCTTTTGTGTTGTGGTGTGGGCATTGTTCAGTGTCTTTTGAATCTTTTGTTTTACGTCATTTGGTGATCACACCATCTGCAACACCAAGAAACTACCCAATTTTTGGCCATCATAAACTAGAGACTCAGAAGCTAATGTTTTGAGTGCTAGCCCTTTATCAGGATTCGCTCTGATGAAACAGTAATAATAAATAAAACCAATTTTTTGTTTCCCTCCTCCACTGTACTGTTTCTTTAGAAACTAACCTCTTTATTCATAAGCTGCTGGTAGTCAAATGAAATACTTGCCTCACAGACTGAAGACATGTTGTGTGTCTCACTTGAAAAACTGGGAAGGTTCAAGGTGTTGGCAGGTTGTATTTGCAGCAAAGGATGAAGCTGTGTGATTGAGATACCAATACATAGTGAGATCTCTTCATAGGTATAGACTGATCTGGATTTTAAAAACTCTTGAAAGTGATTATGAACTGTTTGCAGAATGTGATTGTGCTGGCATGTTATGGAAACAGTGAAAGCATTGTCTAATAAATAAATTCTAAACAGGAATGTTAGTTTCATGGCAAAACATTGTGACTAACTGGCTGTTTTTGTTGTTGTAGCTGCTGTCCTTGATCACTGAAGCTATTTAACATCTGTTCATCCTGCTCAAAAAGCCTTGAAGGGAAAAAATAATAATTAAATAACAGGAAATGACAAATATATTCATGGCTGTCAATACGGGCTGGGGCCACGTTTTTCCCCAGCTGTTGTTAAAACCAACTTAAAACATTTTCCCCTGCTTTTTTAGTGACAGCCCTATTAGTTCAACAGAGTTACTGGTAAGTTATCTGTTTGTAATTGAATCAACAGTCATGTATTAAACTAGTCAACATGAACAGGGCAATGAAGCTTATGATAGTTACATTTGAAATAAATCAAATCAAATCAACCAAATTAACCAAGTAGTGTTGTTAGGCAACAAAAACTGTCATGGTAACAGGTAACATGTGTTTCTGCACATTTTGCTTGGGCTAAAAAAAAACATTTAAAAAGAAAAACACCCCTTACTTTGTCTGCTCCTCTAATTCTTTTTCTAAAGCTTCAATTTGTCCATTACAAGAAATAACAGCATCTTCCAGGTCATTCTAAATAATGTAAAGACAAAAATGTCAGTGTTGAAAGACAAAGGTACAGGTAGACCGCATTTCCAAAGCAAGTCAGGTGGTGCTTTGTGAATATTTTACTTCAGATTGCAGGGTTTTCATTAAGAATTTGAGAAGCAGGAGAATAGTGTAAAGTAACAGGAGAATATTATGAAGGAGCGAAGATAGCTACATATTGCCATCAAAATTCAGCCGGAGAATTGTTCGTAGTAGGCGGAGAATTCTCCGATCTCCGATGCCTAATGAACACCATGGATTGAGACTAATCCCGTAAAAATGTTATGATTTGAATTCAGTGGTAGTTGTAAACTCGATCAAAGGTAACTTGTGAATACATGTAGGAGTAAATGTTTGGACCCTCCCCTTAATTCCTATGCGTTTTACTCCAACACCCCATTCCCACCCTCTGCGTCCCATTCCCCGCCCTCTCCCGCTGCAACGCTCCCCCCACCCCCCATGGGTCAGGCAGGTGACCATAACCTATCGCATTTCGAACGGGCAAAATATATGCACAAGCCTTGTGTACCAGTCAACGGTTGAATTATCAAGAAAAGTTTACAGCCGAGGGATGCTAGGAAGGAGTGAATATTTGCACATTTGTCCCCGTCTGCTACAACTCATCCAAAGCTTTGTGTATTCAGATATTCATTTAAAAAGGGATTTTTGAAGCTATTGAAATGAAAATGAAATGCAGAAAATTATTAATAAAAGAGCCTCACTGATTCTGCTTCCATTTCGCTATAGTCTCCTTTCTGTGTTGGTCCTTTGATGATATCTAGTCTCTTGATAATGCTGTTGAGACAAAGTGATGGAATGGCATTCTGTTATTCACTAAGCTATAGTACACTATACAACCAGGGGTTAACAGATGTTCCTGTGGTGAAGTAAGCCAAGACACTTCATACTATCTACCTTATTTGATGCCGGTTTGACAGATAATAATGGGCGGATATTTTAAGGGGGCGCGAATGGTACCTTCAAAATCGTGGGTCTCAGAAAACTTTGGTTCGGTCTTGAAATCTCGGCAGTTTTTGTGTTAAGTCTCAAAGTCTTGTTTGGCTGGTGCTTTTTCTGTCTCGGAGTCTCAGATTTTTTTCCACAAGGTCTCAGAGTCTCGGATACTTTTGTCAAGCATTCCGAATTTTGGCTGATCATACTTGCATTTATTTAAAACTAAAATAATTATTATAATAGTGTTTGGTCACGTAAATATATACACACAAATAAAACATTATACATAAGTATTTATATTATTTAATATACGTCAGGGTTCTCCGGAAGCCCCGGCGACCGGCGAACATCACCATCTACTCGTCCTGGGGCCGCCGGCTAGTTGGAAAATATTTGGATTAATCCGTCCCATTTTCTTCTCAACACTTGTATGTATAAAAACAAATCCTTCGTAGCCTTGATACTCCAATTTCTCTGGAGAACCCTGACTGTTATCTGTCAAACCATCAAATAAAGGATTTATTATTTGACTGCTTATACATGTACTTTCCAATTTTTCACAATGTTTTCCAGTAGTGACTTCGCAATTTAGTCATCATTTTTCACCCAGTATGGGCATGTGCACTTACAAACTGAACTTTGCTCCAAGTGCTACATTATAGTTGAATAATAAATAACCTTACTTCACCTCATTCAGGTGGGGGGTAACCTCTTCCGATGCACTAGAATTCAGTGTCTGATGCATGTTTAAAGAAAAGTTTATACCGTAATTTTTACTCTGAAATGAGGTGAAGGAGCTAATATTATAAAGCGGCCACCATTTTGCAATAAGGTCCAGTACAGTAAAATACTGGTCTATTCTATTCATTCTGAAAGTGGCATTAGTCCCACAAGAACAAGGTTATTACTACTTAAAATAATTCACTCTTGGTAACTTAGACAGCGTACAGACTACCTTTCAGACAACTGCTTTAAATGAGCTTGTATGTTGCTCTTTTTGGATTCTTTACCAACACTATTTAGAACACTCCTACAAAATAAAGGCACAAAATGAGTAAAAAGTTAAAGAGTTTCATGAAGTTTCTGTTTATGATTACTTACATGTAGAGTCGTTGGTAAATCAAGCATGTCCAATACTCTCGACTAGATTCCAGTGGACAAAACCTGGAGTCCAACGGAGTCTAGTCGAAAAATGAAACCGGAAGTACAGTCGAGTCCACTTGAGTTACCGGAAGTCTAGTCACAAGATAAAAACGGAAGTGTAAACAATCCAGTGGTATCCCGTTGCTTTCCATCGGAAAACCGGAAGTCTAGTGGTACTGTTGACTGGAATCCAGTCGTATCCCCGTGTTTTCCATCGGAAAACCGGAAGTCAAGTGGATGAGATGGATGAGGGGGTCGAAAGTCGTTCCGATGGAGTCCATCGGATCCATTGGAAACGAAAAGATTCCGATGGAAAAGTACATTTTCTATTCGTGAGAGACTTAGGAAAATTCCACTCATATTGGATGAGGGGGTCGTGGAGTCCATCGGATCCACTACACATGTAATATACCTCGTTCTTTAAGCCATGACCCGAGACAAGCACGCTACACATGTAATATACCTCGTTCTTTAAGCCAAGACCCGAGACAAGCACGCTACACATGTAATATACCTCGTTCTTTAAGCCATGACCCGAGACAAGCACGCTACACATGTAATATACCTCGTTCTTTAAGCCAAGACCCGAGACAAGCACGCTACACATGTAATATACCTCGTTCTTTAAGCCATGACCCGAGACAAGCACGCTACACATGTAATATTCCTCGTTCTTTAAGCCATGACCCGAGACAAGCACGCTACACATGTAATATACCTCGTTCTTTAAGCCATGACCCGAGATAAGCACACCACACATGTAATATACCTCGTTCTTATTATTAATATTATTAATCTTATTAATCTCGTTCTTATTATGTAATCTTATTATTTTTTTCTTTAAGCCATGACCCGAGACAAGCACGCTACACATGTAATATACCTCATTCTTTAAGCCATGACCCGAGATAAGCACACCACACATGTAATATACCTCGTTCTTTAAGCCATGACCCGAGACAAGCACGCTACACATGTAATATACCTCGTTCTTTCAGCCATGACCCAACACAAGCACGCTACACACGGGTTATATAGTTCGTTGATTAAGCAATGACCTGAAACAAGCGCGCTACTTCGACTACAGATGCTTCCGATCGTCCCATTCTTCTACTCTACGACTGCGTTCTACGATTATACTGAAAGGTGGTACATGTAATCTGTAATAAGCATCCGTTTCTAAGATTTTTCTAATTTCGACCCCCTCAGTCCAACATGACTGGAATTTTTCTAAGTCTCTCACGAATAGAAAATCTACTTTTCCATCGGAATCTGTTCGTTTCCAATGGATCCGATGGACTCCATCGGAACGACTTTCGACCCCCTCATCCAATATGAGTGGAATTTTCCTAAGTCTCTCACGAATAGAAAATGTACTTTTCCATCGGAATCTGATCGTTTCCAATGGATCCGATGGACTCCATCGGAACGACTTTCTACATCCTCATCCAACATGAGTAGAATTTTGCTAAGTCTCTCACGAATAGAAAATGTACTTTTCCATCGGAATCTTTTCGTTTCCAATGGATCCGATGGACTCCATCGGAACGACTTTCTACACCCTCATCCAATATGAGTGGAATTTTCCTAAGTCTCTCACGAATAGAAAATCTACTTTTCCATCGGAATCTGTTCGTTTCCAATGGATCTGATGGACTCCATCGGAACGACTTTCGACCCCCTCATCCAATATGAGTGGAATTTTCCTAAGTCTTTCACGAATAGAAAATCTACTTTTCCATCGGAATCTAATCGTTTCCAATGGATTCGATGGACTCCATCGGAACGACTTTCGACCCCCTCATCCATCTCATCCACTTGACTTCCGGTTTTTCGATGGAAAACACGGGGATACGACTGGATTCCAGTCAACAGTACCACTAGACTTCCGGTTTTCCGATGGAAAGCAAGGGGATACCACTGGATTCCAGTCGACAGTATTGGACAACCCTCCTTGCCTAATAAGGGTTGAATATTCTGTTTTCTTCTAAACCAGGGAAAAATCTAGAAATCTAAGGCTCCTATGAGCCTGAACTCGTAAATATGAAATGCTAAATAAAAGTTCAGACATCTTTGGACCCTCCCCTATCCTAGGCATTTTGCTCCATTGGCCCCCACCCCACCCCACTCCCTGTGTCCAAACTCCCCACCCTCCCCTCCCTCCAATGCCATCATAATGGGTAGGTACTTCACATTGGTACATAATCAAGCCAAGTAAGAGAGTGCAGAATACATATAGGTACATAATAATATATCATATGTGAAGTACTTACCATAATGGGTAAAGGCAGGTGACCGTTACACATTGTGGGCTCAATGTTTACAGAAAATAAAGCGATCAAGTGAAATTTTTACCCAAATGCTATGATCATTCAATGCTTTGCTTATTCATGAGTTAAAAAAGGACTATTTATTACAGCCTGGGAGATGCGCTCTTGGATAGTGTAGAACATTTGCCTATATCAAGGATCAAGGAAGCAGGACCTGAGAGATATTGAGACTTGCATACTGCAAGATAATAATTATTGCTTACAACATGGTGCTTTCCAGAACTTGTTTAGTGTACTTCTTTGTTGATAAGCTTAGTGGCTTCCACTTGGCATAAGTTTTTTTCGTGACAGTCATGTCTCTGATACGCTCTTGTGCTGCGCCAGCTTTTACAACAGTTTGTTTCCTTTTTTGATAAATCCTCTTCTTGATAACTACATCAGATTCTCCTGTAAAGGCATATAAACAATCCCAAATTCGCAACCAAGATTACTGATAACAGTACTCTTTCTTTTCACTGTGTAGTTACTGTAGTTCATACAATTTACTGAATTCTATGTACATTTTGAGTGGTCATTACATGTACCTGTGATCTATTAGAGTTTATACAATGAACTGAATACTACGCGCTCTGTGATTGGTCGTTGGCTATGATCTATCAGAGTACAGACGCACGGCTGACGTCATAGAAAAATTGTTTGCTTTGTTTTGTCCAACATGGCGCACAGTTTTGAAAATGTTTGAGAGATTATTCTGGATTGGGCAAGTGAAAGCCTCGAAAAATGTTTAGCAGGAGCTGTTTACGAGCAAGAAAAAGAAGAAACCAAGACGAAAAGTATTCTTGGCGACTTGAAAAATACCTAAACTGGAACAAATCTTCGAACAGTCGAGTGCTACGAGGCAAGTTCGTAATTTTACTCTTTTTACTTTTCTGTTCATTGTATAAAACAAATAGATTCCATTTGGCCGTGTGTCTGTTCAGTTATAGATCACAGAAGACGTCAAAATGTGGTAAGAACATCAGTGACACACTCGCCTGCGGCTCGTGTGCCACTTTTTTGTTCTTACCACATTTTGATGTCATCTGTGATCTATAACTGAACAGACACACGGCCAAATGGAATCTATTTGTTAAACAGATTGAAGCACAGCTGATGTCATGCAGAATTTGTTTTCTCTGTGAAAATTGTCTAATGCAGTGGACAGTTTTGAAAATGTGGATGAGATTATTCTGGAAAGGGCAAGGGAAGGCATCAAGAAATGGTTTAGCGGAAACTATTGACAATATTGAAAAAGATGAAACCAAAGCGAAACAAAGTTTTGTTGATGTGGAAAATTCCGAAATTAGAAAAAAATCCAAGAACAGTCATGATCACGCTCATGTGCTATGAGGCTAGTTTATTTATTTATTTATTGTATAAAACAAATGAAGGGCTCGGGGCATAACTGACCTATGTTGCGTTTTAGGTATTTTTTTTATTTTATTCGCTCAGATTTGTCCATGTTTGGCATGTGAACTACAAATTAATTGCAAAACATGGTTCAGAATTTTGTTGTTTTTTCCTGTCATTTTCAAGAAATAACATATGCAAAACTCTGCTTTTTTCAAGTGAAATTTATCAAATTCCATAGGGTTAGTGCAAATTTGACAAGGGTTTGTGATGTTATTCATTGTACAATAAAATGGGGCAAACCTGAGCGAGAAAAAATAAAAAACAACCTAAAAAGGAACACAGGTCAGTTATGCCCGAGCACTTCAAATAGATTTCATTTTGCTGTGTGTCTGTTCAGTGACCAATGTTTAGTGACAGTGACCAACTCGCTGCCACTTTTTTGTTCTTGCCACATTTCAATGTCATCTGTGATGTACAAATGAACAGGTACAAAATTCTCATAAAAATGATCATATAATTCATGTTCTTTGAAAGAGGAAAACAGTGTGAACTCTTGAACTCTTGTCAATCTTTAATTTTTTAACACAGATACTTCTAATTCTAAGTCAGAAATAACTTCTAACTCTACCGACAGAAAAGATTCTGTACCTTCAGTTTGTTCAGATGTTGAAGGCTTGCGAGGAGATGATTTTACTTCAATTGAAGAATCCCTGGCCTTTTTACTCTGTCAAACATTTAACAAAGAATTCAGAATACAGTTTTACTTTTTGATAGCAAGTACCAGTATATCATGTTGTCAGTCAACTGGTGATACAGGAACCTAGACATGCCCCTAGCCTGTTCCAGGCATTTAGATTGTGGGGAGCAGCGACAAGCATGTCCCCGGACCCCCCCAGTTGGTCGCGCCTAAGGCACTCAATATGGGCGCAGCAGTGCCCATAGTTCTCCACCTGTTTTGTTCACATCTACTGCAACTTCATTTGAAAAGGAAAACCCTGAATATTGCAGTCTTTGTCCAGTCCCTCTAGTAGTTGCGTGCAATATCGTGTATTATAACAGGGCCGTAGCCAATATGAGGCAAACCGAGGCACTTGCCTCAGTCATGATCCCAGTGTTTTGTTTAAACGTAGTCATCATAAAGACCCTAAATAGCTAGGCGAGGAATTTAACCAAGGATATTGCCTCAGTCCTTATTTTTTTCTGGCTACGGCCCTGTATAATATGACGCTGACGCAATCCTATAGCCAAAATAGAATCACAAGGTGACGTGAGCGGGGCTGGACGGGTTGACACGAACCAGTCCTGAAAAAGCCGTCTGGCCCCGCTCGAGTTCAAGCGACCTCGCACTGCACGACTATTCTTTTATTTTCTAGCCATATTATAAAATACTTATTGACTGAGTTAGGTCGGGCCGGACAGGAAAATATTTGGCTCTCAGTCATGGCGCACGGACCTTGCTGCGCTCGGTCCGTCTGCCATGACCTTGAGCCAAATATTTTACTGTCCGGCCCTCCCACTCAGTCAAAAAGTGCATATTATCATATGACCTGTACGGCCCTGCGAGCCTTTTCTTTGCAAAACCATTGATGAAAGTCCCGTATGAGGGCCGTACGCATTTGCGCGAGCGGGGCCGGAAAAAGCCGTACGGCCCTACTACAAAAGCGGACGGCCTCGCACGCTAAAATTTCAAGTAATTTTGTCTCCAAATTGGTCATATGATAAAATACTTATTGACTAAGTTAGGTCGGGCCGGATGAGAAAATATTTGGCTCTAGGTCATGGTGCACGGACCTCGCTGTGCTCGGTCTGTACGCCATGACCTCGAGCCAAATATTTTCCCATCCGGCCCTCCCACTTAGTCAATAAGTACATATTATTATTCGACATTGCATTCTAGAGTGCAAATACGCATCAAAACGAATGCAAATATGACACGTTATTACACTCTTCTGACCGCGCGCTAGGAAAAACAATTTCAACAACTTTATAGTTTTAGTGGAAGATTACTGTCGTATAATAAGCAATTTATTCAGCAAAAAGTTTTGTGATACCGCTGGGCATTTTTATTGGTCAGTTTTTATTTTTTATCGCCTAAAGGCTAGCCGTTTTACACAACTTCACGCTGAATAACCTCCATTACTTAGTTCTGACTGTCAAATTATATGGATGGACGCATGATTAACAGATTTTGTTCAGCGTTATTTTGCACCATTTTAATTAGCCTTAAAGGTTCACCGACTGGTAGTACAGGGTTTTCAACGTTTCATACCTTTCGCTGTTGTTGACTGGTTTCGACACTTGTTGATGCAGATTCATATGTTCGCTGTTTATTCCTTCGCGCACTTTCTTTTATCTCTAGCTTATTAGACGAAGCTGACTTATTCTTATCAGTGCTACTTTTTTTGCGCCGTGACTTGGGAGCATAAGCAATTCGGTTCCTTCGTTTTGCCATAATTCCTTTGCGATCAAAACACCGCTATCCCCGCCATCTTTCAAATCCGCACGAACTGCAAACTGGGGTATCACGGGATTGTTGTGTGCGGGGAGGGGTAATATCAAGCTTAAAAGTTCTTAAATTAAAGAAAAAGATATATTTTCTTCTGCTCATTTAGAACAGTGAATAAGTTTTATTTAATCTCTATACTAAAATAAACTTTAGTTGACTTAATTGCTTATTTGAAAAGACAGTTGAAACTATTGAAATAAGCCCTTCTCTCCCCTCCCTAAAAACCTCTTTGTACCGCTACCATAATGCACTTCGTCGTGTCGAAATCCGTATGCTCCAGCAAAGATGAGTTGGTTTTATTCGCTTATTGCTCGTACTTTCACGCAACCAGTGTCCCAAATACCTGGAGTTTCGTATCTCTTGGGAAGGACATTTCCTGTTTTTCAACAACCGTGTCGCTACGTAAGGTATGGTATGGAATACCAACCAAACAATCTTCAAAGAAAACGCAAGCATGGTTTTTTGGCCAGACTGCGAACTCGTGCGGGGAGAAAGATTCTGGAAAGGCGAAAAAAGAAAGGAAGGAAGTTTCTGTCCCATTGAAAAGGGTGGCAGTGCTAAAGATGAAACAGAGAGAAGGAGGGGTGATTCTGTATTTTGCAAGTTATGGAACAAGCTATGAGCAAAGATCAATAATACAGAGAGTTCCTTTTACTAAATGAACAACACAACTTTCATGTAACTGGGCACTTCAAGAGAGGTTATGATCATGATTCCAGGTGTAATGCTTCTGGGAACAATATGTCACTCAATGTTATCATCACATTGTCATCATCATCATCGTCATCATCGTTGCCCAGAAATGCACTGAAAAAGCCTGTTTGTTCTGACTGGTTGTTTTAGTGCATGTTGTACAAGCTTTTGAAGACAGTTTAAAACTCAACAAACAATATTATATTTTGAAGAATAAAATCGTTTACTGTGGCATTCAATACCAACTGCTCAAAACTATGGCAGTGAGTGGATTCATGGACTATAACAATGGAGTGTTGTTAAAAAATCAGCCACAGTCACAGGAAAAAATACCAGGTTCCCAATTTTGGATATTTTAGGGTATTTAAAGAATACCCAAAAAATCCCAAATTTGGAAGAGTGACACAAATCCCAACCTTGGGAATTTGCTGGTTGGGACTTGTCTCACTTTGCCAAATTTGGGAATTTTGTGGGTGTTCTATGAATACCCAAAAAAATCCTAAAATGGGAATCAGGTATTTTTTCCTGTGAGTATAAGAAACTTGTATTAAGGTATTACATTGTAAGGGGTCTGTACCGCACAGATGACGTAAAACAGAAACCCATAAGTGGGTTGAAACGTACAACTGTCTCTTGTATGATTCAAAACAAGCTTCCAATTATTCAATTTGCTAAGAAGTTGTTACAGCCATATTTGGAAAATCAAGATAAAAATATCAACCAATCAATTCGCTAGAATAACTTGCTTCCAATCTCGAGGGACCGAGGGGTTTCCAAATATGGTACTAAGCAAAAAATGAATATTCAGAAGCTGTGAATGCGCGTTACACGTTTCAACCCACTTATGTGTTTCTGCGTAAAACAATAGGAAACATTGTTTTCGGTCATTGTTTTTGGGTAAAAGAATTTTGATGAAGCACTGTTTCCTTTTGTTTTACGTCATGTGTCCTCTACACGAAGTAAGAGCCATATTAAGGGCCTGTTTATGCAAAAAGGAGGGTGGTCCAAGTATCAGGACATAGTTTTCTCCTTGCAGTTCGCATGCAAAGGTTTACAGCACTAGGATACAACAAGTGTAAAGATCTTTCTACCTCACAGCCACAGTTATACTAGCGTTAAGATCATCTAAGCACTACAACCCTTGTCAGCAACCTAAAAGAAAAAAACATGTTGGGATATGATCCTACTAAGTATTAGTTGCAGGCAGGTCACTGAGAGCTGAGCTGATAAGAGATTTTACAAGATGGTGATCAAACCATATTCTGTGTTGCTGGCAGGAGATTTGGTAAAAAATATGCAAAAAAAAACAATGAATATGTAAGGAGAATGGGAAGAAGGCACTGAGGCTATGCAGGCTTGTGACATGAGTATGATCAAGTTTTGTGACAGTTTTTTTGAGTTGCAGAAGTTGTGATCACCAGATGATGTAACAAATCATTTGACACTGAACAAGTTACATCACAACACAATAGCTAACCAACGATAGTTTCCACAATAGTACGCAAAGAAAAACCCAGTCTTTTTTTCTCTTGGTCGACTTCTTTAACACCATTATCATTTAGAACATCAGTGGTAGCAGTGAGGACTGCAAACCTCACCACAATTTATTTTTCTTGTTAACACAACTTTTTTACCTGCTGTACTGAAATATAAGGAGAATATTATGACAGTACTGTTTAAATGTTGAAGAAATTTAAAAGCTTTACATGAAACTCAGAGGCCTTGCCATCCAAATAATTTGAACCTGGTGTTGTGTTACTAAAAGGTATAGAAAATGCATCAGAAATTTAGTCAGTATGCAAATTTTTAGGATAATAAACTCGAAGGGAGTGTAGATTGAAATTTAATACAAGGAACTTGTATAGAAAACTAAAGCATAACTGGCTTGTTCTCCACATGCTAATTCTTATTTTTTTAACAATCAACTAGCAGTTGGCCTATGAGAGCTGACAAGTTTCCAACTCTTGTATCACTTACCAACAATACGAAGGTGGGTGGATAGAAGAGCAGAAAAAACTATCTGCTCTTGCAAGGCTTAATATTAAACATACTCCCTTTGAAAATGTACAATATGAATACAAGCTTGAAAATATGTAGCTGATAAAGTTATTGCTTCCAAAGGCCAGGAGTTTGTGTTTAGGGAAATGTAGCCACATTTACATGGGCAAGGCCCTGGCGATTTCATCTAAAAACCAGGCTGGGATGAAATGTTTTGTGAATAGCAAAGAGAACTGAGCAACACCTGGGGAATGATCTTGGTACCCTTTTTCTCAATGAATTTGTTTTTCAGTTCTTTAACAAAACTGGTCTTGATAATTTTAATACTATACTTTGATCTCATTTGAATGCTTCATAAAATATTGACATGTTTTGTCTTCTGTTGGGTACTTGGAAAGAAGAATCAAATTACTATTTAAAATGTGTGAAAACAAAGGCCAAATTCGAAAAGCTACCAAAATAACACAAGACCTATACCTTAATAATATTGAAGGAAGTGCATATTCACAGATCCCTCAGACCCACACTCCCCTCGTTTCTATGACCAGTGCCAAGTAAGGTAAAATGGCATACTCTCCCATTTTGCTGGAAATGTTGTGTTCTTGCAGGTGCAAGTTTAACTGCCACTTAGCAGCTTGATGAACTATTTGTCTTAAAAACAATGTGTGCAAGTTGAGAACATTGCAAAATCGAACAGTGTTTGTGGAGTTCCAGTTACACGACAGATTGTAAAACAAATTTGCATCTCATTGCACGTAATGGGACAATAGCACCTGCAGCAGCACCTTGATTAATATTGCATTCAGGTGTTGTTGCTACTAAAAATAAACGTTATGAAAACTGACTCCATTGAGCCTTTGCAAGACAAGGGACTAATTTAACAAAATTATGGTGTGTTGCGCTTTGACAAACATAAAATGAATACCGTTAAGCTATAGCAACATCATTTGTGGGCTTAAGCAATTTCAGACTTGGAGTTGCAATTTTCTAACAAACAAGCAGGCATTTGAAATTCTAAATATCAATCTGCTCGGCATTCCTTACCCCTCTCTGAAAGAAAAATATTTGGCAGGTGACAATCAGGTTAAAATAATAATTGTTGTTTTGTATTTTTCGTTTATTGCTTCAATTGCAATAAAGGTCACCAAGTTGATATTGATGATGATAATCTTTTCCTCAAAAATATACATGTTTCGTATTTATTTTTGTCTTCCAGTTTATATAATGGTATTTTATACTGGCAGTACTAACTTTCAGCTTCATAATTTTTGAGAATTGTTTTGTTTAACTTTATAGCAGACAGCCATAAATTGGATGCAAAAAACCGTCACAAGAAGTAACTAAAAAATGATATTTTTCACATTGGACTTGTAACTGTGTGGAACAAGACCTATATATCTAAAACCAAAGACTTCATGTGGAGCTTTTTTGGGTGGAAAATCGTAAATTTAGGTCCTGCTTTCTAAGAAGCTCCACTGATGTTTTTAAAAACAGTCAGTTGTTTTTGTTCATTGTGCAATAGCGTGGCTAAAACCCCAAGCTCAGTTGTTTTTCACACAGTTACTGGCGACAATTTGTCTGACTGCTGCATTTTAATTCAATGTTTTGATCTTAGGGATCTTGAATCGAGCTTATAACACCTTGGGTAGCTGATAATCATGTGATCTTGTCAATTAAAACAAGCCCCAGTTGTTCAAGTGTTATCTATCCACCTGATATTAACAACCAAAAAATGATTATTTTGAGTTGTTCTTTTCATTGCCAGCATTTACAGATTTATTTTCGTCTATTTTAAGTTTTTATTGACAGTCCTGACACAACAATAAAATTTAAAATCTGACAAAAGTTCCGTTCACATATTACTTCACTATGTTTATTTTCACTCTTACCAGAAAAATCGGATTGTTCAATACAGAATATTTGTGAATATATTAGGTTCGCGCGCTTGTTAACGCTTATCACGTGACCAGCTTGTGCTAACAATAACTCTTTAAATATTGAAAACAATTTAGCGCACCACAGAACTTTGCCTTAGGGGGATTTGAATATTCATCCTTTCTTATTCGGCCGTGAGAAAATAACACGGTTGTTGCATTTTTACGGTTCACGAAATTCAACGCTGTTATTGTTTTTTTCAGGACTTCGAGAAGAATCGCACGATCACCTACGCATATTTATGACGATTATCTTGTAGCTTAGAGCCCGATTACAGGTCTCTTGCAGCGCTTTGAAACGGATGTTAAAACTCTTGGTAAACAGAGAAAAAGAAATATTGACTGACGAGGGACTCGCGGAAGATTCCTGCGACACAATGCAAGTTAGTTAGCAAGTTACGAAAGGGATCAGCAAGGATTACCGTATATCGTATCATTTGTGTCTGGACGCTTTTTTAACCGCGAATTGAAATACTTTGACAACGTTGTTGCGTAAATTTTTGGAATAAATTCGGCTGAATGAGCGTTTCAGCCGAAAAGCAAACACATCTTAGCGGCCACAAGTGGCACATTTCTCAGCTAGAATTTAGCCCTGGTGGTCTGCACCTTGCCTCTGCTAGCTGGGATAAAACAGTTCGGATATGGGATCTCAGTACACTGGAATCTGTGTTTGTTTTGCGACACCATCGAAACCCAGCCACTTGTCTTTCATGGCAGCCGGGAGTGACGGCAGCAGGTTGCCTTGGGTTGCTCGCCTCCGGTTCATCTGACAGCACTGTCGCTCTGTGGAACGCAGATACCGGAAAATTGCTTCATTCTCTTTCGCATCACAAAGGATGGGTTTTGGGGACTTCGTTTTCTAGCGGCGACAATCTTTTGGCCTCAGCCGGTTGGGACAAAACAGTTTGTCTTTCGGATGCGCGCACGGGACAATTAGTGCACAGACTCGTTGGTCATTCCACAGGCGTGTGGAACTGTGCGTTTCATACAACCGGTATTTCAACAAATTTGCTTTGTTCTGGGGCAGACGATGGTTCTTTAAAGATATGGGACACACGGATGGCAGCTGCGGTCATGTCATTGGTGGGAGCACACGACGATAGCGTAAAATCTTGCGCATGGTCGCCGGATGGCGGCTACATCGCTTCTGGAGCGGCAGATAACAAGGTGAGAACAAAAACGTTTCTAGCGGAAAAAGGAATTATTTATCGCGAAAAATAGGATCACAAGAAAGAAAATATCAGCAGCTTTCGTTTGAATGGTTGGACTTTATGATGATAATATACCATGAACGCAAAAGTTAGAACGACATTTACAAGTAATCAATATTTTAAACTCTAATAGTGAATGATAGTTTTTGCCGCGCAACGTGAAAATGATACGAGGTATCAATCGCTATTTAAATTATCCGTGGCCATCTTTTTAATGCGACGAAGTGAAACAACGATGGAACCACACTGATCTATTTGTGGTGGTGACTGTTTGTTCCTGTGCTTGAGATCGACTAATTTAAGGAACGTTTATACGACTCCGTTAAAACAAAATAAACATTACCAATTCCGCGCCGCTTTCAAGAAGTCTTTCAATTCATTTGGCGCACGCGATTTCGGGAGAAAGTTCGCATACTTCCGTTTATTTAAGTTGCAAGAACTTTAGCGCAAATTGATAGTAACGTGGTAACTTTTTCTGCGGTTATAAAAATGTTTTTTGTTTCTATGGTCGGATCGATCCGACGTTCAATATTGATAGGTTCATTTATCATCAGATAATCTATAAATACACTTCTTTGATAATAGCAGTCAATTACGGATGTCTGTTTCAGTGAAGGAACAGGACTTTATTGTTTTTGTTGGTTTCAAAAGCAAGTATGTTCGTCACCAAATGAATATTTTGTAGGCAGTTGCAATTATGTCCAGTGGTCGCCAAGGACGTCATATTGTCTTAACTTTAAAAGCGTCGCTTTGTGCCTTTTTGTTCCTAAACAAAAGACACCTTGCAAAATAGCAGGCCTATTTTACTTACGTGATCAAATCATTGCGCATTTGTAAAAGTTGTTATATGATCACGGAATTACGCTTTTTTTCTTTTTTCTTTTTGCTGTAAATCGCGAATTTCTGCGTTTGAAAACAGCTAAATTTTAAAGTCCATTATGATTTGGTGTAATGTCAAAAGTGATTCTTTTGTAAATTATTAATGAGTGAAAAAGAAAACAAGCTTCATAACCTCGCGGAGGAGATACAAGTCTTTTTTGCCTTCCCAACTTTGTAAGACCTTGTAATAAATGCGAACTTGAGGATTAGGTCAGAAAATGGATAGGTAAAGTTATACACCGTCTGAGGCATGAAATTTTCGCGGAGTTTAATTTCGTGGATTGCCGATTTTTAGCGTTTCGCGGGAACAAATTTTCGCAGATCTTGGGCAAGATGCTGTTCGGTATTTATAAAACAACACGGCGATGTAATGTTGTTTTGTTTATTTTGCTAATTAACTACACTCATATTTAGGGTGTTTCTTGGTGTTGCGGAAGCCATTGTTGGTTAGCTTTTGTGTTGTGGTGTGGGTTTTACGTCATTTGGTGATCACACCATCCGCAACACCAAGAAACCAAGCTACGTTAAGGTGAGATTCAGAAGATGGTCTCCTTGTTACAGAGACCGCAGAGTGTTCGTTAAGTTGCATTTGTAAAGAAAAAGGTCGTAACATTGTGTAATTGAAATTCCATAATCTAAATAATTGGAACAAATTTTTGCGGAATTTGTTTTCGCAGTTTATTTTTACGTGATTTAATTTTCGCGGATCGTTGGAAAACCCGCGAAAATTTCATGCCACATGGCATTTAAGGAGTACCCCCTCCTCCATGTTTCCTCAGAGAATGGGAAATATGTGTTTTTTAACAATTGAAAATCATTGTCTATCTGTCAGATTGCTCTATGGGAACCAAGAAGTGGAACGCTGCTCATCAAACTCAGGGCACACGAAGATGCTGTAAACGAGGTTCACTTTTATCCTGTAATCAGCAGTAAATCAACGCCCATCATCTTTTCTGTTGGCGACAACTCCTGTCGGGTGTGGCATCCCTTAAGAAAGCGCAGCAAACAGCTTCAGATGATCAAGCAACATAAGTCTGGCTCAGAGGTATGAATGAGAAAATTGCAAGTGTTAAACTGTGATAGGCACCTGATAACTGACACACCTCTAGCTCGATTCTTACCCCCCGGGGGGGGGGGGGGCGGGGGGCAAGGTTTTCAACAGTTTTGTAAAGGTAGCGGACATATTTCTGAAAGCACCGGACGTGGATAATAAATAAAATAAAATAAAAAACTCCCAAATATTGGTAACAAAGTACCGGACGTGGAACGGAAAACGACCGGACGAAACGTCCGGCCTCAAACGAAAACCCTGGGGGGGGGGGGGAATAATCCCATATATAAGCTATATAGGTATGTGCCGCGGGATAGGGTATGTTTTTTGAGATGCTCAGTCCTTAAATAGGGTATCCGTTTTGGTATTGTGATCTGATCCTTGGTTAGGGTTCCTTTAAATTGTATTAGCTAAATGACAGTACCTAAACACCTAGCTAAACGAAAAAGATATAGTTATGTGGTATTCTACCCTTGATGCTAAACTTTCCATGTACAGAAAAGAAATAAAAACAACCTGTTCACTCAATTCGGAGTTATCGTTCTTTCCTTAGGGAACCATTTTCGATTTTCTAAATATGGTCAGGTTTTAAGAACCTTCACGACACACACCTATCATAAATCAATAGGGGTACCCTACCCCCCTACCCCCCGGATTCTTACCTACCGGCAATGCTAAAATCCAGATTTCACCAGCCCACTTGTAGCTATTAAAAAGTGTCCTGCCATTTTGTCTTTTACCGTAAATGTTGAACTTTTTCTCTGTGTTTTTAGGTGGAAGCTCTTGCCTTATCCCCAGATGGGACACTATTGGCTACCGGAGCTCGAGACAGGGACATAATTTTGTCCTCATTGGATGTCTCTCTTAAGCAAGTTGATGCCCTTCCCATTGAAGATCAAAATGAAGCTACTATTAACTATGGTGCCACACTATGGAAGAAATTCACCAAGAAAGTCATGCAGAGGATTCTTAGTAAGCTAGCGCAACATTTGTTTTTTTTTTTTACGTAGTTTATCCCATTTAGGAGGCTCGTGGCAAGTTTTGTCATTTACGAGGTTCAAAGATGACATCTATGTGACATATATGATTTTCATATATTCATATTCATATCTTGCATACTGCTGAGATAATAGGTAAAAACGGCAAACTGATCCTTACGGCAATGAGAAGAAATTGAGACATCAGTGAAATAAAAAAAAAACAGCTAAATATATTTGCCCGATATTTTGTTTTGCAAAACAAACCTACTGGGGCTAGAAAACAAAATTGAATACAGAATAAAAGGACCGTTGCATTTAAAACTTTTGAAATACGACGTAACAGAAAATGATCGGTAAGAAAGAAGCTTAATGGTTTTGCCGTTATTATAGCTGCTGAGATAAGTTAGGATTAACTTTATCTCGCTTCAACATCTGTGTCTTCGGATCTTGGAAACAACTGCTAAACAATGATGCATTCGACTTTCTGTAGGTCGCTATTTGTGAATACCAACCAATCTGTTGCCACCTTCTTCTTGTTGCCTTTATTTGTTACTGCAGTAGAACCATGTCCTACAGCCACCCTCTTATCTCTTTCACTACCAGTCAATTCAGTACTTTTACATTGTACCATTATTTTGTTTTTCAACATTTCACGAAATGATTTTTTTTCACATTAATGGTTAATGGGTATATTGAGGTTATATTAATTTTTGGTCCAGTAACACATTTTCCTTTGAAAGCAATGAAATGCATAATAACATGATTCATAAGAGCCCGCCTAATACAGACAGTATCCATGGTCTCTGCGGTGTCTTAATTTAATGGGTTTTGACTGTATTAATTTATTTTTTTATCCGATGATTCAGATGAAGCAAGTGACAGTGACTCCTCTCACACAGCAAGTAAGCCCAAGAACACGGCATTTTTGGTTGGCCGGGCTGTGTACAAAACAGAAATCAAAACAAAAGAAAATGACATACTCAAGGAAGCTCCACATACTGAGGTTAACGGCGACACTCAGTCGGATGGGATTCTTAAAGATCAGAGGGCAAGACTACGTAAAAGTGCACAGCCTGACAGCACTGGTGCAACAACAAATGGGTTTGTCCACAGAGGAGGATTGCACAAAGTTTCACGACCTGGGAGCACTGGCTCTGAAGATAATGCAACAAACGAGGTAGATCAAGTTCGTCAACGTCTACGACACGTTGACTTGAATAATGGGCATGTTGACGACCATGATATGGACATGAATGGTAACAATTATTACTCGGGGTTTGTTGAAAATGGAGACGTATCTCCCAAGAGGAATGGTTACCAAAGCCACAATGACAGTTCGAGTGTCAGCAGCAGCAGTTACTATGGCGACATAGAGGATGTTGCTAAGGAAATGTATGATCTTGCAAATGGTGTGGAGGATGCCAGACTTTAGATAAAGAAGCCTTTGTTGAAATATAACTTTGAAAGCTTTGGTTTTTATGCATCAGTCAATAGCATTCCGCCCAGATTCTAAAAATAGAATTGGTGCACAGCATCATGGGATTGAAATGCGTACAAACATTCAAGAACTACGAAGGTAGCTAAGAAAAAACAGGTGCTACGAAGCACTGTTCTTGGGTACAACTCGACAATAATCACATCATGTACAGGAATCGCAAAAAATGGTGTTTCTGAGGCAGCCATTTTGAAATATTTGTCCGCATTTCGATCCCAACATGCAATGCTGCCAAATATGACGTCATCTGGGCGGAATGCTATTCTAAGTTATGGCCATTCTCCCACGGGATAGAGGGAGGGGCAAACCCTTAGGGTTTTTCCATTATGTGACCACTGCGTGGGTGCATTACAGGGTCATAATTGCCCAACCGATCAGTGTGTCACACACTGTCATATTTCCCACTTTCAATACAAGGAAGTTAGCAATATTTATTGTTGTCAGTTTTGAGTGTTCTTATTCAAATATTTAACTTAAACTTTTTAACAAGTTTAATGATAGACAAATGCCCGACATTCTAGTCATGGTTGACAAGTTCTTTTATTACAATAGTTTATACTGTCAGGGAATGAAGTGTAAAACTGTTTATTTTAAGTTACTAGTAAGTTGCTTTTAGTTTAAATTAGTGAGCATTAACTGTTTGATCCCATCCCCTTTTAATGCAGCTAACTCTTTATGAAGGCCACTTTTTTTAGCCAAAAGAAAAGCTTAGTCATAATCATATGAGACCAACCTTGTTAATATGGCCAACCTATTAACTCGGCCACCTTGTTAATATGGCTATCTTGTTAAAATGGCCATCCTGTTAATCTGGCCACCCCGTTAATAAGGCCATGTTGTTAATATGGCCACCCTGTTGATATGGCCACCTTGTTAATATGGCCACCCTGTTGATATGGCCACCTTGTTGATATAGCCACCCTGTTGATATGGTCACCTTGTTAATATGGCCACCTCGTTAACATGGCCACCTCGTTAATAATTGGTGGTCCTATGATGGCCAGATTACCAAGGTTCCACTGTACTAACTTGTGTTTTATATCGCAAGTGAATTTACCGTGATATGCTGAGAAGATAACAAATTTACTTTACTTAACAGTAATTTTTGGCCACATTTTATCTTTGAAATAGTTTTCTATAAAATAACAACATTTGTACTTCTGTGCATCGCATCATTAACTTTCCCTGGTATTTAATTATTTTATAAACATTCAAGTTGTTTATTGTTCACAACTTTAATACCATAAGCCTACCGTAACATAATTTTGCTAGATGTTATCGGAAAGATCTAAAGTGTTTTGCAAGACACAGCCAAGGAATATCATTTAGTCTTTGACAAATGAATTTTTTCATGATAATGTTGCTGCAATTTAATGATGAACTAGAGGATCACACGAGACAATCAAACAAAATTTATAGATTGAAATACTATGTCATTATTTAATTTAAAATTTTATTTCACAAAGCTTTTTCCCATGGAAGAATAGAATTACTAAGACTATTAGCAGAACTATATGTATGAGAATAAGCTTCACTATATTAGACAAATTTTGTATGTAAATAAAACCTCTTTTAAGATCTATATGTAGAAAGAAAAATTCAAGCTTGTATAAATTATGTGCTTTTTGTCTGGATGAAATTTGTAGAGCAGCCATTTACGCTTATTGCGGTGGTACAATATTTTGCTAGACAGTGCTCATTTTTTAGACAATGTAACATGATTTTGAACTTTGGTACTTTGCATATAAACATTTTGTACATCTTGTAACAACAAACTTTAATATAGAAATTAACAGTGTACACTTTCAGATAAACCACTTCTTGTCATGTAGAATAAAATTTAATTATTAAAAAAAGGCAATTCAAAAGTTAGTTAATTTGACTTTGTGATTAAAGTTTATGTATCACTGTTACTAATAAGCATTTAGGAGCGGTGTTCAATTGAGTGTTGAAACAAATTTACTAATTTGTGATTGCTATGCTTTGTGATTAGTTAAAAAACCTCATGCCACTTTCTCAACATTTGTGAGTTGTTTGCACACATTTTCCCACACTTACAGGTGTAGGGGTATCAAATGATAAATGATTAAAATTTTCAAGTGCTCGCAAAATGTGGCCTTTGCTCGATTTGCTCGCAAAATATAGACCAGTGCTCGCTTACTCATGCTCGCAAAATTTTCACAATTGCTCGCATGCTCGGATTATCTTTAAAATTTGCTGATTGCTCGAAATTTTGTAAATTGTACTTATATACAATTCAATAGGAAGACTTAAAGAGAGCAACAGATCACAGGGCGTCTACGGATTGAAAGGATGGGACATATAAATTCTGATTTGAAAAAAGTGCGAGAGGTGGCTCTCAGAAATGAAACTTGTCATTATAATAATACAAGCTAATACAGTATTGAAAATTTACGAAGTGCTTGCTGCTCGCCTGTTGTTTTTTCTAAAGTGCTTGCTGCTTGCAAGGGAAATGCGATGACTGCTCGTGCTCGCAAGAAAAAACACAGTGCTCGCATGCTCGCAAAGACCATTCGATACCCCTACACTTAATGCTGGCTACATGTATTTGCTTTGAGCTCTGTTTGGTTCATTGGATTGTATGCCTCTGTTGTGACTGGCAAGAGTAATTACTTTAGTTTTGGATTTACAACACTCAAGTCAAAACCGCTCAAATATATAAGCCGGTTTTCTTGTTGTGCCTTTATGTTTCGTGGTGTTATCACTCTCAACTCTTGACCCACTGCCATTGCTACACATGTTGCAAAAGGCAATTCATGTGAAGTCTTCCTCTCAATGTAACTTGTTTTGCAGTAAAGATCAAGAAGGTGCATTGTGAGTTGCAAGGAAATTGAACTTAGTCTACCAGTGAAGCTTTCACAAGTCGCAAGATATATGTTGATAAACAAAGGAAGATTGTAAATGTTAAACTTGGTAAAGAAATAAGAAAGATTTAATGTTTATCATGTCACAAGCATGGGACAAGGAAAAAATTTGAGTCCCTGACAGGAATTGAACCTATGACCTTCCCGCACACCGGATGGATGCTTGAACCACTGAGCTATGAGAGACGCGTGGCGAGCTAGGCCATATACTAGGTTTTTAGGGGGGTTGGAAATTTCAAGCCAGTTCGATGTCATATATCAAACACAAGGAAGACTGTTTCATCAGGATATCCAAATACTGAGAAGTGGGTTGAAAAATGAGGCACAGCCGAGTTTTTTTAACGCACGTAGAGATGTTTGGATACCTGATAAAACACTCTTTCGAGTGTTTGATATAGCTTCTCAAACTGATCATTAAATGCGGAGAAAACTAACACCGGGCATATAAACCTCCTTCATGACAGTGATTTCCTTTGTGTTCTCATCATGAATTATTAATGAGTCTGAGAATTTTATTTTCCTTCATCTCAGAATTTGGTAATTATGAATCTGGACCAAAGCAAATTGAATTGAATATTTTCAAACCAAAAACAAAAATTAAACCACAACATATATTTTGCACCTTCTGTCTTGATTATTTATTCTCATCAGCATTGAATTGCAAGTTACAAGAAAACCTTAACTTATGTAACTGCACCTTTATCACCATGAAAAGAAAGTTTCATAAACATTACTGCCAACAATGAGGAACTGGCAATGCTAAACATGTAAAGTCATGCCTGTTAACTGTTGCCCCTTCGAATACTCTCCACTGGTCATTCTTCTCATCATACCACTCCACGCTGTCCTGTCCATACCCACCAGCAACATAAATCACACTGTTCACAACAGCAATGCCAAACCGCCGTCGTGGATGAACAAGAGATGCAATATAAGCCCAAGTGTCATTTTCGGGGTTGTAGACTTCTACTGTACTCAAGGGGCAGTTACTGTCTGCGTCATAACCTGTTAAATGTGGTTGTGTTAACGGGTAGTAGTAACAGCTGGGGATGGTAAAGTTATAGTGGTAATTATTTTTAAGTATACTTGCCACAAAACACTGTAAATTGAACCATAAATCAGAGGGCAACAGATGCTAATGATGCTAATGGTGGAAATGAAGCCTTCATTTTCCATGTGAAAGACTGTTTTCATGTAAGACAGCAAATGACAGATGGTAAGCTGCCATTTCCTTTTAGTGGTATACATGTACTTCATGCTGAACCTCTGACCTCTAACCAAAGGGCAAATTGAAAGACAAGCTGCCATTTGCCCTAAAATACAGTTCTTGATTTCTGTTATGTTCTTAGTCAGTTACAGTGTAGGAAAGAAACCTACTAAGGGCATTTACCATTATTTTCTCTTTTCTTATTTTGTCAGTCAGTAACTAAAACACACCTTTTTTAAAGCCTGTTCCTTCAAGCCCATCAAAATGGTGTGTACTGTTCACAAAATGAACAGTCTGGCTGCTTAGTTCTGACAAATTGACATGCTATTAACAAACTGACGAGCCCAGCCGACAGTTCTGACAAATGGTAAGTGTCCTCATACTCTCTGACTGCTACTTAACTCATGAAAGAGGACCATCCTTGAATTAATCCCCCTCTAAGGTACTGGAGAGGGACATTGGGCTTTGCAGTATTGTGCAAATTTTACCAGCAATTTCAATCTTAAAGTGCAGTATTACAGTTTTATCCAGTCCTATGGTATACAGTGTAATGTATTTCCCACCGCTACGTACAGCTCCACTCGAATAACAACCGCTCACACTTCCACCACACTCGTACACTCGTTTGGTCATGTGACCCGCCGTTTCCCGCGTTAAGATAGTCCCGGATGTACACAGGACACTACATCTTCCTCTTTCTCCGCTTACAAACATAAGTAGGGTAAATAACATATATAACTATAGATAATGTCAACAAAGTCCCTAAAGCAAATAGAAGCATTTGTAAATGCATAATAATTATTAAAGTTGCTACTGTCACAGCAATGTCACAGCCACCCCTAAGTGGCAACATAGTCCTTAAATCTCTCGGGAGGTCGACTGACTCTCCCAGATCTTCTTGGTAGAGGCTGTGGCCAGATTGGCACCCGATCTTCCACTGGACTTGCACATGCACTCATCTCCGGGCAGGATGTGACTTGTCCATATGTCTGCTCACCCGGCACCGCTGCAGGATGTTCAAAGCTCGGTTCCTCTGGTCCTTTTACTGGAGTCACAAACCGCTTGACATGCTGGATGTTTCGCTTGTACTCCACGCCCTGCGGTGACTTCAACTGGACCTGATCCCCATAACGTGCTGTCACTTGATATGGCTCTTTCTCATAGTGTGGCGACAACTTATTCTCCTTCCTTTTCTCCAGTAGTACAACATCCCCCTTTTGTATATCCTTCTCCGCGGCCTGGTGCCTCCTGTCAACATGATCTGCACCAATTTGCTTTTTCTCTGCGTCGCGATCTCTAGCTTGCTGATGTCCCAGTTCCTCAGGTTCATTCAAGTCCGTCAGTTCTGGTAATTTGGTGGACATTTTCCTCCCGTACAGTAATTCTGCTGGGCTTTTGCCAGTCGTTGTGTGTGGAGTGGAACGATATGCTAGAAGGAACTTGTTCAACTCCCATCTCCAGTCTCTCTTCTCAGCATGGGCAACTCTCATTGCTTTCAAAATGGAACGATTTTGTCTCTCAACTTCTCCGTTTGCTCTTGGCCAGAGTGGTGTGGTCAATCTATGCTTGATGCCCATCCCATTCAAATACTCTTCCATTTCTACAGACACCAGGTTGGCTCCGTTGTCTGTTCTCAGCGTACTGGGTACTCCATATCTAGAAAACTGCTTGTCTAGGCACTTGACAATCACCTCCGAGGTGGTAGATTTAATTATGTCAACCTCTACCCATCGGCTGAAGTAGTCCACTAAGACTAGCAAGTGTTCTCCAGTTGGCATTGGACCAAGTAAGTCCAATGCTAAATCTTGCCATGGCCTTTCTGGCATTTTCGTCGTTTTCACCGGTGGAGTCACAGTCTCCTTTGTGACGAGTTGACAGCCATAGCATTCTCGGCACTTGCGTTCCGCTTCCCTATCAACACCCGGCCACCACACCTTACTCCTCAGTCTCTCCTTCATCTTCACTATCCCCTGGTGACCTTCATGCGCCAGTTCCACAATTCTCTGCCTCAACATCTTGGGAATCACAATTCTCGTTCCGCGCAAGATAACGTGACCAATGAAAGTCAGTTCGTTGCGTACCATCACATATGGCTTTGGGGCTTTCTCCCAGTTTCCACTAATGAGGCAATTACGCACTATTTGCAACTCTTCATCTTTCGCTGAGACACTCTCTATCTCCTGAATCTTAAGCGCTACAGGCACTGCTTCAAGGGTAACCATCCGAATGTGCTCATCATCCTGACGATACTTCGTTGATGCTGGGATCGTTGTCAAACGTGACAAGGCGTCTGCAATATTATCTTTCGACTTGACACAGCATACCTTATAGTTATATGGCTGCAGTCTCAACACCCATCGCTCAATGCGTGCTGATGGTTTTGATCCCCTGGAATAGATCACCTTCAAGGCCTCATGGTCCGTCACCAAATCAAAGGTCTGTAGCCCAAACAAGTACAAATTGAATCGTTCGCAGGCCCACACTAATGCTAGCGCTTCCTTCTCTGTCTGGCTGTACCTCCTCTCCACACTGCTAAGGCTCCTGCTCGCGTAGCAAACGGCTCGACCTTCACCATTCTTTTCTTGGACCAACACAGCACCTAGCCCCACAGGACTCGCATCAGCTATCACTCGAGTGTGCGCATCTTTGTCAAAATAGGCAAGAACAGGTGCTTTGGCTAACCGCCTTTTCAGTTCCTGAAACGACTTGTCTTGCTCGCTGCCCCATACAAAGGGTACCCCCTGCCTGGAAACTGCTCGTAAAGGTTCTGCAAGTGTTGCGAAATTGGGAATAAAACGTGCACTGAAGCCAACCATCCCAAGAAAACTTCTGACCTCTGTCGGCGTAGTCGGACGACTCGACTCAAGCACAGCACGGACCTTCTCCTCCGTTGGACCGATACCATACTTTGACACTAGGAGCCCCATAAAGACCACCTTGCCCATTCGGAACCGGCACTTTTCAGGGTTGAGAGTAAGATTCTTTTCCTCCAATCGCTGTAGCACTCTGTGGAGACTCCGGTCATGTTCTTCATTGTCCCTGCCATGTACTATCAAATCATCAGCGATGTTCTGAACCCCGTCAATGTCTGAGACCACTTGTCTTATAATCTGTTGATACTTTTCAGGTGCAGAATTTACTCCGAAACTCAGTCTCTTGTACCTGAATAACCCATCATGTGTAGCAAATGTGGTAATGTCTCTGGAGTCCTCGTCCAACTCGATTTGGTGAAATCCCAGACGGAGATCCAGTTTTGAGAACACGGCACTACCATTGAGGTTCTCTAATACTTCATCTACTGTTGGTATGGGTATCCTTTCACGAATAATGGCCTCATTCGCTTTCCGCATGTCTACACACAGCCTGATATCCCCTGATGCCTTCGGCGCCACCACAACAGGACTTATCCACGACGTCGGCCCATCGACCCGCTCAACTATATCCTTGGAAATGAGGTCTTCCACTTTCGCAGTTACCTTCTCTCGCAGTGCGAACGGGACACGCCTTGGCTTCTGAGCTATCGGAGTCACCTTCGAGTCCGTGTGTAGTTTTAACTTGTAATCCTTAAGCTTTCCAACACCGTCAAAAACCTTCGGGTACTTGGCCTGAAGAGCCGAAGCAAAATCCTCCCCGACAACATTGCATTGTGCATATTCACCACTGGCCCCAAGACCAATTCGAAGCAGACCCAGCGCTTTTGAAGTTATATGGCCTAGCAGACACCTTCCACTCTTGACAACCACAAAGTGTGAAACTACTCCCATATCACCCACTGAAACCTCAACTCGGATCTGGCCAATTACTTCCAACTCTTTTCCACCATAACCATAAAGCCGTTTGTGGCAGTCCTCCATCTTTGCTTTAAGGCCTTGAGACCTAAGTTGCTCAAATTCCTTTATCCCCATGAGGTTACTTACTGAGCCGGAATCAATAAGCACTCCTGTTGCGATGCCCTCAATGCTTACTTCTAGGACAGGTTCTTTGCAATTAGTTACATTGCATGTCTCTTCCGGATTCTCAGTCACTGTAAATGCAAAAGCAAAGTCCTCCTCGTCATCTGATATCTGTTGATCCCCCACGAAATTAGCATTGTGACGTGGATATCCGCCAGAAGCCCTCTGTCGCTGGCCCGCTTTTCCTCTGGTTGAATAACTCGTTGGACAATTAGAACTCCCTCCTCGACAACGCAATGCAAAATGACCATACCTCCCACACTTTGCACATATCTTTCCCCTTGCTGGACAGTTCCTATCCCTGGCCAGATGTCCCTCTTTTCCACAATTGTAGCACTTTTTGTTTTTCTCCTCCCTGTTTCCTTGCCTCATATTGATCGCATTGACGCTGTCTCCCTCTGCACACTGCGGATTTACTGTCATGCTTGTTGCCTGTCGACCGGCCGCTTCCCACGCACGAGCTTTATCTAAAGCTTGTTCCAGTGTAATATTTCTCTGTTCTAACAACTTTCTCTTCAGCTCAAAATCCGTTAGCTTTTCGATTAGCTGATCTCTCAAATTGTCGTCCATAGCCTCCCCAAAATTGCAGTGTCGAGCTTGCTTTCGCAGCCTAACCATGAACTGGTCAGCGGTCTCCCCATCCCGCGGTACCAACTGCCGAAAAACATGGCGTTCGTAGGGAATATTCTCCTCAACTCGAAAGTAGGAATCCAACTTGCGAATAGCGATTTTATAAGCGTTGTCGCCCGACGATGGAATAGGACCAGGATCTTGCAAGTCTTCAAATATATCCTGCACTTCCATCCCGGCTAAATGTAAGAGTTGAGATGTCTTCTTACGAGCAGCTTCGATGCCCTTTCCTTCGGCATAATATTCGAACGCACGCTTCCATCTTTTCCACCTCTCCGCGACTTGCGAAGCAGGTCCGGTCAAATCCAACGGCTGTAAATATTTCTCGGTCATATTTCAACCATCCTCGTCGCCAATGTAATGTATTTCCCACCGCTACGTACAGCTCCACTCGAATAACAACCGCTCACACTTCCACCACACTCGTACACTCGTTTGGTCATGTGACCCGCCGTTTCCCGCGTTAAGATAGTCCCGGATGTACACAGGACACTACATACAGTATTTTAGCATTTTGGTCAACGGTATTCAGTAGAAAAAAAATTCTTCAGGGTTTTCTGGTTTCTGGTCATTTCTGAAACAGCTTTCTCAAAGTTGATTTCAAGCTTTGAAAAATATTATTGCAAGTGTAACTTACTGACATGACTATGTGTTTCCTGATTGATTTAACAATCATTTTTTAACAGTTTTTTTTTTAACATTTTTAGTTAATCTTTGTTAAATTGACACTAAACAAGATGGTTACTTATTAGCCAACAGTAATCTGGTATTTCAAAATGCGATTTTGGTATTCCTTCGATTTTAGAAACAGTATTGCAGTTTTTATCAATTTGTCTCACGGTATTGCAGGTTTTGGGCACCCCCAATGTCCACCTCATACTGAGTTTGTTATAAAGGGCCATGCATTTATTCAAGTTAATGTAGCAGTGCTTTCAATAAGACCCGGCACCCGTCGGAGCTCTGGCAGGTGTCCTGTTGTGAATCACCAAGTAAAATTCATGCATCTCTCTATAAAGGGGAGATATTTTCAGTTTCTTATCATTGCTTTCTGACGGGTGCCACACAAGGGCAGCCACTGTGTAGCATTCAGGTTCACTCACCTCCAACAACATAAATTTTTGCATTCTTAACAGCAACTCCAGCACCCCATCTGCCCATTGCCATGGGTGCAAGTGTCTCCCAAGCTTTGTTGACAACATCAAATCTTTCAACATGATTGACACATTCTTGATAACAATTGTCGCAGCCACCAATGACATAGACCTTATTACCAAGAGAGCACACCCCGGGTCGAAAATGTTGGTATTCTGGAAGCGGCAACCTCTGCCATAGATCTGTAACTGTATCAAATCTTCTATAACAAGTGCCACCAACAACATACATGAACTGCTGGCAAGCGCAGCTCATGCTATTTACAGTGCTACTGGTATCTGCATCAAAAATAAAAACTTTTGAGGCTTCCAGTGTCAACTTGTTGAATCTAGTTACCATATTTGTGTTCACAATATTAAAGTAAATAAAGTGTCCGAATGATGCAACATGACAGCCAGTCATGTGAATTGGAGGAAATTCTTCCAAGTTGGTTTTCTCCATTGCACAGTCTAAAAATTGCGGCAGAAACGCCTTCCCTTTTATGGTTTTTGTGTTATTCAAATACCCTCCAAAGAGGTACAGGGCATCAACTTTTCGTTTCTTTAAGGGCAAATCCAGATGTTGACTTGTGGTTGCCTGTTGCAAAGCCTGTGAAACAAGCTCTTTGCATTCAGAATCTTGTTGAACAAGATGATCTCTAAGCACTCTATTGACAAGATAGGAAGGTGCCATCAATCCAAACCTTACTTCTCGGAAAAGCTCTACCATGAAGTGTTTCCTGGAACAACGATTATATTCTATCCAATTCAAAACAGCTTCAAACACCATTTCTTCTGATTTTACTCGCAATAAATCGTTTCTGACAAGGTCAGCGAGGCGATCGACAGTCAAAAATAGAAATTCTTGCTGTTTTGATATATCCATAAAGTTGTTGAGGATAAACTTGTTCACAAAAGCTGGAAAAGAAGAAGAGAATGTTTGATGGTTGTTAACCAAGAGCTGTATTGCTAAACAGTTGGAAACATGAAGTTCTTGTCGCAAAAAGTCTTCACTTGAACACACTAAGAATGGAACGTCCCACAAATTCGCCAAGGTGAGAACACTCTCGAGGTTCAAGTGAGTTAATTGTAATTTTCCAGTGTAAAGGTAGTCCAGAACGTCACGTACGGCCACTTTATCCACGCTTTTCAAGCAAACTTCGGCATTGTTCGCTTCAGTAAAATATGATGATGTCGAAAACATTGCTCTGAAGTACGAAGAACTGGCGGCTAAAACTGCACGATGAGCAGGAAAAACTTCGTCTTCTACACGCAAAAACACGTCACAGTGCTCTCTTGTATTCCTCATTTCGTTTAGCGAATCTAGTAATGTTCGAGGAAGCTCCGAATTTTGATATTGTCTGCCCGCCATGTTTACAGTTTTTGCGCTGTCTTTTGCGCGGGGAAATAAAACTTGCAAAAGGCCTGGGTTCCTACTTTATGTAAGGCTTAGTCAAATGTCCCAACGGCTTGGGAGAAAATAAAATGGCGGACCAACATGGCGGAATGGTAGTTTTAACGCGATTTTATGTCAATTGTCCGTAGCGGCAACTCGTATGCCATTTCCGTCTTTTAATTTGTTAATTACCTTGTGAAGAACTTGAATCACTAGAATGGTGTTATCGGACATTCCCTCAACACGAGCCTTCCAAGCTATTCGTTCCGTAAGCGTGAGCGAACTTTCGCAGCTAAAGGACGAAGATGTCCGTCCATTGTTGCCATGTCTGGTGCGAATGGCGCTGTGCTCGCCAGTTGATGAGAGCGCAAAGTGGACGGAAGCGCGTAAGGAGGTCCAAAAACTTTTATCTGGTCTAGAAGTTGTGAACTCAATTGTCGCGCTGTTGTCTGTGGATTTTAGTCTTCTTGAACAAGATGCATTGAAAGAACAGCAGCTAAGAAGAAAAGTCGGCGGGAGTGCGAGTGCTAGCGTTCTGGTCGAGTCCTTACAGAATGGTCTTGCATTGGAATTTGAACGCAGCGAGCCCTCAAGGCGCCTTCGACTGGTGCTGAGCGAGCTGTTGCGTATTATGAGCCAGGTGAGCCCAGATCGAGTGACATGGCCATGAAGCCCTAGCCAAATAGCACGGGGCGGGGGATTTCTTTTTTTGTGTGTGGGGGTGTGCCGCTGGGACTCTGAAACCATTAACACCAGACCATGTTCAGCTGATTTTGCAACCTTATACTGCACTTGACATGGAAAATCCCTACCCTATCCCAATGCACGGTGAAAACTTGCATCAACTTGTTACTTTGTATGGCAACCACTTGCATATGTTACAGGTCAAATTTGATTTCAGGTTAATTTTGATTTTCCTTTGTTTGATATTCATTTTCATATATTAACATAGAAAAGAACAATGTCGAAGATCAAAATTAACCTGAAATCAAATTTGACCTGTAACTAACACATATACTAAGGTATGGTTTGAGGAGGTCAATGCATTACTCTTAGTATTTTTTGTGGTATAAGCTTGTACACAAAGTAGTGGTGTAACGATTAATCAAATTCTCGATTAATCGCAATTATGACCATTCGGTTTGATTCATGATTCTTTGCTTCCACGTTTCGATTTTGGTTCGATTTTTGCATACCTTTTCCAGGGTGCCCTCAATGAGTTATTATATTGTGAAATCAGAAATCAGAACTCTTTAAAACCTGCGTTTTTGATTGACAAGCATGTATTGAAACTGCCCCACATTTACTTTGAAGACTTATCTGTTTATGAGATACTATTACTACTAATATTTTGAGCATACCTGCAAACTTTAGATAAGTTTGCACATTCCTCCATGGAATTCTAGCCATAATAGGCTAGTATGTCTATGTAAGTGTTTGCCAGGCACCCTGTTGATCTTTCTCCATAGAGTGGTTCCTAGAGCAATGGGCTGGTGCAAAGCAGTCCTGGTGCTACTTCAAATCAAAGATGCAAGGCTGTGTAAATCAAGAAATAACTCAGGGACTTGTGAACTATTGTTATTTTCCTATTTCTTAGGTTGATGTCAGAGAGGAATTTATTCCTGAGAAGTGTGAATTGTTTGAAAGCGAGGTTTACCTAGAGGAGGTATCAGATGTAATCTGCATTGCACAGGCAGAGCTGCCCTCTTTGCTGGCATTGAACCAGCTTGCCGAGGCACTGCTGAGAGTAAAGCATGGTCCATGGCTGCTGTGCCGACTGGTTGCAAATGCCCCTGATAGCTTTGAGCAAGGTGTTTCTGTATACTGTAGAATTCTGAAAGTAATGTTCCCCCCTTCCCCAGGAAACTAACAGCTACCTGAAAGTAAAATTAATTTTAAGACTTTATTTGCAATTCCTGAGAGTACCAACCCTTCTGAAAGTAACGTCTACTCAAAAGTAAAGGACTTACTGATCTTATAAAAACTTGGAACAGATCTAACTCTATTTTGCCTCAAAAGCAACTTGTGTATTGACAGTTCAGTACTGAATTACGTTATATTAGGGATGGACCATTTTATTTTTGAGATGGGGGGAGGTAGGTTGGGTAAATACCAAAAGGACTCCTGCACAGCAAAAGTAGAGCAAAAAATTCCTGCACAGCAAACCAAAGAAAAGAAAAGTGTGGAACAATTTGAAAAAAAATTCATACTCAGAAAGATTGCCCGAACCCCCCCCCCCCCCACCCCACCCCCCCCAAAAAAAAAAAAAGAAAAGAAATATATAGATAATGGTCCATCCCTTAGAACGTACAAGTCATTATAATATGACCGTACGGCCCCGCTGACGCAATCCTACATAAAATAGAATCGCAAGGTGACGTGAGCGGGGCCGGACAGGTTGACGTGAGCCGGTCTGAAAAAAGCCGTCCGGACCCGCTTGAGTTCAAGCGACCTCGCACTGCACGACTATTCTTGTAATTTCTAGTCATATTATAAAATACTTATTGACTGAGTTAGGTCGGGCCGGACGGGAAAATATTTTGCTCTCGGTCAAAATATTTTTGAGCCAAATATTTTCCCGTCCGGCCCGACCTAACTCAGTCAATAAGTGCATATTATCTGCCTGCTGGAATCAAGGGCATTTTGTTCATAAACAAAAAACAAACAAACAAAACAGCCACATGTGAGCAAAAACAAGAAACCACCTAAAACAACACAACTTACAGGTATGACATTTTTGACCCACTGAGTTTTGGTTTGCAGTATAAAATTCAACTTTTGGTTGCGTTTTGCACATTAAGCCTGGTTCCCACTAGTGAAATAAGCATAAGCGTAAGCGCAAGCATAAGCATAAGATAACGCTAGTGGGAACCGGCGTGAAATAAGCATAAGCGTAAGCACAAGAAAAAGGAACATTTTCCTTTTTCTTATGACTGCGCTTATGCTTAATTCGCTTGTGTTGTGCTTATTTCACAAGTGGGAACCGGCGTGAAATAAGCATAAGCATAAGCACAAGAAATCAACCAATCAGAATGACAAAGTTCCAGATCTCCGCTGCCATTTCCGCCATCTTGTTTCCTACCGAGACTTTCACTGCGCATGCGTACATCGCCAGTGTTATGCTTATTTCACAAGTGGGAACATTCTTGTGCTTATGCTTGCGCTTACACTTATGCTTATTTCACTAGTGGGAACCAGGCTTTAAGGTTTACAAGTTATTGAAAGCTATGTACTGTAAGATTTATGGTAACCTCATATTAAAAATTTCTCATTTAAAGTATGCACTTCACTCCTGGAGCGTGGTGAAGTACAAGATGAAGGTGGCATTGGTGGTATTGTGCGAACTCAAGTCCTGCGACAACTGTGCACCATGAACCCTAGCTCTGCCCTTGCTGTGCATTCTGAGGCTCTAAGACTGTGCCGCATGCCTGGTCTTGCTGTGGCTCTTATCCTAGACTTTGGTGTTGATGACAATGGTAAGTTGAGCTAGCCTTATTTTAGTGGTAACGTTTCATCTGGGGGATCACCCCTTTGAGGTGGTCAGTTGCTTTATTTAGAAGATCATGGTATCTGGTTCCACATAAGAAATACAGCAAGATAACCTTTCTCAAGTGACCACCTAAATTAAGGCCTAATTTGATTTCTTGGCTCCAAGCTTAGAGGAATAAAAAATAAATTAAACTCATCGCCAATAGATGAGTTTGTGAACTGTTGTCTAGAGAGTTGGTGGGGGACCTATGCTCATCCAGGTAAGCCGGGAGGTAACCATGCAACCCTGCAAGTGAGATCCCTCTGCAAACAGCCCCATCAGACACCGTCACACTGATGACTCAATGGAAGTACTTACCTATTCGTGGTTAGTGCAGAGCGGGACAAGAATCCACAAAGATTCGCTCAAGCCAAAAAAACAGTGATCCGCAATGATCAGCATGAATGTAATGCGAAATGCAACATAAACACAAATAAAGGCCTGCCAAAACAATGGGCCACCTTGAAAGTCACATACTGCCAGGGAGCATAATGCTGACTGCATTGGCTTGCATTAAACTTTGCCTAAATTACATATAGCCACAAAAATAATCACATTGAGGTTCTCTCTTTCTCTCCTTCTTGACTCTTTAACTCTCGGTGTAGCATGGGTCGTCAACCATATAATTATGTCCAATGCTGTTTGTTTCAATTCTAGCTTTCTTTTCTAACTGGCCCGAGGATAGCCGCAGCAACAGGCCCTCTATTTGGGTAAAAAAAAATGCCTCTGTTCACAGGATAGAAATAACAAACCTTGGCTTACATGTAATGTTATTTTTTAGTACAAATTATAATAATTGCACAATCATTTATTGTATATTTTGCTTTTTGAAGGTTCATTGAGCTCAAGTGACCTGGTTGCATTTCTCAGTGGGCTTCTTTTGGGAGGCGACACAAAGGCTAGAAACTGGTTTTCATCATTTGTTAGGATTGGACAAAAGGTCAGTATTTTGGAAGTTATGTTAAGAAATGCGTCAGTGGCAATTGCCATTTGTTACCTGCCAACCAAATTCACATGGCTGTGGATTCATTCTCAAAACTGTTTTATGTTTTTTTTTCTCCCTCTAACCAGTCCAACACCTCAATCTTGTCTTCCCTGCGGAGTCAACTACTGAAAGAAATGTCAGCATTGGTCTCAAGAGGTGTAAAAAAGGGAGTGAAATCGTCGGATGACAAAACCGCTGTTGAGGTTACTGTTCAGGATGTTGTTGCTGAGCATGGCATAGAACACCAGGATGAGGAAACTCTTGAAATACTTCAAGGTGAGTGTCAAGATTTTTGCCTGAGAAATATATCACAGAGCCCAAAGTTAAGAAGCTAGGAGAACAGCTTTTTTGGTGCCTCACCCAAGAAACCACAATATCTGAAGGCACGGTGGTGTATTGGTCAGCACATCGGATGTTGTGTTGTTTCTTTAGACAAGAAACTTTACTCCATACTGTCTCTCTCCAGCCAGGTGTATAAATGGGTACCTGGCAACAAAAAGAATACTGCATGCATGTAACTCTGTGATGGACAAGCGTCCCATCAGGGGAGGGGGGGAGTAGCAATATTCCTAGTTGTTTCATGTTAAAGAAACTGGGTTAAGCTGCGGCACTGGGGCCACCTGAGGCTTGTGTGTGACTTTATACTTTCTTTTAGTTTTTAACTTGTGAATACGCCAAGCATAATGAACGAGTTATGGTAGATGGAGACAACTATGCAAATTTTCACTTCTTTTTTTCTTCTATCCTTCCTTCCTTCCTTCCTTCCTTCCTTCCTTCCCTCCCTCCCTCCCTCCCTCCCTCCTTCCTCCCTCCCTCCCTCCCTCCCTCCCTTCCTTCCTTCCTTCCTATCATAGGTTGTAAACTTTTATCTCAGTAATTCCACCAGTGTGGTATAGTCACTTCTGGATTTTTTATCCACACTCAAAAGTCAGGACAATATCACATAAATGGAGGTTCAATTCTGGAAGTTAAAATTTTAATTTATGGTATTATTTTAATTAACATGGATGAATGTCAACTAATTTCATTTCATTTAACAGCTATGGAAGTAAGTACGGAATATGACCTGTCAGAAGAGAGTTCCTCGCTGCAAAAGATTGACGCAGTGGAAACTGTGGCAATCCGAGATGAAGATGTGATCCAAGGCACTGCCCTGCTGCGACTGTACTGTGCACTCAAAAGACTGGCAGGAATGAAGCTGAGTCAACAGGAGTCAGAAGCATTGCTCCGTCTGGTCACATGTCACCCCCCACCCACTGCCGCAGGGGTGAGGTTTGTTGTGGTTGGACTTTGTACCCTGTTGGTCTGCACCAACATCATGAGGTTAGTTTTCATCAATAGTCTGTTATAGGTGCATTTAACAACTGGTTAAAAAAAATGTGTTGGTCCTTCGATATGAAGGTAGGAGGTTAACAAGCTAGTCTCTCTGCCCTGGTGGTGTGTTTTTTGGTAAGATACCTTACTTCATTACAATACCTCACCATTTAAGTGTAAAAATGGGTGGGATTTTAGAGAAGGTGTTGAACTGTCACATCACCTCTGTTCATTTAAGAGTTTAAATGTGTTGTGTTCTAGTCAAGACTCTTTGTACAGAGTCTCTCCACCCAGGTGTATATGTTGCAGGTAAAATCCGTTCTTAGGTTGAATCAGTATTCAATCTAGGTTAAATGTGTACCCAGTATTCTATAGGTAAGCTAACCCTAACCCTAACCCTTGTTAACTCTAACACAAGGCTAACCATCACCACTAGCACAAAGATACATATAGCCAATAGTGTGATGGTTAGCTTTGTGTTAGAGTTAACTAGGGTTGGTTAGGGTTAGCTTACCTAGATAGAATACTGGGTACACATTAACCTTTTGAATACTGATTCAACCTGAGAACAGATTTTACCTGCAACATATACAGTTGAATCACTTATTTATTTATTTATTTATTTATTCAGGGACATACAATTTAAAAAAATAAACTGGTTTGAAAAAAATAAACTGTTAACAAATTTTGAACCAAAACTAAAAGTAAACCACAACATATGTACATTGTATAATTTATATGAGTAACAGCAATCTGTGAGAGAGGTAAATTAATCTGCAGTGGACTAATTAATATGTAATCCACAATTAGTAATGCTCCTTGGGTCACTTCTTTGCATTTGATTGTCACAGTTAAAAATTATACCAAAGTAAAATTTTTTCATAACATATTTCTTGCACACAGCTCTCCAGAACATGAGCAGATTGCAACCCAGTGGATGAAGTGGTTGTCGAAGGAAGAAGCGCACTATGAAGCAGCAAGTGGAGTGCATGCATCATTTGGAGAAATTCTTCTTTTGATTGCAATTCACTTTCATGCCAGTCAGGTGGAAGCTATCGCTGAGCTTGTTTGCTCTGTGCTTGGAATGAATATCAGACTGGGTTCATTGACGAGAATGAAAACTCTCTTCACCCAGGAAATTTTTCCTGAAAAGGTTTGTGAAGAATTCTGTTGTTGAAGATTAAAGCCACCACACACTTGCAGGGAACGCAAGACAATTGAAGAAATTATGTCTTTGGATATATTTAGGTTGAAGCAATTAGATTACTGGAAAAACTTTAGCTACAAAATAAAAAAATCCCAAATTTCATTTTGTAAAATATTGAAAAACAAAATTGCAGTGCGTTGCACCTTAATTACCGTGAGCACCCAACAAACTCTTTACAAGTTTTCACAATATCGCCAGCTAATTCTTATAATCATTCATGTAACTGCAGATATGTGTGAAGCAATAAAGTGAATAAAGTCTTTGTATTTTGTAACTAACTTTACACTCCTTTGGTAAACATGAAGCGACAAGATTACATTTCCATCATGCTTAACTTTGCGAGGAGGCATGCTGTCAATTGAATTTGTGCTCTCTGATTGGCTAACTTGCGAAAAAGTCTGTTGGGTGCTCACAGTAAGGTGCATCACACTGTATTAAAAATGGTACCATGCAAAAGTACTGCGAAAGTGGTTTCAATTGAATGGTCACACCATAGGATTTTGTCCACAGACTCAAAAGTTAGAACAAATGCTACCATGCAAAAGTACTGCTGAAGAGGTTTCATTTGAATGGTCACACCATAGGATTTCATCCACAGACTCAAAAGTTAGAACAAATGGTACCATGCAAAAGTACTGCTGAAGAGGTTTCATTTGAATGGTCACAACATAGGATTTCATCAACAGACTCAAAAGTTAGAACAAACGGTACCATGCAAAAGTACTGCTGAAGAGGTTTCATTTGAATGGTCATACCATAGGATTTTGTCGACAGACTCAAAAGTTAGAACAAATGGTACCATGCAAAAGTACTGCTGAAGAGGTTTCATTTGAATGGTCATACCATATGATAGGATTTTGTCGACAGACTCAAAAGTTAGAACTACACTACATGTACATGTCTCCATAATTGACTCTGGGAGCTAAATGGTTAAAAACTTTATAAAAAAGAAAGCCCAGTTGGAGAACTTTTTGTCAGTGCTTTTGTGTTGTTCATCTACCAATAGGTGGTAACTGCACATGCGGTGACAGTCCCTGTCACACCACACCTGAGCTCTAACGATGCAGGATTTCTGCCAATTCACTGTATGCATCAGCTGTTTCGATCCAGAGCATTCACCAAGCATGCTGTACCAGTCAAGGTCAGGACTTCACACAGAATATAATCTAAATAGATTACTAAAAAAGACTTTTAAAAACAGGCCATGGGAAATGCTTACTCTGATTTCATGCTGAAGGAACTTGAAATGGAAACACTCTGTAGTTTTCACAGCTTTTACATATTCTACCAAATATCTACTGAATTGTTTTTGTGATTCTATCTATTATCATTCATCATCAGGTTGAGGGGGGCCCCTCGGACCCCTCTGGCTCTTTTCTCCCTTTCTGTCCTCCATCCCTGTCGGCAGTTCATTTAGGAGGCACCCCATATCATCAACTAGTTGGTCTATAATATAGGAAAACGTTTTCTTAAATAAAATAATGTGTGGTTCAGTTCAAGCAAGAAAAAAATATTAATTATTCAAATTAATTTTTGAGGCTTCTGGCATAAGCTTACAGCCATGTAATAAAACATTCTGCAAAAAGATGATCTTCAACAATTTGAGGAGATGGCGGGCAGAGACATTGACTGATTTGCAGTGGGTCCTCCACTGATTTTCTGCCTGTTGCCAAGTAGGCTCAATGGCGAAGCCACATTTCTTTCATGCCATCTCTATTGTTTTCGTGGGGTGGGACATTTTATGTAAACCCTTAATACACCTTATTTGATGGTTTAGCAGATAATATGCATGGATATTTTACGATCTGTGTGGTATTTTTACGAGCACCACAGGGTTGAGAAAAAATGTAAGCGTTAAGTAAAATGTCCGCACGCACTATCAGTTCTCTTAAACCATCGAATAATGGAATTATTATCTGACTGAAATTCCTTTTATTATAATTAATTAATATCTTCTTTGTCTTCAAACCTTTTTTTTTTTTTTTTTTTAATGAAAGCTGTCATGAAAACTGTATACCTTTGAACACGGTATACAGTTTCACTATTTATTCTTTTTTTTTTTTTTTTTTTTATTATTATTATTATAATGAACACCAACAACAAAAATTACAATAAAATAAAAAGGAAAGGAAAAAAGGAAAAAAATTAACAAGTGTGACAATAAATTAACTAATTACAATATGATAACTATTTTCACATACTAATACTTATGTGGCCACAGCTGAAAGGTATGACAATTAGTGCCACCAAGGCGTATGTAGATATGTAAATCGAAAAAGAGGAGAAAAGAGACTTGTTCAATTATCAGGAAGGTTCCATTTTCGCATTAAGGAGTTTTCAGCTTTAGATTCTAGTTCATAATTAAATTTAAGGTGACACAAGAAGGCGTCCAATTCAGGTCTAGTTTCTTTGTATTTACATAACCAAATATAATGTCTTGCTAAAAGAAGCAAGAAATTAATTTGGTGGTGACACTTTGAGGAATCCGGTCTCAGACCAAGCGCTACCGCGCTTTTTAAGGAAAAATTTCTCTCAGTTATTTTATGGTACAGCATCCATCTCTCAAGGTTTGCCCAAAAGGAGGATGTCTTTTTACATGTCCAGAAAAGATGGTACAGACTATCTGATTCTTCACGGCAAAAGGAACACATTGAGTTATCTTTTATACCTATTTTAGTTAAGAAATCATTTGTTGGTAGTCGCCTGTGTAATAGTTTAAATTGAAACTCCCTTAGTCTTACACTTTTAGAGTATTTGAAGGCTAGTTGGTAGGCCTGTTTCCAGTTAACATTCTCATCATTTTCATCCGTACAGTCATTCAGCCATTTTTGCTGGCTATGTGTCGGTGCGCTGCTTTTTAGACTTACGAGTTTGTTATATGCTAGTTTAGTTACTTTCCGAGTTTTGGATATTTTTGTTGAGAAACTTTCGTGGTTAGAGCTAATTTGTAACAAGCTGTCCTTGCACTTTCGCCAGGCAGATTTCAGTGCCGATATTACTCCATAATATATGAGAGGGTTAACTTTTATGTTGTATTTGTTCTGAAATTCATTTAATGTGAGGTAAGTTTTATCTGCCCTTCTCAAGTGGTTTATTTTGGATATTCCTTTAGAAAACCATTCTTTGTAGAAGATAGGAGAATTGTCAATCCTGATAAGCGAGTTGTACCATAAAGTTTGCGTTGAAAACTGTGCATTGGAAGCTATAAGTCCATCGAAGTTAACTTCTGACCAAATTTCTAAAATCTCTCTAATGAAAGTATCCGTTACTTTGATATACTTTGTGGTGTCTTTTCTGTCGAGATTACCAGTGAGTATTATGTTGCCTCCATATCTTTTAAGTTGTAAGTCAAAGAAAATTTTCCACTTCCCATGGTTTTCTGAATCCAGGTATTTGCTTATCCACGCGACCTTTAGCGACTTATTGAAAGCTTCCATATCGACCATTTTTAGCCCCCCATTTGTATAGTCGTTTATTATTATGTTACGTTTGATCTTATCCCCTTTTGAGTTCCATAAAAACGAATAAAAGAGTTTGTTAACCTCTTTGATAACCTTCTCGTTCGTATGCATTGAGGAAAAAATGTAAACCAATTGAGAAGCCACTAGGCTCTTTAGTACTGTGATTTTCCCTAGAAGAGTTAGCCTACGGTATTTCCAGGAGCTCAAAATATTACGGACTTTTTCCAATTTTTCATCATAGTTTAAGGTTGCTGTCTTTTCGGGATGCACAGAAAACCACACCCCCAGGGCTTTTACTTTATCGTTCGGCCATTTAAAATTTGTCTTCAAACCTGGATGCTAAAGTGTATTATGGTAATCTACTGTGTAATATGCTCGCATATTTTGTATGTTCTCTTTTCCTTATCAGGTAAAATGACGTCACTAAAGAAATAAAAAATGCGTCGAGTGCATTGTTGAGTTATATAAGCATGCAGGAATTTTTAAGAACATGGGGGAAGTGCATAGAAGCACGAGCCAAAGGCGAGGGCTTCTTGCACTTCTTGAGTATAACTCAGCGATGCACGAGGACCAAGTTTTTTTATTTCTTTTATAAAATGAAAACGGTTATAATGAACCTTATGTCACATGCGTGTTTTATCGAGTTATAATGAACTCGGATTAACCAATCATAGCACACGCATTTCCTTGAGCATTTTATAAAGTCAAATAATAAATAGAAATATATTAAAGACATCTCTTTTTTGATGCATATGTTTTGTTTCTCTCCAGGACTGGGTGTATAAACAGATCTGTTGTTGTACTACACCTCTTCATCCCCTTGTCGTTCCTCTTCTTGAAGCATTTGTGCATTCAGTGATAAACCCTGTGTCTAACAGCAAATCAGCCAAGAATAAAGAAGCTGCCTTTACACTGCATGGATTCACTGATGCGGAGGTCATGTCAGTGTTTGCAGCAGATCAACAGGCATGTGTTATTTTTTGCTTTTATGACAAAGCTATATATCTTCCACTGAAATAAGTACACAAATGGATACCTTCTGTAGCCTGAAATTCATCAAAATGGGACACTCAGTCATGGTCCCAGCCACATACAAACACTACAGACTGTTTATTGAAACACAGTCTAAAAAGACTGCAGCTTATAAATTTATTAATGGCCTTCCACATCTGTAAAACACCAACTTTAGGCTGCCGGCTTTTAAGGTTTTATTAATTAATAATGTTGTTTGTTCAAATTCTCTAGGAGGAAGGAACAGCTTTCAGAATCCATGGACTTTCTCTGGGACCCATGAGAAGGAGCTCAGTTTATGTAGCAACAGAAATGTCATCCCGCCTCACTTCGCAGATTCTCATGTTGTACTATGTTTTAACTTATCAAGACTGTCTCCTCTCCAACATGAAATCTTTAGGTAAGGCAAAAACCCGAACAGTTGTTGTTGTAATATATGAAACACTAGGAAGAGTATTTCATCAGGATATCCAAACACCAAGAAGTGGGTTGAAAAACAAGGGGGGAGGGGAGGGGGTAGTAATATATCAAACACGAGGAAGAGTGTTTCATCAGGATATCCAAACACCAAGAAGTGTGTTAAAAAATAAGGGGCGGGGGGGGGAGGGGAGGGGGAGTACTATATCAAACACGAGGAAGAGTGTTTCAACAGGATTTCCAAACACCGAGAAGTGGGTTAAAAAACAAGGGGGGAGGGGAGGGGGGAGTAATATATCAAACACAAGGAAGAGTGTTTCATCAGGATATCCAAACACCAAGAAGTAGGTTGAAAAAACAAGGGGGGAGGGGAGGGGAGTAATATATTAAACACGAGGAAGAGTGTTTCATCAGGATATCCAAACACTGAGAAGTGGGTTAACCGACTTCAAGGTGTTAGGATACTTGATGAAGCACTGTTTTGAGTGTTTTATATAGTTTCTAAAACTGATCCATAAATTCAGAGAAAACAAATGAATAAAATTGCCAAAAACAATGCTCTTTTAACAAAAACACGTTAAAAGAGGGGTGTTTTTGAAGGGGGGGGGGGGGGGGGCACTTATTAGAAGGGGAAACTAAATGAAATACTGAGCACTTCCGGAGAATTACAAAGATTCATCCCAATTTAACATATCTTTTATTTGTACCAAGTTCAAGTTCAAGTTTATTATTCACACTTATTCCATTACAATACACCAACAATAAGGAAAAAAAAAAAAGAAGTAAGAACAGAGCTAACTATACATTGAATTAAACATAACAAAGGAAAAAGTGTGTAGCAGCCAAAGGAGCCAAGCTTTCGAGTTGGCTACTACCACAGAGCAGTTACAAGTGGGTGGAGGTTATACAGTACTTTTAGAAACTAGTTAGGAAGCTCTGGCTAAATTAATCGCATTGAAAAGGAAGAGTATATATGAGTTATAATAACTATTTAAATTCAATAATTAAATAAATAGAGCTAAATAATAAATTAAAATTATTCAACATGCCTGACTGCCAAGTAGAAAGAGTTTGTATTCTTTATTAAAACTGTTGAAAGGGAGACACTTACAAGACACTCTTCATCTGATTGATTTCAGTGGCTAACAACATTCAGCCTGAGTGGTTATCACCCCTGTTGCTATCACAAATCCCCATCAAACATCTGCTGGAGCAAGCCAGGAGTCGGCGCCAGGAATTCCGGGGCCTGTATGCTCCCCTACTGCAGCTGATCAACACGCATTTGCCGCACCTGTGTCTGATCGATGATTGGCTGAGACAGGAGGAGGTGTTCACTGCACCTCTGTCAGCTGGATCACCATTACCGAATATGAAATGTTCACCTTTGCGTCTACAGGAAGGTAGGTCTGGTATCTTATTGTGGATTGCCCTTTTATTTTAAAGGTTTTTTTTCTTCCTCTCCATTTGTGGCTTCGTAGCAAGTTATTTTAGCAGATCCACAAGATCCGCATGTGATTTGTGCGCTATGAAACTAATAAGACGTCGTTCATACATTCGCAAGTTTGTAATATTAGCATTGCACTGCATAAAAAACAGCCTTATGGAAATCGCCATCCAACTCTTGAACATTAGGCATTTTGCCATGAAGTAAAAGTTTTTTGGAGGCAAAAAAATCTACATAAATGATCGGTCTGTTTTAGAACGGTTTTTGGCTATTACAATACTTTTTATAATCTTTCGCGTCTCAAAAATAGGTCAAATAGCTGAAATAAGTCAAAATGCTACTAGCTAATTTTGTAGCTCTGTGCTATTCCTTACAGTTGTTTTCACATGGCTTTACCGCGCGGTGTTGCGAAGTTCGTTGGGAAATTGGGTGCTAGGCTACGAACTAGCCAATAACGTTGTGATGTACGGAACGTAATTGGGAACTTGGAAACAAAGTTGGCAACTTCATTCCCGCTCTGACATCGTGGAAACACGTACTTTGGCGGGAATGAAGTTGCGAACTTCATTTCCAAGTTCCAAATTACATTCCGTACTTCGCAACGTAATTGGCTAGTTTGTAGTCTACCAATTTCCCAACGAACTTCGCAACAGCGCGCGGTTAAGTAATGTGAAAACGACTGTAATTGTTTCTTGTCCAACAGCTCTGTCGTTACTGCCAGACAATCCATGTCCTGCGCTGCTGTTACTCAATAGACTTCTACGATTAGAGCCCAGTGCATTGATCCCTTACATGGACGTGTTGGTCCAGGCTCTAACAAGCTTGCTGGAGCCCGGGGTCCCACGGCGAGTGCAGACACTGTGCTGTGAACTGTGGACAAAGATTAACACTGTTATACCTCGCAAGTAAGATACACCAGGTTGCTGCCTGAGAAAATTTCATTCGTAGAATCAATAGTTAGACCTACTTTGAATTACATATTAAACAGTACCACAGGAAAGTACTGCTCAGTAGCTTTCATTTGAATGGTCATACTTCAGGATTTCATACACAGACTCAAAAGAGAGAACCACTTTGTACTGCTTAAGAAACGGTACCACAGGAAAGTATTGCTTAGTAGCTTTCATTTGAGTGGTCACACCAAGGTTTATCCACCCAACGCGTAATCGAAAAGCCATAATTAATATACGAGGAGCATGGATGATGTAGGGGAGCAGGGATGTTGCAGTGGTCAGAGCCCTCGCCTTCCACCAATGTGGCCCGGGTTCAATTCCCGAACTCAGTGTCATATGTGGGTAAAGTTTCTTGTTGGTTCTTGTCCTTGCACTGAGGGTTTTTCCTCGGGTCCTCCGGTTTTTGTCCCTGCTTAAAAACCAACATTTCTAAATTCCAATTCGATTTTGAATCCGACGGGTCACAGGTTTGTTTGTCTTATGACTATTAAGTGTCATCCTCGTTAAACAAAGCCGATTTATATTCTCGATTGTAATTGGTCATCCACGCGCCTGTTTTTAACGTAATTGGTGCGCGATCAGGTGGGTGTCAAATTACAGCTATTCAATTACAACCTTTTGTAATTGGATAGCTGTAATTGTAATTGGTTACGTTGCGCATGCGTCAATCAGGTGTACTTAAGGACGGTGCTTCCTATTGTTATTGCGCATACGTTCTGCGCATTGCGCGATAGTCGCGCGAGACACTGGTTATTTTTTAAACGCGATCGCGCCACTTTTCATGTCAAACTGTCAACTTGCTGGCTCAGTTCTAAATTTACGAGATAAACAAAGTTCTCAAAAAAATCTCTGAAGAGTTTCTTGAACAAGTTACTAAGATTACTAAACGCGGGTTAATTTTCTCCGTACAGATTGTGGCTGGCCACCGTTAACACTTTGTGTCCAGCGGAAACACTTGTTCCACATCTTACACCTCAGTTGTACACTGACGAAGATATTATGAAAGATCCTTTGACCGTGCTGAGGTGCGACAAGAGAGTCTTCAGGTAAGCGTACATTAAGTGTCAAGTGTACCGTGCTCTTTGAAGTGTTGTTACGTTGGCGTTTGTTGCGTGCACAAATCTCGGAAACAGTTCAATTCCTTTATTGATTTGAACCTCTAAAAGTGTTTTTTGCTTTTGAAATACAAAATGCATAGCAACCTTTTAAGGCATACGTAACGTATTTAGTAGCTCGGTAATCGGACTGGAACGAACGAGCCTGTATTCTGTACTTTGGCCAAATTTATACTTCTTTCAATAGGCTCCTCTTATGCCAGTCTATGACAACGCTATTGAAAAATAACAACATTTCGCGTACCTTATTTCCATCTTATATATCCATTTGCCACCAAATATGCAACTAAATTCGATAAACAGTTTCTATAGAGCAAAACAGAAGCAGTAGTTTGGAGATAAAGTACAGGATTACAAGGATGGAAGTGGATTACAGTTCATCAAATTTGATTTCGTGACAGGCGGTCAAGAATTCAAACTTGCCATTCTTGTGGAATTTTGTTTTTTGTAGCCGTTGTTTTGTCTCTTTGGTTAATACTTCTTTGTTTTTATCACTTTTGGCGATGTTTTTCTTCTTATTTCAGTAAAATAAAGCAAGCTTAAAGCAAGCTCCTGGCCACAATTGTGAACCTCTAACTACATCCAAATTATTGCATTGCAGGTGTTCTCCGTTATTTGACCTTCTTGTGCGGGTGCTCATGGGATACTTGGCAGGTTCCAGGGCCCTTTTGAGTCAGTATCTCCAGGCCCACCCCGCATCAAGGACCGAAGGCATGGCTGTAGAGCAGGAGAGAGAGGAACTTAGGGCCGCCCTGGTGACAGCACAGGAAAGTGCCGCAATACAGATCCTGCTTGAAGTCTGCGTTAAAACAGCCCAGGATCAGGTTTGTTAAAGTAAAAACACTTCTAAGCAGACAAGTTAAGTTATAGACTTGCCACAAGTCGACCTTTGTTTTATTGGTCGAGTTTTATTCGACAACTTTGCGCGCGGAATTAAGTTTAGTAACGAAGAACCTAACTTAGCGAAAATGAGTATTGGAAGGGACTTGTGGCAAGTCTAGTTAAGTTAATAGACCACATCGTAGTTTTTCTATTTGTTTTTATTGCAGCTTGGAAAGACAAACCGTCGATACTGTTGGGAAAAGCACCTTTAAATTAGCAAACCTTTTAAAGGGGCTGTGTCGCGATTTTTAGTGTTTTTCTAGTTGAAAAGCTAAAAGACATATTTATATCAGCGGTAACGCAAAAATAATGGTCCAGTTTTGTTTAATATTTCTTTGCAAGTATAATAAAACTATAAGCAAGTGTCTCTGACTACAGATGGCCAGGATGCAAGTGGATTGCAACTTAGTTTGTTCAATGTATTTTAGAAAATTTGCTAAAAACTGATGGTTTATTCCTTCTACAAGAATTTACTTGACATCTTGTTCTTGGTGTTCTAAGAGCATTTTGTGTTTGTTTGTGTAAGATGCTCAGTTTTAATTCTACCACAGTCTGAGACAAAAACATAAAAACCGCCATGACAAAGCCTCTTTAAATCTGAGCGTTATACCTTGCTTAGAAGCGGAGATATAGGTCAGTTAATGTTGAGATGTTTATATGGTGGTACACGCAAATCTTGCAAACCGGTAATGCAAGATATCCTGCATATCGCATATACAAGATTTTCGTAGTACCATACAAACGTCGGTAAAAAATAAATAAAAATTCGTTGACCTGTATCAAAATCTTCGCTTCTAACCAAGATATAACGCTCAAATTTTAAGGTCTTGTTAATTTTAAAGTGTCCTTCTTGGAAGTATCGATGGTTTTCCTGTCCGAGCCGAAATGACCAGGTGGTCTATTGCAGTCACTTCGCACCAAGTCACATCGCCCCTAACATGAGCCAAATCCACCGTGAGGGCGATACGTCGCAAGAAGACGCCGTTGTGCGAAGTGAGTAGCCTGCGTGCAAACTTATTCTATTTTCTTGCTTCCGCTTGAAGAAAGGAATAAGAAGACCTCTGCACACAGGCTACGAAGTAAGCGGATTCCAAGTTATATAGCACCCCGTCCCAGTAGGTCTCGTTCACTCATAAATCGTTCAGAGACATAATTTCATAGTCCACCACGTTTCCGTCACTGTGGGTGCTCGCAGCAAGGCTCATTACACTAAAACCCACTCTAATCTCCTTCAGTACCAGCTTGCATGCTTCCCCAGCTGATTAGCTTCACGTGAGCCTGCTCACCAGGTGCTATCTTGTATCATAATCTTGGGGAGCGGAGTAACAAACTACTCAGGGGGGAGGGGAGGGGATGTGGGGTGGACGGCATGGGGGGAGGGGAGGAGATGTGGGATGTGTACTCCCTTATACACGCCATGTAGGTATGTGCCGCCCGATAGGATAGGGTTTTTGAAGTGCTCAGTACTTAAATAGGGTATCCTTTTTGGTATTTTTGGTATTGTGATCCTTAGATATTCCTTAGATAGGGTCACTAAATTGCAGTATCCACCCCAACGCGCAAAACGAAAAAGATATGGTCTGTTAAAAGTGTACTACACGCCTTAGTTTTTGGCCGGGGGTGGACGGCAAAGGGGGAGGAGGTTGGATAGGTAAAATAAGGTAGATATAACCTATTTCATGTGGTGAAGAGCAAGTTGTGTATATTTATTGTTTTTTGCTTTTTAGGATCAGCCAGGTTGTAGTGGATCTGCAGTGCTGCGTGAGATCCAATGCCGAGTGTGTTCACAGCTCCATCAGATGTTTATTGCAGTTCCAGAAATCGCAAAACTCGTGCACTTTCAGGTAAACTGAACTGTAGTCTGTAGAACAGATATCCTGTGAACCTGCGCCTCCAGATACACTTTGTTATGAACTCAATGGAGTAGTTTTCAATAGCTTATCGAAATTAATTCGCGTTTGGTTTGGTTTTGTTTTGTTTTACTGTGCTCCGTTAACATTAAAAACTCGCGACATTTTCTCTTCCTGTTAGAAGTAATTGCGCCATTGTCTGTATTTTCTTCGAGTTATGATTGCGTTGCTTGCGTCTGTTGTGAATGGCCCGATTTGATTACACTCAATTGAAAACCACACTGAGTCAATAAACCAAACGGAACTCGAAGCAGAAATACGCAACCGATGCCTGGTGAAAAGCGCGGGAAAACAAGTAACTTGTGGTAGGCGCGGAAAGTCATGCAACGGTTGTCAAGCGCGGGAAATCATGAAACCGGTGCCAAGCGCGGGAAAACAAGAAACTCGTGCCAGATTTGGAAAATCATGCAACTGGTGTCAAGCAAGGGAAAACGCCAAATAAAATAGAATAAAAGGGTAACTGTGTAGTGCTATGTACTAATATGGTAAAAACAGGAATGTCAAATATCATAAAGGGAAAACGCCAGTTTGACACACGAGTTTTGATTGGTTGAAAATCAGCATGTTCACTCTGACTGACTAGAGCGCAATGCAATTAGTTTTTTAACCAGCAAAAGTCTTCAGAAAGTATAAACCTTACAAACGCTTGATTACTTTCGAGTATCATTTGCATTAAAGTGCCTATCACCCCTAGAAAGTTATTTTCAGAATCAGCTCTATGTACATTGAATAGTTGAATGGTAAAATATTTCTTGTTTTGAACGTCGCGTTTGTGAGTTGTAGAGATTTGAATTTACAAAATGCTAATTAGATGACGTGAACCCGGGAATTTGCCATTATTTCTACGCCAATTTACAATGCACAGTTTATAGCTTGAGCATAATTAATTTGATAAATACTAAAAATAAACTGTGGATAGTCAATTGATTCGTAAAAAATATTACTTGGAGGTGTAAACAAGTAGTTGTATAATAAATGATTCCCGGGTTGAATTCATCTAATTAGCATTTTGTAAATTCAAATCTCTATAACTCACAAACGCGACGTTCAAAACAAGAAATATTTTACCATTCAACTATTCAATGTACATAGAGTTGATTCTGAAAATAACTTTCGTTGTTCGCCTTGCAGGGTTACCCAGAGGAGTTGCTCGCCGTCACAGTAGCTGGCATTCCTTCAATGCACATCTGTTTGGACTTTATTTGTGAGCTCGTCAACCAACCACAACTGGAAAAACAGGTTTGAGAATATTTCTGTTACAAGTTTAGTTAATCACAATGTACATCTTTTTAGACCGCATTATGGTATTTTTCTATTAAACTAGAGTGATTTTACTTCATCTGTGAAATAGTTAGTAGAATAGTACGCACTATTAGACTATAATTCCATTGTTTCCTTTTGTTTAATTTGGACAATCACACACTAATTGTTAGATAGTGTTTCACAGATGAAGTAAAATCACTCTAACCAGTCGCAGAAAAGCGAAGTTAAAGAATTGAGAAGTGCGTAGAAAATACATCGTTTTTATCTACATAAGCAGTTTGTTTTCTGACTTTGAGATAACATGTTGCAGAGAATGAAAAATGTAATGGCTTGGCAAAATTTTGAAGCATGACGATCTTTAATAACCGAGTTATGGGGAATAGTATGTTGCGAAAATTAGAGAACTTTGTATGCGTCCGGCATTTTGGTGTACCGCGTTGGTACAACAACATGGCGGCCGAATTTGAATTTTTGACTAATTTTTTAACTACAGCTACATTTTCTTAATAATTGTTTCTGTTCATTTCAAAGATTTGTATCCTCGCTTTAGCAAAGTCTACAAACTGAGTGAAAAATACTTGTTGTCGTGTCACACGTGGAGACCCTCAGCCCAACCAGCTCAAATTTGAATTGCCATCCACTTTAGCTTACTTCCTTACTAGTTTTTATCCTGATTATAGTAAGACAGTCTGATTGCTATTCTTTCTTTGTTACAGTTGTTCGCCATCCAGCTCGCGTCATACCTTTGTCTCCAATTCCCTCTCCCCAAAGCAATGGGCGTTGCCCGGTACATTCTCAGCCGTCTCAGCTCTCTCCTAGCTACGCTCCCTGCCAGCAAACGTGCTTCATTTTTCACCCCTACCCTCCCGACCCTGGTAAGATTCTGTCGTGCATTTCCGCCATTGTGTGATGAAGCTACAGGGTTTCTATTGGAGCTTGGTCGCGTGGCGGCGTCTCATGCGTCAGCATCCGCTGGCCATCCTTTAGGTATGTTGTTAGGACTTTTAAAGGTTAGAATTAGATACCATCCGCCGAAACCACCTCGGACACCTTATTGGGACTTGCGGAGTATTTGGTTAGCTTTCAGTTGAGGTTAGGCCCGGTTCAAACGTCGAACTTCACATGTGCCGAATCTAATGCAAATGAGCAAAATTTATTGTTCTTGCTCATTTGCATTAGATTCGGCACATGTGAAGTTCGACGTTTGAACTGGGCCTTAGGGTCAGCAGTTTATATAGTTAAATTTAGGCCTAAACAACCCAAGAAGCTTGGTGGTACTCTGGTACTGTAGGCTATGTAAGCCTAAAATTGACATTTCACTGAAGAAGGGCTAAGCCCGAAACGTCTGAAAACTTTTAAATTTTCGGCACTTTTTTAAATTAACAGTTTCCATTATTTATTGTGTTACAAGTGCCACGCAGTTTTTTGAACTTTTTGTTCAAACATTTTTGCCTTTGTAAGCCTAAGCCTAGCAAATCGTGAGTGGAGATTTTAGATTTTCTTTTTCACACTTAAAAATTTATTGAAAATAAATTGAAAATAAATTACGTTATATAACTCTCAATAAGTGTTGGTGCAGTGGATAGGATCTAATGCTGGCCACTTTAAAAACTCCGGCTAAACGTTCCATCACTGTTGGCCAACATAATTTTGTTAGCTTGATGACAATGTTGGACGCGCGGCCAAACGTTTCAACATTGTTGGCCGACATTTGTTGGATGGCATTGTTGGACGCACAGCTAAACGTTTCAACATTGTTGGCCAACATTTGTTGGATGCACAGCTAAACGTTTCAACATTGTTGGCCAACATTTGTTGGATGCACAGCTAAACGTTTCAACATTGTTGGCCAACATTTGTTGGATGCACAGCTAAACATTTCAACATTGTTGGCCAACATTTGTTGGATGGCATTATTGGCATGCATGTCAATATACACCAACTGATTCGGGTAGTCACTCCTTTGAGACGACCCGTCTTAAGTCCGACGTCTAAACGTCCCAACATTGTTGTCCAATGTTGGACGCGTGGTTGATACATCATTGGCTGTTGTTAGCGTTGTTGTGGTGGAAAGCCGACTAAACGTTCAAACATTGTTGCACCCAACAAAATGCTTGGCAAAATGTTTGAGCGAAAACAAAACATTCATCCAACAGAAAATGCTGATCAAACGTCATCTAACGTGGGAACGGTGCTAAACGTTCCAACAAGTTGAACCAGCAAATGTTGTACAACATAGTTAGAACGTTTGGCCGGGGTTTAAGAACGAGATTTGTATGACACATGATAATCTAAAGCATACTTGATCACTTTTTTTAAAAGTCGAACTCGATCTCTTACTCGCACCAATCTAAATCTGAGTGACAAAAATCAAAATTCAAGAAAAATCCCAAATTTAATTTTTTAAAATACTGAAAAACAAATGGTACCATGCACAAGTACTGCTGAAAAGGTTTCATTTGAATGGTCACACCATAGGATTTCATCCACAGACTCAAAAGTTAGAACAAATGGTACCATGCAAAAGTACTGCTGAAGAGGTTTCATTTGAATGGTCACACCATAGGATTTCATCAACAGACTCAAAAGTTAGAACAAATGGTACCATGCAAAAGTACTGCTGAAGAGGTTTCATTTGAATGGTCACACCATAGGATTTCATCAACAGACTCAAAAGTTAGAACAAATGGTACCATGCACAAGTTCTGCTGAAGAGGTTTCATTTGAATGGTCACACCATAGGATTTCATTTACAGACTCAAAAGTTAGAACTACATTACATGTCTCCATAATTGACTCTGGGAGTGATAAGGGTTAAGGTAATCAAATGAGACTGCAAAGGTTAAAGTTAGAAGCAGTTTAATCTTAATTGTAAACTTCTCGTCGTAATTTCATTCCAGGTACTCCAGGATCTCTCTTAGATCAACTAGCGCCTGAGCAACAACAGGAAACCGCTGACCAAGAAGACCACGGCTTCACGGATGACTCGTGGTTCCCCACCGATATCACGCTTGAAAAGGAAAGCGGTGTTTTGGAGAATCAAATTACACCTACTGGTGTTGGGTTATGTCAAGCGATTGAAAAAACGTTTATAGGTTTAACGAAGGTGGCAGTGGTGAAACAACAGAACTGTGAAAGTTAGGAACATCCACAACTATTTGCCTTGTAGTTGTGGGTCTCCTCTGTCGCCGTGCGTGAAACGCAATTCGCGCTCGTCTCGCGCTCCACGAAAGCAGGGTACCGGAAACCGGACAGAACACACAAAAAAGGAAAGACAATAGACTCTGATATAGGGATTTGCTCTTTGCCGTGTATGTACTTCAGCTTATTCTTGGAGGGTTGGGGCGGTAGACTCCAATATAAAAGGGCGAGGATGATCGGCATGCCGTCTAGGGATTAAAATTCGTAGTGTGGTACCACTGAGGGTGTTGCAATCGAACGTGTTATTCTGATACCTTTTCGGATATTGAGTCAGAAAAATATCGTGACAGGAACAATTACTTAGAAAGAATTAGTACCCTTCGAGGTAAAAATTAATGTGAACCACGCCCGTAAAATGTTTAACGCGTCTGCCTTCATTTTCCGTGTTTATACTGGACGTCTAGGTCGTCCGAGACGTCCTCTGGTATAAGACCACTTCCTTCACAAGTAGCACACTTGAAAGTGTAATTGCCTTGAACTACGGAGAAAAACTTGAATAAATATTGAATCAAAGGCTTTTATAATTTTATGAAGCAATTCGTGAATACGAAACGCTCCAGCGACTCCCACCCCTGCGTCCATCTCCCCACTGGCCTGTTCGCGTGGCAGGGGCAAGAAAGGGGAGGGGAATGCTGACCTCCCTACCCACCCCTTCCTCCAATGCCGGCTCCATGGGTAACGCAGGTGACCAAAAAATTTCTACTTAAATGCTACAACTCGTTACCACTTCGTGATTCGCGAGTCAAAAAGAGTGCAAACTGGGGACACCATGTGGATCTTAGCCTGATCAATTCACATACCTTGTGGCACGAAATTTTCGCGGATTGCCGATCCTTTATCGACACGGTTGGTCGAAATAACGCACGTTGAAGATTTTCGTAACTCATTACAAAGCTCTACTGCACTTATAATGAAGACAGGATGATGAGCGATGTTAGCTTTTATTTGATTTTTATTATTACTGAAGTATTCGTTATAATTGACTGGTGGATCAGTTATTTTGATGTACGAGAAGATACTGATGAGGAATTGTGTTGTAGCTACAGAAAATTCAAAGGCTGACCATTTTTGGGGGGTGTTGGTATAAGGGTTAAAAATCGGTAAAGGAAAGTGTACAAACTCGTTTAAAGTATTAACGTCTGAGAAAAGTTACCCTTTTAAAAGCTAAGAGCAATCCCTTGTAGAGGGGCGGATCCAGGATTCTTTAATAGGAGTGGCTACGGGTATATGTCTAAGTGTAAAATTTTTCGATGATGTAATTGAAAAGAGAGCTGTTAAGACTGCGGTCAAAAGGGGGGTGCCCCCCCCCCCTCCCCTCCCCTCCCTAAATCCACCCCTGTTTGTACCCGGGAGAGATGAGAAGTAAAGACTGTGTTGATAGACAAGTAAATTGATAATTGGCCGTGAAAGATAAGGGCCGGTTATTAAACGAAGTTTAGTTGCGGATTTAACAAAACCGCGGTCCAGACCAGTTCAACGTGACCAACCTTAATATTTAAACGCTGTTTACTGTTAAAGCATAGTTATAGCAGACTATAAAAACATTTATCTAAGGAAAACGATTCACTCATAAACCGATGTCGCGGTCAATTAAATTGTCTGAGTTACACTTCGTCTAAAAAAAACCGGCCCAAAGGAATTGTACCCACATTTTGTGATTCTCGTTATGGAATGAAAAAAATGCGCTAAATAGATGTTTGTAACACATCTCTACAACACTACATGAAAATATTGTCGGTAAATGCAATTTCTCCAAAAATAACACGATTAATATTGGTAAATATAATTTATATTATGAAATCCTTAATTAAATTTCAGGTCCGGAATAATTAATAGCGTGTCAACGAGACCACTATTTAGTAACAGAGCAGTTTTCAGTCAAGTGTCACAAAACCAAAACAAATATAATCTCCCTGGCAAATCACAACAGACGCACAGGAAATCTAACAACGCAAATTGAATGTTTGAGGCAAACACATGTAGCCGGCGCCAAGCGCGGGAAATTATCTACAGCTACATTTATTCAGTCACCATTGGTGTTGTTCTAACTTCTGGCTGGTTGCAAAATTGGCGCAAGTTTTTAACAATGGTACAGAGTGTAGGAATGTAAAATAACGCTAGTTACTTTCGACACTTCATTGAAAAATGCTCTGGTACTCAATTACGATGCATTTATTAGTTAAATAGATACAATAAGATCTTAACCCCACTACAAATCACAAACTGCTAAATCAGTGACTTTTAAACAATTCAAAATGGAATTTAACAATTTTGTGCTATGTTCCTCTTGGGGAAGGTATAAATGTTAAAATATTTCACATCCACAAAAAATATCACTAATACCTTAACATTCTGCGACTTAAGTCATGTGATTGGCTCGATTGCAGAATAGAGCAATTTTCAAATGGGTGTCGTAAAACCAAAACCGAAGTAATTACTCTGGCCAATCACAACAGACGCAGACAATCAAATGAACCAATCAGAACGCGAAGCAGACACGTGGCCGACCCCAAGCGCGGGAAAACGCGTGCGAGCAAGACACGATTGGTTTTGGTTTTACTTCTGATTGGTTGAGAAAGTGGCATGAGATTTTTTAGCCAATCACAAAGCGTAGCAATGCAAAACCAAAGCAAATGAGAAATTAGTTTCGACACTCAATTGAAAACCGCTCGAAATTAAATTACCTGAACTACTTTGACCTTTCCACTGCCAGGTGCAATAACGTTTAAACTCTGACAAGAAATTACCAAACTTCTTTTTTAAAAGCTGTCAAAAAAAAAAACTAACGGTACAACTGGAAAGTACAGCTTGTTGTTTTTCATTTGAATGGTGACAAATTAGAATTTAGTTGACAGCCTCGTAAGTTTGAACATTACCAAAGTTTTACTATGGCGGGGAAAGGGTTAAAAATTCTGAAATTTGATTCGTGAATGTCCTATCACAAGTAGAAAATATGATTTGTTGACTTTCTTTTTCACGCCACATAATGTTTAAATAGAAATGAGAACACTATAATTTTATACCTGTCGCAGAAAGGTCAAATGTATCAATTATTTCCGTTTTCATTTTTCAATATATTTAAAGAAAAATTAATTTCAAAATTACGTTCCTTCTTTTTTAAAACAAGAAAAGAAAACAAACACTTGTAATTAAAGAAAAACTTTATGGCAAAAATAGCCTGCGAGCAGGCTCTACTATTTGGGTTTTGCGCGCGAGTGCTATGTGAGCGGCGAGGCTGCGAATTACGGGTTTCGCGCGCGAGTGCTATGCGAGCGGCGAAGCTGCGAATTACGAGCGCCCCATTCTTCTCGCTGGCCCGCCGCCAAGATACTCGCGCGATACCCCTAAACAAGTGAGCCTGCTCGCAGGCTATGGCAAAAACTAAACGAAAAATATAGCCCGTGCTTATTACATGCTTCAACTCTCCTACAGCAAAACCCCGCTTATAAGCCCTGGGCTTATACAAGCGGCATTTTACGGTATTTATTCCTGTATTATTTAATCAAACTTACATCATACCCCAACAAACAGAAAATACATGATTGTACCAAGAGATTATAATTATTTTCTCTTGATTATACTTAATTTATAACAACCGGTTTGACCTGTATGATAGTGGACAGAACTGGTCATGCTTGACTGCTGTCACGCTGGATAGTGATTTTCATTCGTGAAGATCCTCTGTCGGAGGAACGTAAGTAAAACCTACAAACGCATCGTCCGGATCATCAACGCTGGCACTCAGGAAAGCTGAGTCAGCAGACTTGCCAACAGATCCTGTGGAAATATGAAATAAAATTCGATCAAAGAGACTGTCCCAGCTGAAAAGGTTTATCTTCTACACGAACGGCAATTTTGATTTCTTGAGCCCCTGTCAAAGAATCAAATTTGATGAACTGTAATCCACTTCCATCCTTGTAATCCAGCACTTTATCTCCAAATTACAGCGTCTGTTTTGCTCTATAGAATCTTTTTATCCAATAAAGTTGCATATTTGGTGGCATTTAGCGATATAAAATGGAAATAAGGTAAGCAAAATTTGGTCATTTCATTAATGTGTTGTTTTGACAAAACATTCTGTGCACTATTCGTCAGAAATTTTCGACTTTCATAGGCTATTTTGAAAGTCTGGTTTTTCGATCAGAGCCCGGCAAAATAAAAATTACTAGTAATTAGTTTTTGGGCCCTCTGATTCCCTGCAAAGAACATCCAAGAAAATGCGAAAAAAAAACCTGAGATAAGTCAATTTTATTGTTGCACAAAACCAAATAGTTTGTAGAAAAAAATAGAGTTCATTTGGAGCAATTTACAGGGGGGGGGGGGGGGGGGGGGGGGTGTCACATCGGTTTTAGCATAAAACCTTTCAATTGTCTACAACAGATAAACAGAAAAAAACCTAAAACAGGCTCATGGACAAATTCAGGATAAAAAAGAAATCAAGAAAGAAATCAAGAGAATTCAATTTTAATGTAGTAGTTCCACAAAACCAAGAGTCTGTAGGCAAAAATGGAGTCAATTTGAAAAAATCACTCCAACAAATCACATGGTTTTTGCAGAAAACCCTTCAATTGTTTACAACAGGAGAACAGAAAACAAACCTGGAACAGGCTCACGAACAAATTCAGGATCAAAATGCTTCAGATCCAGTTGTCCACTCTGTTAAGATGAGAAAAAAACTGGTCAAACTCACAACTAGTCATGTACCGTGACAATAAAAATAATTCTGTGACAGCACTACTTCTCAAAGTACTACCAAAAATAACTAGTTTTCATTGGGTGGTGCAGACTGGCAGTAAAGCAAAGAAAGTGACTGACACAGTACCAGATGGAAGAACCCTAACAGAGAACTTGGAGTAGAATGCCTTTGCATGCAAACTGCAATCTATGACAATCGATAACAATCGATGTATTTAAGGAAATTTTACTTGCGACTATCGATTGGTCATCAATTGACCGATGCCAATCAATATCAATAAACTAATAATTATCGATTGATTTTATCTATTGGTCAAGCCCAGTTGAGGTCAATGTCACAAGACTTCATGTCATGTCAGTGAATGCCTTTGAAGCAAAGTGATCGGTACCCAATAGGTCTGGAGCCGGTGGCAAGCTTGCTAGGCTAGACTACACCTCATATTACTATAACAGCACTCCTTGGTAACAGCATACGTTGAAACTATCTATTTATACATGTTACCATACACTTACCACATTAGGGTTGTATGGTGGATTAATCTGCTTGTCGTACAGCTTTTGCCAGTCAATGGTTGCGAAGAATGAATGCTGCTTTATTTCATCCTGTAGAGAAAAACAATCATTCAAGTTGACTTTCTTGGTAGCCATACCGCTACCACTTAACTAGAAATATGTGTCTCGCAAAACCTCGCAAAGCTCGGGGAAGGGTGCACCGCGAGTGGAAACTCTCGATTTGCTTATGAGGCTTTTCGCCATTCCACTTCGTCTTCTTTGCAACCAAAAACGTTAGTAAAAGGTCCTTCCGTGTACCGTTTCCGTCCGCCATCTTTATTTACCATGCTCCTATATAGGCTTACATGAAGTAGTACCACATTGTTGCCAGGCAACTGCAGGACACCATCAAGTATATATATAAATATATTTTTCGCTCGAATTCGCGCGGCTTAGCTCCCGAGGCACGACAAATTTATTAACCTCGCTTCGCGAGGAACAAAGTTTTGAAGATTTTTAGAAGAGTTTGACACCTTTATTTTTAACTTTCTGATGGTTTTCATTCTCACTGGCCAAACAACATGCAAGAGAGGCAAAAGTCTGAGTTGCCAATTCTCTGAAAGTGAACATGAAACTTCACTGTTTTGTCTTCATAGTTCTTGCATTACTTTTCATAGGCTGGTTGAAACAGAATCCATTTAAACAGTATGTCATACATAGAGCCCACATTTGACTGTTGCTCATCACTAGAGTTCTCATTACCTCAGTGGTTAGAGCATCCGACTAGAATACGGAAGGTCTTGGATTCAAATCCCATCTGGAACTCAGAATTTTTTCTGAGTTCCTTTTCTCTCCACATTTATTATTCATAATCAAAAACTTACACCATAAAATTCTAAAAAAAGCCCTGATTATACCATTATTGTAGCATCAAATGATAAAGAATGGTAGCATTGATCAGTCAAAGCACAAATGATGGAAAATGATGGGAACCACATGTATTGCAAGCCATCTCACACTCTCATAGAATTTTTTCAAACAGTATCAGCTGTTCAAAGTTGGGATGTTGTGTCACCAAAAAACTTAGTTGAGCCACATTAAAGAAAAGCTTGAAAGTTATAGCTTGACTAAAAGCACTTACAAAATCATTTTCACCCTGTCCAAATCTCTTGGTACGGTCTTTCTGGAGCAGCTATCAGCCAGAAAAAAAAATGTAACTATTAATAATATATTTTTATTGTTAAAATAAATTGAAGGGGTGAGTGGAATAAAGCCCTAAGTGAATTCTGATCAACTGCTAGCTTCTCCTTCCAGTTTGTCTTGTATATGCTCATATAACAAAAGGAGAATTTGGCTATAGATCAGGAGTCACTTAGGGCCTTATCCCAAACTGGAATAAGGCCTTCAGTGACTCCTGATCTGAAACCAAATTCTCCCTTTGTTACATGAGCATATACAAGACAAACTGGAAGGTGAATCTAGCAGTTGATCACAAGTCACTTAGGGCTTTATTCCACTCACCCCTTCATTATTTAATTGTGGCTAAAATATATTTAGGCAAAGTTAAAATCAAGCTAGTTGCTGGTCAGCAGCCTCTCTCATCATCATACTTGGGGGCACTCTTAGGACTGTTGCTTGCTTGCTTGCCTTTTCTCGCACGTTTGCTTGCTCGTTTGCTGGTTGGAAATTTGCTTCCAGCCCCTTCCCTCCCTCTTGGTAAGTATGGTTGTGGGTACATGTAAGTATGAAGGTTTTCCACTGAGCATCTCCGTATGACAGATGCCTGGATTGGGGGGGGGGGGGGGGCAATGCCAAGGTTGCCATGATATGATTACCTTACCTGCCTGGAATGTCAGGGCTGTTTGTCTTCAGGTGACTCAACAAACATACTTTTTCCAAAAGCTTAAGTGCCAGGCACCCCAGATTTCATATTTTGGAGCCTTAATGGGCTCCCCCCTGATATTCTTCTAAGAGCACAGCAATCAATCAATCATTTTATTCATAGTATCAAGTTACCTTATTACATACATTGTAGTTGAGGGGGATAGGAAACCCTTTCAGGCTTTTACAAGAGACCCTAAATTAATTCATAATAATTTCTGTTTACAAATCAATTAAGTGAAAGGTACGAAGAGCATTACAAACATACTTTAATTATACATCAGACAGGCTAGCTAAGGATATATATATATATATATATATATATCAAGTATTTGTTAGCTTTTCACTCACCCGCTCCAGGATATCCCTAGCACTCTGGGAAATGTTAGTCCTGAGACGCAGGGGTTTGTACAGAATATTGTCATACATTTCAGCTGTATTACGACTGTAAAACGGCGGCTGTAAAGGAAAAGAAAAACAATGAAAATTAAGGATTCTTCCCTTTGGACTTACTTTAATCCTTTGACTCCCAAGAGTGCCAATAATCAAACTTCAAGAAAAATCTTACCAGACCATACATCATTTCATATAACACAGCACCAAGGCACCACCAGTCCACAGTTTTGTCATATTCCTGCTTCCGAAGCACTTCTGGAGCTAAATACTACCAATGAAAATAACAGTAAAACAGTATTTCAAAAGTAAGGTTTGTTTCAAACTTATAGCCAGAAGCTCTATCTTAGCATGGAATGCTACTTAAATTCCCCTAGCTGTTTGTACCCAGCTATTAATACACTCAGGGGCATAAAGGCAGGATTCAGCAATTAAAATAATTATAGTAAATTTGCATGAATTTCACATTTGGTGCCTTGTCATTTGTCTTGGCCTACTTAGAACTACACTGTAGTGTTGATACATCAATACATAAATGTTGACAATGCCAATTGTCTGCAATAGCAAGATGTCTGAGTACAGTGTATATAATGCTGGTATCCATGTACTGCCTACCTCTGGTGTGCCACAGAATGTTGATGTTGTCCCAGAAGATTCTATTCCTTCTTTACAGAGTCCAAAATCTGTTAACACTATATGACCCTAGCAAAAAGAAATTTAACAGTACAAGAATCTTAGAAATTAAACAATAAATGCATTCAAAACTCAATTTTTATAACTTATGTGAAAATGTTAATAAAATGTTACACATTATGTTCATAAAATCAATGTAAAAAAGTATCATTGTATGTTGTAATTTAAAACATATCAAGGACATTACTTCATTGAACAAACCTGATAATCCAGGAGAATATTCTCTGGCTTCAAATCCCTAAAAAATATCAGAAGGAAGTCCCTTAATTTTATTATCAGAAATTTTAAATTAAATAAGTAAGGACTGTTACAATGTTTACTAAATAAATATATAAACTTGTTAATGCTTCTAAGTGAATGGGCATTTAATTATAGGAGGATTTGAGTTCTTATTATTAACGAGTCTGGCATTCCATGATTGGAGGGTTGAGACAACAGGTTTCTTTGTTTGAAGACTCTGATTTGTTTGGAATTGAAAAGGTTTGTTATGGCAGCTGAAATCTGCCTATGAGTATGGAGAAAAAGTGATAACCAATGCATGATCTTCTTTCCACTAAACATATTGGCTACATTATGTAGATGAACTTAGAGAATAGATTAAGTCACACACACACAGGTGGCCCACTTGGCCAGAGCCGCTTGACCCAGTTTCCATAGCATGAAGCCACTAGGAGTATTGCTACTCCCCCCTGGATGGGATGCTATTATTATGTTGCCGGTACCCATTTATACACCTGGGTGGAGAGAGACAACGTGGAGTAAAGTTTCTCATCTAAGGAAACAACACAACAGCTGACAGATCTCGAGTTCATGCAATGTGCTACCCACTACACCAGCGCATCTCCACAACTGAGATAATACCAGAAATGAAAGGACCCCATCCATGAGCGCTTCCCTTTTGTATGGAAAATCCGGTTGTTCTGGTGGTGAATCAAATAAAACAGTCTTTTCCAGTGGAAATTTTTTTGGGAAAAAAGGAAATCTTGAGAGGTAGTCCTCCTTTCTTGTTTTTTGCTGAAATGATCGGAAAATCCTGTACCATCTGCTGCATCCTACCAGTGCAATGCTCCTTGATGAATTAATTAAAGGCCATGTTTGTAAATCGTCAGTACCCAGTCTCCTCAAGAAAGAAAAAGCAACTCTGTGTAAAAGGAACATGCTCTTTCCCTTCCGTTTTGATTGAGGACAATTTGTTCTGTTCCTTTCAACAGGAAATTCAACCCAGTTTTTCCATTCAAATGGAAAGCGCCCCAGATTTCCAATTTTGTGGCATGTTCTGACAATGGTTAAGTGTGTTACTTTATGGCAGTTTCAATGTTTAAAAATTTTGAAAGTTTCTGCAAGAAAAAGTATTTGCAGAGCAAAGCAGTTGCAATAAATTGGTAACCTACCTATAAATGATTTGAAGAGAGTGAAGATAACCTATCGCTGAAGCAATTTCTGCTGCATAGAATCTTGCCCTGAAATGTAAAGTAATAAAATTTAACATTCAATACTTCAATGTCAGGTTTTAATAACCACATAAACAGATTGGCTTTGACACCTTTGAACAGGATAAAAAGAGATGCTGTAGCTTATTTTGGAAACACCAAAATGATGCACAGTATTTCCTTTTACATTTACATATTATTTTTAAGGGATGATTTACAATTTTAATGAATCCGCTATTCCAACAAAGCGAAAACTTGTTGTGGCTTCTGCAAGTCAAGGGTAAAACGGCATAACTATAACAAGTAACAAAGTAACTCTACAGTTTTATAAAAAACACATTTTAGACTGATGAATGTATAATTTCATAACAATATTTAATTATAATATTATGTAATTATAATTGGCTTAATTAAGCTGTAGTGTTCTCCCAGCCATTAATATAATTAAATTATTTGTATTTTTTCTTTCTTTTTGCTTTTCTTTTTCCGTTGTTTGTCTTCCTCCATGCATTTATTGTGCCATGGTGAAGTTTAATAAATATATAAATACTGGCACTGCCTACCTTGATTCAGGAAAATATCTCTCTCTTTGTAAATGGAAGAAAAGCTACAGTTAAAAAAAAAAAATTAACTAAAGATCAATAAAATCAGAATAAGATTAATATCATTAGCATTCCTAGTTTAATGCCCCACCCCAGCCCCTCAACACCCTTGTCCAGTGTGGGTGTGGGGAACATTTCCCTGGAATGCAAGGGGAACCTCTATTTGGGAGTACAGGAAGAACTTTCCCCAGTGTGTGGGGGAAAGGGTATTTGGGGGTGCAGGCAGAGCTTTTCTGGGTGGGGGGGGGGGGGGGGACCTTTCTAATTGTGTTTCGGAACTTCTCTGGATGTGCAAGGTGCCTCTCTGGTGTGTATGGGAAACATCTCTGTACGTACCTTTCTGGTGTGTGGGGAAACCTCTCTCCTTTCTGATGCACAGGGGGGAGGGGGGGCTCTTCAGTTGTGCAGGGGAACCTTTTCAGATGACAAGGGTTGGGGAGGGACATGTCTGGATGTACAGGAAGGACCTCTCTGGATGTCAAGGTGGGCAGAACCTCTTTGGATGTAAAGGGGGAGCCATTCAGGATGTATGCGGAAAATCTTGTAGGTGCACAAATTTAACAGAGCAGGGCAGGTTTAACCTCTCTGAATGTAAAGGAGAATCCTGCAGTGAGGGGGGGGGGGGGGGGGGGGGGTGGGGGGTAATCCAGGTGTGCAGGGGGTAGCCTATATGGGTGTTTAAAGGAACCTCTACAGCTTGCCCCTAACAACACAAATTTGCCCCATAGCCTTAGGCTTTCTATTTTATAACTTATTTATCATATGATGATTGACCATGTACCTACCTCCCCTCCATTTACATAGTCCAACACGAAGTACAGCTTATCCCGTGTTTGGAAGGAGTAGTGAAGACCCTTTGGTAAAATAAAACAAAGCACTGTAACTGCTGCTACCAAATAAATGCTGGGGCATTTATTTAAAACTCGGACTGTCATGAACCCAGCATTTATACAAGGCCTGGGGTTTATAAAACAGGGGTAATAAAAATGATGAAAAATTGTTTTTCATCATTTTACATAATCACAATTTATGTCTTTCATTACTAAATTCCTGGAATTTCTTGTTTCAAAATTGAATTGATCAAAATGTTCTTAAAATCTTGATGGAAACAAGAAAAAGAAGTGCCAAAGAGTCACTAAACTGTAAGACACAAGGCTAACCATCACCACTAGCACAAAGATACATAGCCAATAGTGTGATGGTTAGCTTTGTGTTAGAGTTAACTAGGGTTAGTTAGCAACACAAATACTTAAATAATTGCAGTAATTTTTGACCACCAAACTTACCACTAAAAAGGGATGTTTAATATTCTTCAACAAAACATTCCGTTCTGCCATGATATGCTTTGCCTAAAAAACAGCATAATGTATTCCATTTAGTTCCTCATCTAAACTGACCATGGCCCAAGGTAGCCAGCATAGCACCAGAAATGATTCCGTCAGGCTTATACTTCATTTATCAGTATTAATGTATTATTCTGTCAAGCTTTTAACTTACGATAGTTTAAGTATATTATCAATTTTTATTAGACATCACAAGTCTTTTAACATAGTTTATTTTGAATAGTTGTAAGCAGCGTCTTAGAACTTTTGTATAATGTGCCATACAAGTGTAATTAATTAATTAAATGATCATGCATACACTGTATAATTTTGCACCTCTTTCCTCTTTCTTATGACAGCTTTGTTGAGAACTTTGATGGCATAGAATTTATCCTCTGCTTTGTTCTTGGAAAGAAAAACCTATCAAGAAATAATATTATTTAGAATGAATAATGCCAACAAATTTTGGAATGTATTTTCTCATACTCATACTCATACTCATTTTTTCTTTGGACAAATCTGTCCAAGCGGGGAAAGGTGCAATGAGGTTAACCCTATGTGAAGCACCAACCTGTGAAACAAGGCCAGACCACTACACCGGGAACTCCGTGACCTGCTCTTTACGACAAGTGTGTGGCTTCTTTAACATCCCCCGCTAACCATATAACAATGAAGATGGAGGAGACAGGGCCTACGATTTTTTGTCCTTATCCGAGAAAACTAGAACATCTAACCATTTGCAGATACCATTGCAAAGGCAGCATGTTCTCCTCAGCAGGCTTTTAGCCAAAAATTGAAAAGTGGGCGTCCTGAAGATATTTCCCGTCATAATTTTTTAAAGGATTAGGTGCAATTTTCATGAATTTCTTCAAAAAGTGGGCGTCCATAGGACGCCTGGACACCCTGCTGACTAAAAGCTTGCTCCTCAGTTATTTTAAGACCCTGAGTGTTGGTCCGGTCTGGGGCTCGAACCTGAGACCTCCCGCACAGCAGTCCGGCGCTCTACCAACTGGGCTACCGGTCGGCGGTCTGATTGCATTTAACCAGCTGTCACTAACATGTACATGCTTTACTAACCTTTCCAAAGCTTCCCTTTCCTATGACCTTCAGGAACAGAAAATCACTGGGTTTTGCTCTAAAGAAAACAACCAAAAATATTATGCTAAATGTCTCCACAGATGAATTTCCACAGACATGCAGTTCTAAAACATGACACATACCAGATAAAGTGAATGTTCTGAGTCATAACAAGGAAGGAAGGAAGGAAGGAAGGAAGGAAGGAAGGAAGGAAGGAAGGAAGGAAGGAAGGAAGGAAGGAAGGAAGGAAGGAAGATTAGTAACTTTCAGGAGGGTTGTTTCCATTGGGAATTGCTAACAAAGTCTTTAATGTTATTTTCATGGGGTGGGGGTGGGGCATTACTTTCAGAATACTGTTTTTTTTTTCTTTTTAAGAATTTTGTGTTACATAAGACTGTACCTCATAGCTAGCCAACTGAACTTATTATTTCTTTATTTACGTCAACTGGGAATTTAAAAGTTGTACTCACTTTGGATTATTTGTATCTCCTAAATCAATCCCATCCATATCCTTACCCTACCAACAACAACAACAGCAACAAAAAATAATAATTAATATGCGAAGTCAAATAAAAGAGTGTTGGGTCACTCATACACATATTGTGACAATCTGAAAGTACATGTAGAAGCTATCTAAAATAATGGGCTTATGACGGAAAATGTCATAAGGGAGGTTGGTGCCCTTGTTTAACTGTATTTTTTTAAGCTGAAACACTGAGATATGATTTAATAATCATGGGCAATTGCTAGAAAATTTCAAATATATTAAAAAACACAAGGATCTGGCACCTCTGTTGGTGTTCAACATGCTTTCGGATTACTAACAAATATCCAGTAAGAACAGTGGTGCAACTTCAGTAGCGTCAAATGTTGCATCCCACAACCTTCCTACAACAACCACATGTCTACAACGGCCAGTAAACTCTCTAACTTTCTCCCCGCCAGGGGTGTAGCTAGGATTTTTCAAAGGGGGGATGGGGGAGGGCTCACACTGTGTCACACCCAGGGTATTTACCAGATTGTCATGTTGACATCCACACTGTATTTTAGAAAAATTATCTCCCCCCCCCCCCTCCCCCCCAGCTACGTCCCCAACCAAGGTGAGGACCTCTTAGGTTAAATTCTGCCGAGAAACATGGTGTCGAAACAGCGACATCAGTGAAATGAAATGACCACAAATGACCAGAAGATTCTGTGAAATTGCGAACTGGCATGGTAATGAACAAAACTCAAACAATGACATGCAAACCTCGCAAAATCAGACAAGATTTGACATTTAGACTAGGGACATATGCACATTTCCCCAAACAGAGATTCCAGAGTGGCTGTTGCAAGGAGGTTTGAATTAACTTGATAAGTCACCTGAGCATCAGACTCATCGACTCCTGGCTGGTCGTCATCATCATTAGTTTCTGCATTCTTAGGATTATCAAGTGAAAAGAATTCTCTCACATCTGGACTGTAAATCACAAAAATAATATCAGTACAGTATCAGTGAGACCACAATCTCACGATCTCATAATCTCTTAATGCAGCGTTCCAGTTTAAACTTGTATTCCTAACATGTGCATTAGTGCACATAACTTTGCATAAATGAAAGTTGAATGTAATGTTTAATTGTCCACATTTTCGCAAAAGAAATTGAACAACATGTTGACAAAAGACTGACAGAAAAATTTGAAACTTGAAAGGAAAATAACATTTCATTATTGGGACTGAGTTACAAAACTATGCATAAAAAACCTGTAATCTAGGCTCCAATAGAGTTCTAAGATTGCTCAAGGCACCAATGCATGGCATTCCCATAGAAAACAGTACATTCCAAGACTGTGCAGTGCTACTTTTTAATCCGTTACTGAATGAATTAAGGCATGAAACAGTGTTTTCTGTTTAAGTAATGTTCCACATAAGAACGATAGCAAACTTCATTGTTCTGCAGCATTGGCTCTTTCCCACATAGAATATCTTTGATTTCAAGAATAGAGGAGGAGCTGATGGTTAATAATTATATTTCATTATAAAAATAAAAATCCATTTGTGTCAAATAAATTTTAGGAAATGTTCGTGCTTAACCAATCAGAATAGCAGAAGACAATAGCTAATAATTTTGCTTCTTTGATGAAGTTCCCCAAATACAATATCTTTTAAAAATTGCATGTTGTGTGATTGGGTCTCAAATTACTTGAAACCTTAAAAGAATTAGACAAAATGCACCTTGAACCTTAACTTTTTAACGGTTTTTGAGTCTAAGCCAATGAGATCACTAGTTGTAACAATGAAAAAAGTTGACATTCCATCCTGCATTGACATTCCATTGCCGTTCAGCGCTATCCTTCTTTTATTGAGAATTGCCATGAATGTAAATTTTTAGAATTAAGTTTTACAAATGTATTATTATTATTATCATTATTATTATTATTATTATTATTATTACATGAACATGTATAAGAGTTCAATATTTAGCTAAAATCAATTTAAACTGTCTTATTTTGAGCATTATTGCCCTTCAATTTACCCAGAGATTAAGTTCCAACCTCCTATCTACCAGATTTCTTCCCTAAAAACCACATTACAACAGGAATGACTTACTGTTCAATGGCTTTAGGATGGCTAAAGATCTTCAGTGTGACATCATTGAGACCCTCTCGCCTCATCTTGATGAACTCTATTAAACAGGATAAAATCGCTTTTCATCTTCAAAACAGAGAATTAGAATTTTTAAAATATGTAAGGTTGCTGTAGACATCAATGAAAGCAAAGTCCGTCTCTGGGCTCAGTCACGGCTGTCAATAAAGGCGACACAGTGTTGGAAATAATTAACAGTTGGTCATTGGACATTTTCCAATCAAACTCCTAAAATATCAGACTAATTTTATATCATGTACAGACATGGTGTCCAAGTACAAAAATTGCTTAGCTTTTGTCTTTAAGTCTTGTTAAGCTATTGCATTTGATTCCAAAAACATTAAAAAATAGAATTTATGCTGTTTGTACCATCTACGGGTATTTTGGTGTAAAAGGCTCTCTCAAATCAAGAAATCAGAAAAGGCCATGTGATTTGAAATGGCCCTTGAAACAGAAATGCAAGTCATGTACAAATTGTAAGCTAATGGTGGTGTCTCAGGGAAAATAAAAAATGGCAGATCCTTCACCAATTTAGTTAAATGTTTAATCAAAATATATGTTTGAAAGGACATGTCCTTCTAAAACCCCATTTACACGCGCTAAAAACTCGGCACGGCACCCTAAATATTCGGCACGGTACTAATGGTTTTTGGGCACGGCACTCCCAATTATCTACGTGTAAACGTGTCGGACCCAAACACAATGTGGCACTGGTGCCCAAAATTTTAGGGGTGCCGAGACTACCTCCAGGACACAGGTAAAAGAAGGCACCGTGCCAAAAATGTTCGATTTCTAATAATTTTGAACGAATTTTAAGCCGTCACGCATGCGGAGCATTGTAATTTCAAAATGGCGGACGATACACACACTTCATGCAGACAGACCGATACGATTATACGTGTAGGAAATCAAATGAACTACTTGTGCATTTCGTTATTTATGGGCACGGGTGATGTTTTGAAATTTTGAAATGAAACGCTTCCATTATTTTTAACCAATCAATAACAACCTTTTGACAGGTAAACCATGCCTGAAATCTAAAAATTGATCACATCGTCCACATCATTTAAAGAAATATTTAAGCTTGAAGTTCCAAGCTTTTTAAGTAAGTGCAAGTGGTTCGCAGCTTTCTTACAACCAGTAAATTTGCACTCTACAATCTAATTATGCATTCGTCATTGGCCAATTCATAAACTGTATATTTTGCTGAGTATATTATAAGAAACGTTACGATACAGACGATACATTCCTTTCAGATAACGTTGATGTCCTTCCTGTTGTTATAGGCGCCGATTTCTAATCAATAACCGTTAAACAGTGACAATAATTTCATTTCCCGCCATTTTCCGGGGAAATACAGGCAAAAATTAGGGGTGCCAATACAGAAGTTGGTACCGTGCCCATTTGAGAGAAATTCCACTATTTTGTTCGTGTAAACTGGGAGTGCCGTGCTTAAATAGTTTGGGCACAGTACCGAAATTTGGGGGTGCCGTGCCGATTTTTTTCCGCGTGTAAATGGGGCTTAAGTAAGAAAAATTATTTCCAGCACTGACGTGTGGGTGAAATCAGCACTATCATTTGGCCTGAAACTGTCATGTGCTTTTGGTGACTTTCATTAGCTCTCAAACAGCTTGAATCCACTCAAATGATCATGATTGCAGCTGATTAGAATTTAATCTCTCACTCTTATTTACAAGTCTCTAACTCTCAGGCACTCTCATGGTCTCTCGGCATTATCAAAGGATTTGAACGCTTATCAACACCCTTTGATTCTCATATCCATTTGGCCCAGGTTTAAGAATTGAAAAAGAAAGTTATAAACAATTTACTTAGTAAACAAAATAGTAATATGAATTTTCTATAATTTTGATAATGTAATTTTTCTTTTCAAGAATTTTTAGTATGATATACATATGTGCTCTTTCAATATGTTTTTAACTTATATATATCAAATTATTATTACTTTTATTTAAGGAAATTTAATGTGTTGACTAGATTACTTTATAGAGGGCCACAGGGTCATCAGCTGTACTTTAACTGTTATGTGCTACCCTCTTAAAATAAAGTCATTAAAGTTAAAGTTAAAGTTAAAGAATTACAATAATTGCATTGATCTTAAAACCTGTATAACAAAACTTGTTGCTTTGTCAATAAATTTTACCTACAACAATCAATGTCACCTGTAACATTGCCATATCATGGAGTCTTCTAACATGTAATCAGTGTTACAGGTGATGGCCCTTAAGGACATTCCTGCCATTGGTTAATCTTTGGTTTCTGCAAATTTTTGCATGTTGAGTAGTTACACTGCTATTGTACAGTAAATTCCTATGGTGATATTGATTTTTCAGAAATATTTTAAACTGAGCTTTGTTAAATGCATGTTGTCATTGTTTTGGTACAAATTAGCTTACCAGGGTCAAAGTTGTTTCCAAGCAATCTTTTGCCAGGCAGTTTTAAGTGCAATTCAGGATGAAGTTTTTTGAGCTACACAGACAAACAGAAAAATCTATGTTAACTGAATAAATGTAGAGTATATAATCTTGATGTATGCTTCCTATTGGTGAACACTCCAATAAAATTAATATGAAGCTTATAATTATTTTGTAGAGGTGCAGTGATGTAGTGGTTTGTGCGTTGGACTTCAGATCTGAAGATTAATGGTTTAAGGGCTGTTCTCGTCATGTTGTTTCCTTCAGTCCTTGGGCTAGTGAGGTTTAAAATTTACTAGCCAACAGGCATCACCTGATAACCAGCTGTGCATACATCAAAATTATAAATATAAGCCCTGAAGGAAAACAAAATAGCCAAGAGTGTTTATTTTAATTTTCAATTTCATTTTTTCCTTTTAACCTAAAAACAACACAAAATGTGTGCATAGTGACCAAAGTACACTGTAGCTTATGCTTTCAAGTTGGTAACTGCAGCATGTAGGTTAATTGGCAGCTACAGTAATTAAATAAATAATTATAATAAAATAAGTTACGTAATATATCAAACACGAGGAACAACGAAAAACGAAAAACGACCACTTCAAGGTGTTTGGAAATCTGATGAAACACTGTTTCGAGTGTTTGATATAGCTTCTCAAACTGATCGTTAAATGCGGAGAAAACGAAGGAATAAAATCGCCAAAATCTATGCAAATTAAGAAACGATTCCAAAACCTCCTTCACGGTAGTGATTTCCTTTGTGTTCTCGTCATGAATTATTAATGAGTTTGAGAATACTTAATTGCAATATTAATTCTCAGCACAATAATTATAAATAATTACAAAAAAAGAAAAAAGTTAAAGTATTATTGCTTAAAAGTAGAGGATAATACAGAGGGGGATTATCAGACAAAAACTATCACTCTACCTTATCACACAACTGATGAAATTCATTATATCTTCTAAAGATAAAGTAACTCCTTCCATCAGGAAGTTTTACCAGAACCTTGTACACCTGGGGAAATATAACAAAATCAAAAGGTTATTTGAGATCTCTAAGTTAAACAATAACATGATGCAGAAGAAACACGTTTCACTGTTTGATGCATTTTACTTGTTTATTTTATTTATTTATTTATTATTATTATTATTATTTTTAATTAATTATTTATTTATTATTTACCTGATTTTACTAATAATTTGTGTTTGCTAAATTTGATTGTAAATTATACAACCTGCCTTGATTAGCTTTGCTATATGCAGGTTGTATATTTCTTTAATTTGTTAAATTTAAACTATTGAAATAAAATGATGATGAAATGATAAAAATGAAATGGAAGTCCTGTCTGGGTTGTCAAAAGTAGCCATCACCACCTCCTTTGTAAAATTGGCTAGCTAGTTCTTCAGAGAAGATGGCATTTAAAAAAAATGTCCGGTTACTTTCCAACATCTACTTCACACTTTTCTGTCAACCCTGCTTGTGTCCAGTGTGTCTAGGATCAACCTTGTTGCTTGTGACGTTGTTGGTTTCACAGCCTTCTAAATGGGACTACTGTGTTAACCCTGTACCCCCTAAGAGTGATCAGCATCAAATTTCTCCTTGTAATATCAATGCCTTATCAATCAAAAAGGTCATGAGAATTAACGACATGATCACACAAGATGAATTCTCTTGATATCCAAACAATTTCTCCCCACTACTTCTATAGGAAATGTATAGGGACAAGAAATGAGAATTTAAATTTTGATGTTAGGGCTTAAAGGGTTAATAACACCATGACTGTGTACACAATACCCCTCCCTGGTCAAGATTTTGCAAAATCTGATAAAATCCTTGGAGAGAATGAAGGGTGGGGTGGGGGGATTTAACCTGTGACAAAAGTAGGCTAGGACTAAGGTGCTATTCCGAAGATGGTGGACAATTTTTGTTACACTGCAGAACATTATTTTTGCAAGTAAGCAAGTAAAGAAAGGGGCCTTTTAGAGAATAAGAAGTACAGTCAAAGCAGTCACCCTCAGGAAATAGCCAACTGACCGCGTAACAGAGGTTGACAGCATAACAGCATTGTTCTAAAATTTAGTATGTAATATGGTAAAATTGAACTAGAATGCAAAATTGATATCATGATGTACAAACATGTATGAACAGCAACAGTGACACAAAATAATGATAAACAGAAATTAAGTAATTGCATGTTCAAGGAAGTTTGTGCCTGGCTATCGCATTTTATAATGTTGTTCGTAAGGCAAGTCTTTGTTCTAAAAGACATCATCATCAACAGTTTTGCCATCACATTCAACACAAAATAAAAAAAATGCTTTGGTTGTCTGTGACTAAGGCCATGTAGCTTAATTTTGTTAAACTAGTCAGTCGCTTTGTTTAAACCGATGAGAGTTTTTAGTGACCATAAAACTAGGTGACCATTTAATAAGGTGAAATACAATAAAATTAGCCAATTGGGAAGTCTAAACAGTGACCACGTACGCTTAATAGAGGTGACTACTTAAAAAAGGTCAAGTTTACAGTAAGTATGGCGAGCGATTTCCAGGGATTTGTCAAGTGTCTGCTTGATAGAGGTCGAGACTGCTTAAGGACATTAGCGTGAAAATCTTCTAACATTGATTTTTTATAAAACTTTTGCTACAGCTAGGCTATGAGTTACTTGTGTCAGAAATGCAAAAAAATGAGGGGGTCACCGACTTCGTTTCTGAGATAAGCTACTCTGAAAGGTGACCCTAATTTTGAGAAATTGGTCTTCCTTTCTGGATACGACCCCAATGTCTGTTAGTCTAAAAATATTGCAGATGAATCTCTAAAATGCAACTTTCTTTCCCAAATTTTATGCGATTATGTCTATTCAGCAAATTCATTCAACTGGTGACATTAATTGAAGTAAATTTCATCTTTAAACGACAGCATTTGCAAACTCTGACAGCCGCAAGTTGGCAGGATTCGATGGCGCGTGGGTAGGAAAATGGAAAAATTTTAAACTTCCTACATTGACTTTTTGTTCATTTTTTCACAGTCTGTCGAGAATTGGCAAAGAAAATTATCTATGAAAACAAAATTGGGGGTCGCCACCCATCCAAGCGAGTTAAATCTAAGCAAAGTAAACGCAGATTTCTTCTCTTGCGCGCGCGCTCGTGCATGACGTAGCATGGCGTTGCGACATGAATTGCATGCGCAGTAAGGATGCACATAAACAATTAGCGCGAACGTCCTTAACAGAGGATTTGACTGTATTCCTGTTGGGAATATACTTAGTCACTGTTAAGGTGCTTTTTACTGATTCATTCTGATGAAAAGAAATGTTTGTATATGTCAAAGAAGAATAAATATTTTAAAAACAAAAGAAGCAAAATTTATTCATTTCCTTGAAAAACCCATCAATTCTTTACACATTTCAAACCTTGAGAAAACGTTTAGTTCATTTTAGAATCCAGATTGAACTTTTAAGTTCATTTTAGGATTCAGATATGTAAAACATGATTACTTTTATATGACCTCAAAACAATTTTATTTCTTAGTGTTAAGTTCTGTTTGATTTTAAAATTTGTGTGACCTATCAGTTCTGACAGAGGCGTTTATATAAATGCACCTAAAGCAGATCTGCCAATTAGGGAATGAAAACATGATGGCTGCTACCGAAATAAGTAGTCAATAAATGCAAAACAGATGGATTCTTGGTCAATAAAGCGTAGAAAATGACTTTCCAAAACCATAGTCCCTTAAGATGTGTTTTTAAGGATACAAAGGCAGCTAAATAAAGTACAAATCACCAAGTTAATTAGTGATCAGCTTATTGTTAAGCTCCGCTCATGTACAAACTGTGCTAGTTATAAATTAACAAACAGCAAGAACTCAACTGCGCAACTTAAGTATTCAGCAGCGAGTTATATTGGCAAAAAATAGTACCTACATCATCGAATTTTAATGAATGGATACCTTTGGGCAATTAAGGCTCAAAATGACACCAGAAACATGGATTATTAAAACTAGCTAGGTGAAAAGCTCGTAAACATGAACGCATATAGTAGCGTCATTGAAGCGTTCTTGTTGTTATAAAACGTAAGCTTACATGCATGTAGCATGCAAGTACAATGTTAAAAAGAAAACAGAACAAAGATATTAAGCCCGCTTTTCACTTCAAATTCCATACGAAATAGATTTTGTAGGTATAATACTGCGGCGATACGCCTACGGAACTTGAAATTTGATCGCGCCGCTTGCAGGCACAGAGCAGAAAGATCTTCGTCCACATCTCTTCCCTCCTCGAATTTTCTTATGGACGATTTAACAAACGTTGCTGCTTTTCGCAGAAACTGCCAACCTTAGTCAACAGATTCACGCGGCGTATTGTGTTATAATCCTTTTCTAACTGTTTGTTTTCATTTCGGAATAATCGGCGGCAAGCAGAGCACAGCAATTGGCCATATTCTACGTGTACTCTAAAAAGGCAAATTGCTGCTGAAACTCACAGACACACATACACAGTGTGACAGATTAAGAGTAAATCTTACCGTGAAACGCTTTGATTTCTCGGAGCTTAACGTTTCTGAGTCAGGTACCGTTACATCTATCTGCTTGGACATCGCATTTGCTGGAAAGCGATGACGCCCGCCCGCTCAAAATGATCCGAAGACTTCGTGACAGATGGCAATGCAGGGTTTACTCGAGGGGAAGATCGCGGCCGTCGGATCTATCGAGTTGTTCTTGAGCGAAAGCTCGTGGGAAGCTATATATAAAACTTCTCAAATTGTACAGCCCACGCCAGCCAAGTTCACTGCTGGACTTATAATGAGCGTATGCGGAACAATGCTCGTAATACAAAGTACTGCTACCCTGGGAATATACTTATGAATGCAAAATTCCAATAGGACTTGTTAACTGACCCTGGAGACTGGGGTCAAAACCTTGTGTTTTGTCACGACGTAAAAACAGCGCAAGAGAATTTCCATTTTGGTCAGCTGTTAAAGAAAAATATAATCCGGAAATATTTGACTAGCTGTTTATATACACAGTTTTTTTTTTTGTCATTGGATATTTTAATTTTGCTATGCCTGATGGAAGAACGAAGCAAAAAATAAAATAAGGTGACGAAAAGAAATTTCCAAGTTTAATTTTTCTCACTGAGACAGGCCGGATAGATGTATAAGTTAAATGTTATATTTGATATCATAAATGCGTGTTTTGTCTATAAAATCGTGGGAAAAGACGGATAACCTTTTCCGAACGACTTTTTATCTTTTTGTTTTCATCATCCGACAATCTTTGATGCATGAAAAGTCAATATTTTTCAAAACATTCTTCGAAAAATTTTTTACACATGTGAACATGAGATAAAAGGCTTCCTGTAAAAATAAACTTGCTTTTGTTAGCAACTGGCAAACAACCATCATAGATAGAATTACAGCAGCTTAAAAGCTAAAAACGGAAGAAATAAAATATAGTTTCTTTAATTATTCACAAAATTCAACTCCCACATGACCACTGTGGGTAATTTCCGGACTCAAGGTGAAAATCTGTGTAGTTTGTGTACATAAAATTTATAAAATGTTGTTGTGGGAAGTGAATATCAATCTTGAGCCGACGCAAACCAAGGTAATACTGATTCCGCAATCATTAATTAACAAGTGCCATTTTACTCTCTGAAAGGGAGGTGAATACCGGACGATATTGGCGACAACTCGAGCAAGTATAATTCTTTTGCCGCGGGAGTTTATGTTAACAAACAAAAACTGCTTTACAATTTACTACACGGAGTTCCAGCTATTTTCAGACATGTTTTAACTCTATCGTATTAAATGGTGTGGGGGGAGAGGAAGGGGCGGAGTGAGGACCCGCAGTGAATAGGGGGGACCGGAGTAAAAATGTTAGCGACTGTGGGGCGGGCCCTTCCCGTGGATCCACCTCTGTTTAATTGAAGACAGAAAGACGGTTTGCCATACATATATTTGATGGCCGGAAGTTGTTCCAAGGCGATTACTAAATTGTAAATGAAGGGTTTTTCATGTTATACTGTATGTTATGGTACAAGGTTTTGGTAGGGATCACTTATTTTTAGAGTTAAAATTGATACATTGACTTGTAAGAGATAAGTAAGCCCACTCTGGAAGTAACCTGGGGTAAAATTATCAAGCCGGGTTTTATACGTAGTGATTTACAACGATCCAACAATAACTTTACCTCCTCTTTCTCTAACAGAGCGATATCAGTGCACCATGCACCGCGAATGCATTCAAGGCACGTTTCGTGGCAAGCTCTGTGGCAGGTAATATTTATGCGGTGAGGTAAATATCCACCACTTTTCTTCGGCAGTGAGGTGAATAATTGCTTTAGTATGTACCAAACCAGTGGATAACCAGCCCAAAATATTTACATGATTTCTGACAAATGGGGAAAAAACTCGTGTGCGAAATCCAGAACAACCCTGGAGGTGAACAGCAAATGCTATCCCGAGTTTAAGTAGCAAATCAGAGCGCGAAAAAAAAAAAACTATCCTTTGGTTTGGTATTTACTAATTTGCGTTATACGTAGATTGGCACTGGTGCAAATATTCCCGATGTTCATAACTTCTTCTCCTTACTTCTGGTCCCGGAGGAAGGAAATGATACTAGGAATTTGTGGTGGTGTTTGCAGACCTTGTCCTGTATCTTAAAGACGGGCACGAAGTCTGCGTTAAGACAAGAGCCTTAATCGGGGAAAGAAACCGCAACTCTTTGTCATTTCTTTAGAGCTGCCTGTCCCCATTTCAAGGACAATTTGTGCTTCTTTTTAGCACAAATTGCGCCATCGCACAATTTGATTATGATTCATACGATGCCAGTTTCTATTCTGTTGGGTTCTGTCCAGTAGAGTTAAAAATATATTTTTGTCTATTTGTGAAACTTTTAGCGTCGACGCAAAAACTTCATTTACAATGAAATTTTCCATATTATAAGGTAGTATTGGGCGCTCTTTCATTGCGTCAAGTGTGGCGCAAATGTGTGCTAAAAATAGCCAGTACAGTTCACATGGGTTTGTGTGGCCCCACGGCTTACATCGGAAACATCATGAGTTGACCGGCGCCAAAACTCAAATGAGTAGGAAAGGGGCATAAACACCCGTGTAAATGACAATCTTGGCGAAATTTCGAGGACGCGCGCGCGAGGGACACGCGTGCGAAAGGGAGAGCTTGTCTCCCTATCACTAAAGGCAACCCAAACCTGTTTGATTTTTTCTGTCCTATACATTCGAACCTCCACTAATGACACAAATGACCACCTCTCTACAACGGCCATACTTTCTTATAAATAGAGAAAACAACTAATAAAACAAGGCTGACTTTTACAGCTGGGAATATATATAAACCCAGCTGTGAAGTCAGCCTTGCTTTATTAGTTGTTTCAAACTTATTCACATCAAACTTTGCCGACTAGATCCACCGGGATTCGGCGCATTTTGTATTGCCTTTGCCGTTTGCCCTCGAAGACTTGACAAGTGTTCCATACTTTCCTGTATTGGACCGTCTAATCGTACCTACCTCTCCATAACAGCGGCCTTTGCGAACAACAGCAAGAAATATATATCTGTTCGATGGTGGCTGTTGTAGAAAGGTTCCACTGCCACTGCCACTGCCACTGTGCGGCACAAGATTTGATTCAATCTCTGAGTGACCACTCCGCCCCGGAGGCTAAGCGACCAGCCACCATGAACGACCGACCCATAAGTAAGTCCGTTTGAAACATTTCTCAGACAAACACTGTATTGTGACAAACACTGTATCCACGGTTGCATTTTGGCTTTCAGTTTGGGCTCTATCATGCCGCTGTTGCGTTAAATGTTCTACGTAGTATCAGCTTTGCTTTATACTTTATTTGTTTCCTTAAGGTAATTCCCTGGAAAAAGAATCTGTCATAGATTTGTAATGAAACTTGGCACAAATATTGAACAAGTCATGAAGGTTCCAAAATTGCAACAAAAATGAGGGGTCACCGTGCTCGTTTTAGTGGTATACTGCTGACGAATACAGTGTTTAAAGGCATTTTCAGGCAATAACCGCGTGAAGCTAATATGCTCAATATTTCCACTGCATATTGATATTTCGCGTATAAGTTGACTTTATACATATGTATAATCGTCTGTATCATAGAAAACGTGTCCAAAAAGCTTCAAATTTACTGAACACTCGAACAGTAGACGGTTGCTTGGTGTGCGGTCCTCTACCCAAAATGGCTTTCTTCGTAGGATTTCTATAAACTGTGCAAAATCTGATCATAGATTTTTGCTCACTTTTTAAATTTGCGTTGGGAACACTGTCCTGATTGAATTTATGCAGTATAAAATGGGGGCCACCGTGCTCGATTTTGCGCTAGCGCTCACAGAGTCCTTTTCTATCGTGGGAAAGGCCGGCTTTCCTCACAAAAGCCGCCATTTTTTTCAATCTGATGTCGCAATGTTTATGCGCAGTAGCGATGCGCAGTGCAAAACAAGGAAATCACCTTAATTATTCCGTGAGAGTTCGCTTACGAGAGTCAACTGTATTTCAGACCTTCGGGCCAAATTGGCAAAATCGATATCGTATACAAGACCCCTGGGCTCTGTCGCGCAGTAAATTTGCAATAGAGCGGTTTTCAATTGAGTGTCGTTAATTCAATACCAAATTAGCAATTATTATGGCCAATGAACCAATCAGAGTTCGATGCAAAGACATGTCGCCGGCACCAAGCGCGGGAAAGCGAATGCGAGCAAGTCACGATAGGTTTTGGTTCAGTACTTCTGATTGGTTGAGAAAGTGACGCTTATTAGCTAATCACAAAGCGTAGCAATGTCACTCAGTTGAAACCTGCTCTATTCAGACAGAGAAATAGTTTTGCTGTCTATATTCGCGTTGTTCTTCAGATCTTGTCACAAGAATGCAAAGTATTCTAGCACAAATACCAACCAGTTTGATGAAGAACTTTTATTTATGTCCATGCACTATAACACGTACAGATAAAAACCGGGCCTCAAAAAAACATATTTGTAATTAATCAATTGTTTTCCAAATATGGAGAAAGATAAAGCGAGGGGGGAAATATTCTCATTTTTCTCAGAATTTTTTTTCTGCCTTCTTCCGCACATAACTGGAAGCAGTGAATCGGCGTTGCGCGCTATAAAGACGTCATTATTACATGTGATAAACTAATACATAAATACAGAAAACTTTGTACACTCTGTCAACTATAATGGATAAATTTGTACTGAACCACATCATCATTATCAATAAATTAAATCTAAAGAACATCTTTTCAATCATCATTGAATGATTTGATCCTAAAAAGCACCGAATTACAGATGTTCTGCCCATGAAGCATCATACAGTCACTTCCACAAAAGATGAAAATGCAAAGATATTGCTCCTAGTCATTTTGCAGTGACGGAGAGGAGGGGGTTGGGGGTCACCCCACCCTCCCCCCCCCTCTCCCCAATTCACTTCCCCCTTATTAACTTTGGGCCCCACCCTTTTATGATGGAGTCCAGATCCGCCACTTTTTTGTACGATTTCACAAGTGTATGACTAATATTGGAGCTCTTTTCATTTCACTTACCCAACGGCCTTTATAAGGAGCTAAGGTCATGCTGTTTTAGTTACATTTTGAGTCACATTTAATGAAGTTTCCACGTTACGGGTCTGTAGATAAAATCCTTAAATTAAGAGTAGTATTTGACTGTGGTACTGTTTATTATGCTGTACAAGGTGGTTCTTACTTTTGAGTCTCTAGATAAAATCCTAATGTGTAAACCGAGCAGGACTATAGTGTGATATGTTTATTATGCTGTACAAGGTGGTTTAGTTTTTAAGCCTCAGGCTGTGAATGAAATCCTAAAAGGGTTTTCTACTGAGTAATTACTTTCTTGTAACTTTAATTTTGGTCCTTCTTTAATTTTAACTGTTTGAATGCGTCAGAATCATTTTGCGTCAAAGCAATTTTTGAAAGTTACGAATAACTATTCTCCTGTTCTGCAATAAGTTGCAGTTTTGTGTAGAGTATCTAAAAGACGTCTGCTTTGCATTGTGATCAATTAAATTGCAATATTTTAAATAGAAACATAATGCCTTGTCTCAACAAACGTCTCTTCTTGGCAAGCCGCCGACACACGAGCGTTTTGCGGTTGACACAGACGAAGCTACCCTGTTATGCGTGCCAGTGTGTAGTGCAAATCGTACGTTTAACCCGTCTTAAGTCCAGGCTAACAAGAAAAGAGAGTTGACGGGAACTGAAGAGAGCTCGAACTCTTTGATAGCGCACGAGAGTTAAAAGCCAATGTGAATGTTAAAATTCCCAACGTTGAGAGCACTTAACTCTTCGGGAGCGCGCGAAAATCGCCTAGAGCAGATGAGAGTTTCAAGCCAAATGAGCGCACGAGTTTCAATTCGCGTCAATTAACTCCCAATATCCCGCGAAAATTTCAACTATTTGAATTCCTCTCTCTCTTTTTCCACGTGGCTCCATGTCCGATTTCACCTCGGGTTCGGCGCAACAATTCTCGCGAATTCCATGTTTATAACTGGGTTAAGAAATAAATCATGAAACAATGTCTTACGCCGGGGGAGGGGAGGGGAGGGGAGGGGACTCCCATATAAAAATGCCGGACAGAGGTGCTCATCGTACATTTTGCGGGGTCTAAATTTGTAGATTGGTACCGCTTAAGGCTGGTTTTCACTGGCGACGGAGTCGGAGTCGTAAGAGCGCTTCCGACCTAGTGAAAATCGAAAATCGGAGTCGTAAGCGGAGTCATAAGCTCGACGGAAACGGAGTCGGAAGAATCAGAACGGTTCCATTTTCTTCCGATTCCGTCGGTTTGATTTTTACTAGATCGTAACGCTCTGGGCTTCTGATTACGATTCCGAATCCGACTCCGACTCCGTCGTTAGTGAAAACCAGCCTTTAGGGTGCAAAATCCTAAAATGACCACCGTTAGAATTATCGCGGTACCGTTTAGAATATGTCTTGTGTTGTTTAAAAATCCTTTTGAGCTACGCTCATCAAACGAGCTTCTGGTACCTTTTAGGGTGTTTTTCGAAAATTTCCGACAAGCACCCCCGCAATTTTTATATCCCCCCCCCCCCCCCCACCCCGGGACAACACGACACACCACGGGGGCAAACACCAGCTACCCGTTTCTCGAAACTCTCGAGAAGCACTTTTGTAAGTTACCGTAAAGCTTCTTTTCAAAAATAAAATATCGGAATCGCAAATATCTGCTAAGTGTAATGCTACCACGGGCCCGAAAGGTAACCTTAGTGAAAGCTCCGACAATGAATGGTGAACGTCAAGAAACGAGCCTCAGGAATCTATCCATTGACCAACCTCGTCACCAGGACCTTCTCCGTTTTCAAAATGGAGTGGGGTAGGGTGGGGCGTAAAAACCTGGAGTATTTTGTCACGTGAAACATGACGAAATGGAGTATTTTGGTAGCCATGTCCAGCGGTTTCTACGCACAGTCCGCCATTTTGAAAACGGAGAGGGCCCTGGGTACGAGGTCGACCACTGACCGCCGGTCAAGCCCAAATCACACCGTCCAGAAGGACGTCGGACACCTTATTGAGACTTCTATAACGGAGTAACTGGTTAGCTTTCAGTTGAGGTTAGGGGTAGCAGTTTATATAGTTAAATTTAGGACTAAGCAACCCGAGAAGCTAGGTGGTTCAGTGGTACGGTAGGCTATAGCTAAGGTCATAGGTTCAATCCTGAGTGGGGATTTTAGATTTTCTTTTTTCACTGAAAAAGTGTCGACATTACGTTATATAAGTCTCAACAAGGTGTCCGACGTCCTTCTGGACGGTATGATTTAGGCACAACCATGACCGCCCGACCTCCACAGGATAACCACTTGTTCTCCGTGACTCCACAGCAAACCAATAATCAATGTTGACCGCAACACACAGGACCGAAGCTAACGCATGCATTTTCGTTGTTTATCGATCACAGAGGCCTGTCAATCGTGCAGCACTTCTTCCATCGGAGCCACATAAGTAAAACCCACAAACGCGTCATCGGGGTCATCCACGCTGGCGCTCATAAATGCTGAGTCGGCAGATTTACCAACAGATCCTACATGATCAAAAACAAAAACTAATGATTAGCGGTATGTTTGCATTTGTTATTTTATAGTGTAACCTCTATTTTGGGACGACACTGAATACTCCTGATCCCGATGGTGTACCCTTAATGGATGTTCCACAGTTATCAGTAAATATGGATACACATAAGCAGGGACCGCGCAGGGGGAGGGGCTGGTAGGGCCGCGGCCCCACCACTTTTTTGCAAATCAAATACTATGATTTTATTCCTTTTTTCGATTTCAATATGAAAAAATTATTTTCAATTGTCAGCCCTCCCACTTTTCACCTTGCTCCGCGGTCCCTGATAAGGCAAAGCTGGAAGAAAAGTGGACTTAACACCGTACGCAAACATATATTAAAAGTCGTGAAGATGTTTAAACCAGTTATTCCATGTCCTGTAATGTTACGTAGTATTTGTTAATGTTGTCGGTAGTAACAGTTTTTCTCATGAAACGAGTGAAAATGTTATTGCCATTATTCCCATATAACGCTCAACAGTTATATGTTCTTTGTGTAAGTTGCTGCTGTAAAGTGTAAATAACAAATATGATGCGCGATTTGGTTCATTTGATTGTCTGCGTCTGCTGTGATTGGTTCATTTGATTGTCTGCGTCTGCTGTGATTGGTTCATTGGATTGTCTGCGTTTGCTGTGATTGGTTCATTGGATTGTCTGGGTCTGTTCTGATTGGTTCATTGGATTGTCTGTGTCTGTTGTGATTGGTTCATTGGATTGTCTGTGCCTGTTCTGATTGGTTCATTGGATTGTCTGCGTCTGCTTTGATTGGTTCATTGGATTGTCTGTGTCTCTTCTGATTGGTTCATTGGATTGTCTGTGTCTGTTCTGATTGGTTCATTGGATTGTCTGTGTCTGTTGATTGGTTAGAGTGATTACTTTGGTTTTGGTTTTACGACACTCGAGTGAAAACCGCTCTATTGTATTCCATTGTTCTGTTGTCCCCTAAATCGAGCGTGGTATCAGAGCATTGCAGCACGACCAACATACTAAAACCACCCATAGCAAGCAACCAGGAGCATTGTAAACCAAAACAAATCCAATGACGAATGCCTGTTTTCCTGCGCTTGCACCGGTTGCAAGTTTTCCCGCGTTTGGCACCGGTTACAACTTTTTCCCGCGCTCGTACGCGTATTGATTGAAAGATTTTCCCGCGCTTAGCACCGGTTGCAACTTTTTCCCGAGCTCGTACGCGTATCGATTGAAAGTTTTTCCCGCGCTTGGCACCGTTGAAAGATTTTCCCGCGCTTTTTGTTAACGCGCTCGACACCGCACTTGACAGCATTTGAAGGTTTTTACTTCGAAGTCTGTCTGGTTTGTTACGATGAGTCTATGAAAGGTTCCGTTTTCATACTCCTCACTGATTGTTCTCAAGTGCTTAGCATGTTTACACACATAAATACAACAAGGTAAACAAAAAACTCCACAAAATACCTGGTACTGGTTCCCGCACAAATTCTGGATCAAAATGTCTCAGGTCTAGCTGACCAGTCTGTTGGTAAAAAGATAAAAAAAATGTCAATTTTGAGTCACATTATCTCATCCAATATACAGCAGTAACAAGCCCCAAATTAAAATCATCCATAGGAAACTCTTGGGCGCGAAAAAAAAAGAAAAAGGTTAGGCGAGAGACTGGTTAAGAGGAAAACTACGACTGAATTGGGGGGGGGGAGGGGGGGGGGGAGGGGGGGGGGAGGGAGGCGATGAGAGAAGGAAGTGTAGTTTCGCGCTTTTCGACCATCTAGGCTTCGCACCCCACCCCACTCCGCCTATTGTTTTATTTTGTCCTTTTGCCCCAGATCCCAGAGTTGCCGGTGGGAAGGCTAGCCCCGTCGTGATAGTAACTATTCCACCATAAATTAGTTTCCATTCAAATGTGCAGAGTTCAACTTACCACTCTAGGATTGTAGGGTGGATCAATTTTTCTTTCGTATAACATATCCCAGTCAATGGTTTTAAAAAATACATGCTTCTTGATTTCTTCCTGTTAAATGGAAAAATGGTTTTAAACAATTGTAAAACAATGCGAAAAAAGGATTGCAAATAAGAACAGTTTTCAATCAAGTGTCGTAAAACCCAAACCAAAGAAATTGCAAGTAGCTGTCGCCAAGCGCAGGAAAACGCGTGCGAGCAAGTCACGATTGGGTTTGGTTTTACTTCTGATTGGTCGAGAAAGTGGCGCGAGATTTTTTAGCCAATCACAAAGCGGAGCAATGCAAAACCAAAGCAATTGCGAAATTACTATCGAGAATAGGATGCATAACTTACAAAGTCGGTCTCTCCCACGCCAAGTCTTTTTGAGCGCTCTTTTTGAAGAAGCTGAAAATAAGGAAAAACGTTTCAGCCTGTCTTTAATTGGCGAACATCATAGTACAAAAAGATACAACTTGATAGTTCAGGGCAAGACTTACTCCTTCAAGAACATTTCTTGCACTGGCCGATATGTTTGTTCTAAGACGAAGTGGTTTGTGGAGGATATTATCATACATTTCTGCTGTATCCCGACTATAAAATGGGGGCTGAAACAAAACAAAGAAAAGGTTAATGAAACATCGACAAGCTAATTGTAAAAGTAATTTGTTTAATATTTTTTTTAAAAACTCCCTTCACCGCATGCTAATAATTTTTCTTGATGTCAATCCTTTGATTGTTTATTAAGAGCGGTTTTCACTGAGTGTCGTAAAACCAAAGTTATCACAACAGATACAGACAATCCAATAAACCAATCGGAACTCGAAACAAATACATGCAACCGGCGATGAGAGCGGGAAAAGGAATTATACAATTGCTTTGGTTTTGCATTGCTACGCTTTGTGACTGGCTAAAAAATCTCGCGCCACTTTCTCGACCAATCAGAAGTAAAACCAAAACCAATCGTGACTTGTTCGCACGCGTTTTCCCGCGCTTGGCGCCGCCGACATGTAATTGCTTCGAGCTCTGATTGGTTCATTGGATTGTTTACGACTGCTATGATTGGTCAGAGTAATTACTTTGGTTTTGGTTTTACGACACTCAATTGAAAACTGCTGTAATACAGTGCAAGTCACGATTGGTTTTGGTTTTACTTCTGATTGGTTGAGAAAGTGGCGCGAGATTTTTTAGCCAATCACAAACCGTAGCAATACAAAACCAAAGCAATCGCGAAATTACTCTCGACACTTATAAAAACCGCTCTGAGGCTAATTAAATCAGCGAATGAGAGGGATTTGAGGCAGTGCAAATCTTTCTTACCAGACCATACATCATTTCATATAACACAGCACCAAGGCACCACCAGTCCACTGTTTTATCATACTCCTGTTTCCGAAGAACTTCTGGAGCTAAATACTGCATGTAATAAACACCAAAATTAGAGTTAGTTCTAAGTATTGCAATCCTGAACACGAACACTGTAAACGTCAACAACATCAACCTCGTTCCTAGGCTCTCTCTTCTTCTTGTTCCGAGTAGCGAGAGAAAGGCGGGAAGAAGAGAGATCCTGGGAACAGATTTTACGATCTTTGTAATGTGTCGCTACTGATAAAGTCACTAAAATTGTGAAAAGAAAAGAAAAGAAAAGAAAAAACAGTACAACGCCATTACAAGCGCTTTCCTAAACATTCGTCGTTGGGTGCCGCTGAAAGAACGAGAAAAATAGAGAAGAAAGGGAAGAAAAAAGAAAAGTCAAGCTTGAACGAAAAGGATGTTTCGTTTTCATGAACTTGCAAACAACGTTTGCAAGTTCGAGAGTATAGTTTGGTTGGAATTTATCTAGGCAGAGGCTAAAGGCCCTGTCACACTATTGCATATGAGAGAAACGTATGAGTTGCGTATGAAAATCCATAAAATAATTTTCATACGCGCAAAATGCCCTTGAAAATACAGCGTTTGACCAGCGTACTTGACCTATGGGTAACGTACCTCTAGCGTAACTCTCGCGTATTCAGCGTATGCCTAGCGTATGCTTAGCGTATAAACCGTAGGTCCGAATACGCACAAAATTTTTAAGCATGCTTAAAAATTTATTTCTGCCTCGCCGTATGCCAGCGTATGCCACCGTTCTTGAAATGTATACAACCTATGCCTAACGTACCCCTAGCGTATGTCAGCGTATACGAGCATATGAGTGATATTTTTCATACGCTGGCATACGCTAGTACGATACGCAATAGTGACAGGGCCATAAAAACCGGCACTAGAGACTCCAAATTGGTTTATTATCCTACCTCTGGTGTGCCGCAGAATGTTGATGTTGTCCCTGAAGGTTCTATTCCTTCTTTACAGAGTCCAAAATCTGTTAAAACTACATGACCCTGTGCACAAAATTATTAAAAGATAAATTAATACGTGACAAAATAAATATTATGAAATTGGCAAGAACGTACAGTAAACAAAAACTTACAATAATAACAAAAAATAAAAATGAATGTCAAAACTAATACCCCATTCACACCAAGTTTAAATGTCGTTTAGTTTTAAATAGGTTTAGAAAAATACCTCCTAACCCGACTTTATTGACTTTTATTGCCATTCCAGGTAGTTTGAGCCATGTACATTTAAGTAGATAGGAAATGCGGGTTTCAGCTCACAGCAGAAATACGCCCAAAAATTTACCCACCAATTCAACACATTCTCGGTTTCAGCTCACGTAACATCAATCACCCCAAAAAACCCCACACGTTTCACTTCTAATTTTTTCCCATGATTTCTCACACAACTTCACTTCTTCTTCTTTCCACACAACTTCCATTCCCTCAATTGTTCACAAACATTTCAAAGTTCCACTTCCACTCTTCTCCTACAATTCCCCACAATTCTACCAATTGCAACATGTTTCACCCATTACAACATGTTTTTAATCAATTCGAACACGTTTGAATTAGGGGGCCTCGGATCCCACCGGAATCGGTGATTATTATCTACTATTAAGGTGAAAAATCTATTTCAGAAAGCGAAGCTAGAAATCTATTCCTGAAAGAAAAATGTCTGATTCCGAAGAAGAAGAAATCGATTTCATTCCTGAACTCGTTCAGGAAACCCACACAACATGCCATACTCCCAAAAATCCCCGACTGGAACATTTCAAAGATATCATCCGAAAAAATCAGGGGAAAAATCAAATTCCACTCAAAGATCTCGAGTTTTATCAAGCACAAATTCTCTCCCAGATTCCCCGTGGCGAACTCACAAGAAAAAAAGTCAGGGATTTCGCCAAAGCTGCCAAATGGGGAAAGAAAGCAAATGACCACGCTCATGAAATCTTCAACCACATAACAGGTCACGACGGAAATGATTATGAACATCTGGAGAAATATCTCATCGACGATTTCAAATATTTTTCCCTGGCATATGACGATCTTCATCTCAACAGGAAAAAGTTTCTCAATTGCCACCAAGTTCTTTTCACCCTGTTGCAGAAGAACGGTTTCAATCCTAATGAAGATGATTTCAAACTGCTCAAACTTCCATCCAGACGGGCGGAACAAGAAAAAATAATCCAAGCCATTTTCAAAAAATGTAATTGGAATTAAAATGGATCCATTTAAAAAAATAATTTACAATGAAGACGAGCAAAGCGAAGCGAGCGAAGCGAGCCTCAGTGCGAGTGACCATGACGATTGTTTCACATGCTCAGAGGAAGAAACAAGAAGCGTGAATGAGACTCCGACAACATCGGATGATGAATTTATTGTGTCTGACTCGGAGATGGCGGAAGCTGAGCGAAGCGACGAAATCAAAGACTCAATTGAACTTCTCTTTGAATCATTCGTCAATCTCCAGGAGGAACACAAGATTCTCAAAAAGGAACTCCAAAAGCAAAGCGGTCTTCTCTGGGAAATCCACCGGGAAATGAACGAAAGCCAAGCGAAACGAAAGCGATGCTAAGCGGTGTTTTGAAAATAACAGACTTTGTGAATATGAATGTAAAACATTTATATTCTGATACGCCCACGCAATAAATCGCCAGATGGTATTGCATCATATGTCACATGTCTACAACGTGCTAGAAGGTGATAAAGGAAATGTCGTATGATTTACCTCAACCAATCAGATGCTTTCATTTTTTATGTATTTTCATGTATTTGTTCATAAACTTTCGTTTGTACATGTACTTCTGTTTGTATGTGAAAATACATATATCATTAGGCTACGCTGTGGCCGCATATCATTAAAACTTTTCAATAAACTATTAACCGTGTGCTAGTTTTTCCACATCGCTCAATGGAACCCAAGAATTAAATTTGTCAGGGTAACTTTTCCATTTTACAAGCGCGAGTTTTCGCTTATTATCGCGGCGAATAACTTTTTCAATTCGAAACACATCTTGCGTTGTCTTTTGAAGTTCCGCCTCGTAAAATGATCCAGTGATGTTTTCTCCCAACAGATCAACTAATTTATACGTTACAGGGTTTGTGTTCTTTATTTCGTCAATCACAAATATCTCCTCTGTCCAATTCGACGTGTAACCTTTGTCAAATATCTTTCGTTTAAACTTTGAAATTCTCACCCTATCGCCAACCCTGAATTTTGCCGGGTTGTGTTTAGCATAAATTAAATCTCCGTATAAATTAGCGAAAACCTTTTTCTCATTTTCCTGTTTGCTCGCCTCTGCGGGACTCATCCGAATGCTCGAATGAAAACGATGATTATATTCATCCAGTAATTTGCCAAGTTTGTCCCAGTATATTGTATTGTTGTTCGCGCTAAACATTTTAAAGAGTTTCTCCTTAAAAGACCTGTTCCAGCGCTCAACAACAGATGACTTTTCTTCATTTTCCGTTGTATACAATTGTATCCCATTTTCGCCAAGCAAATCCTTCATCACTGCGTTGAAAAATTCAGACCCTTTGTCAGTCCAGAGCATTTTCGGTTTTCGCCCCTTGAATATATCTCGGAAAGCATCAGCCACTGTTTGACCTCGTTTGTCTTTCAGGGGGCGAATCCAACCGAATTTTGAGAAAACATCGATCACCATCAGGAGATATCTGATTCCCTTGTTCCACCTCGAAAATTTCCCCATCTCGACCAGATCAGCCGCCCAGATGTTGTCAACCCCATACGCAATGACTCGCCTCTTTGGAAAGCGCCTCCGGATTGGCCGGTGCAGCTCATTTGCCAGATTTTGAGCCCAGCCTTCACTCAAAATCTTTTCCCGTTTTTTGGGGCGCCGAGCCCAAGTTTCTGTTTTGCTTGAATTGTGTTTCGCGCCAAAGCATGACCCCACTGTCTTTCTTTCCAGGGAATGGCATCCAAAGCGGCAACCATTTTCCTGTCTGCTTCGTTCTTGCATTTACGCGGATCCGCCTGTTTCGCGCAGACTGAATAATCCACATCATGTTGCATAGCAACTGCGTCTGTTTTTCCTGTGGGTTGCTGCCAGATTTCAAGAATCTTTCCCTTTTCATCGAATCTGACTTGCTTCTCCAATGGGTTCCAGGGCCCGGTGAAGTTATGTCCAGGCAAAGTGAAACCTTTCTTTGGTCTTGGCAGCTTCCCAATCAGGGAATGAACATCCAACCCACGACCATCCAAATCTGCTCGATCTGTCTTATATTTTCTGTTTGGCCGGATCGCCGTACTCAGTTGATTCAGCATATCGGAAGAAGTTTTAGCAAGAAATGGTTTCATCTTGTCCAGGGCAAAATCCAATGCTTTCTTTTGAGCGTTTTTGTTCCGCAGCAATTCACTAGCTCCATAACGGCCCATTTCAACAGTCTTCTTCCCAATCCAAGGCAGCGCATGAGCCACGCCAGTCAGCGCAAGTTCACCTATGCCAGCTCCGCTTCGCTCCGCGGCTCGCTTCGCTTCGCCCCCACCTTGTGGGGGCAGACTCAGTTTCCCGATTTCACAAATCTTGTTTTCTTGATTCCGCAGGAAGCGCAATGGCAAAACCACATTTTTCTGCCATTTTTCGCAGTCATATATCCAGATGGTTGCACGCATTCAGTTTGTTTTTTCTCTTTCACGCAATATGACTTCATTTTCAATCGAAATATTCTTTTATGAATCTTTCATTCTCCCCCGAGTCAGTCAGACTGAAAGGTTTGAGAATATCATAGAAATCTTTCCCCTGCGACCATTGATGGAGGAAATACAAGCAATAATACCCGCAAAGGACACTGTTGATGTTTTGATACTGACTGCTGTTCCAAATCACCGGTTTGGAACTTTTGAATTCCTGGGGAAATCCCATCCCAAAAGAGTCGAAATACCACGTGAATTTCTGTCCGGGGGCACAGCACACCCAGTGAGTTCCGGCATTTTCAAGCGAATCAAGATTGATAATGCAGGGGCTGTGTTCTCGGGGCATGGCTTCATCCCTGGCGAAAATCCCTTTGAAATTGGGAATTTTCAGAAAATCAATCCACTGGAGAAGATTAAGGTTGCTCAGGGGTTTGTTCACGAACTTCGGTTTCGCTTCGCTCAGCTTTCGCTTCAAAGAATCGCCCCGAGAATTGGGATGTTGTTGAATGGACTTTTTTCCCCCAGCAGAAGTCCCGTTCCTTTTTTGGATTTTTTTCCCATGCCTTTTTGCCAGCTGCCCACAAATGGGGGAGGTGGATTCAACGCGTGATATAGGGAAGCTGAGCGAAGCGAAGGAGCTCCCAATCTTGGTGCACCTTTTCCTTTGGGACGACCAACTCTTGGTGCTCCTTTTCCAAACATGTTTTTTACCATGTCAAGTGCCAGTGGAATTCCAATGGAAGCCAGAATTGTTCCCAATGCCCCACCAGATTGTTTTGCGGATGGTTTCATCACCAACTGTCCTCCTGAATTCAGGGCAGACAAAATATCCTGTTTCTGTTTATTTGTCAACAGATGTTTATTGTCAATCAGTTTCTGAATTTTGGATTGGGGAATGAGAAATCCGCCCACTTGCCCTGCTCCTTTCCCACTGATTGATTTCACGACTTGACTCGCTCCTTCACTCGCCAAACCAGCCAATGCTGACAGCCCAAGTGTCTTTGCCAGGGTGGGTGCCAGGGAACGAGCTAGGGGAACAATAGCAGAGAAAAGACTTCCGCCTTGCTTCATCACTTTTCGGATTTGCGTTTTCGAGATTTTGATCTCAGCTCCCTTTCCCTGAGATGCGGCTTTTCCAATCCGTTTTATTTGATTTGCCGTGAGCATCAGTTCATCATTTCCGCTTGTTTGATTTTTTGTCAGCCTCAGGGTGATAGCGCAGTTTTTTTTTAATGCTCTTCCAAGCTTGCTTTTTTGCCCTTCCGACAGATTTACTTTATATGGGTGATATGTTGTCATTTTAAATGACAAGATATGTTTTCCCACCTCGCTTCGCTCGGTTCGCTTCACAGATCACACGATCACCAGCTCATTTCCAATCTTATCGATTTTCACCATGTCTTCATAGAGAACAATGGCATGTACATTGAAGTTTGCAGCTGCATCTGTGTTCAATCGATACCTGAATATCAACTGCTTGGGATCTCTTGTTGGTTTTTCAGTTTGATAAGTCAGATCGAAATAGATCAACGGGAAAAGAGAATTGAAATTGGCCAGATTCAGCTGTGTCCCTGTGTTAAAATCATTTTTCCTCATTGCATAAGCCATGACATCCTGGAAAATCCTCACTTTGCTTTCACTGTCATACTCTGTTTCCGGGTAGAAAACTCCGTTTCCATATTCCAGCCGGCAGTTCGACAAGGATGAGTTTGCATTGTCCGCATTCAGCTTGAAAGTGTCCATGAGATAAGGGCTATCTTCTTCTTTAGCGGCATCATTGGTTCTTTTAAGATAAACAAAAATATGCTTAACATTGTCAATACTTGCGGATATCTGGAAGAATCCTGATGACTGCGTAGGAGCTGATTCGGAATACATCTCCCTCAGATATTTCCATTGTGTTTCTTTCAGGAATGAACTGACAAATTTGTCATAAAGAGAATCTTTGGGTGTCAATCTGGGGACCCAAAGCAAAAACCTATTCACGACAACTCTTCCAGCATCAGTGCCATTAGCCATATGAATTAATTCATTATCCTGTTGAAGCTTAATCTCAAATTGCAGCTGCATGGGCACAAGCATCTTATCCTCCAACTCTTCGAAAAAGGAAAAGCGATTCAGGGGAATGATGGCGTTAATGTTCTTTGCACCACCGTTTCCATTGTTTTGAACTGCTTGAGATTGCACCCGCCGAGCTTCAAATCCAAGATTCGTATTAGCGGTTGTTGCATCAGTATCCAAATACCAGAAACTGTTCTTGGCGACTGATCTGCTGAAGTCATCGGAGTATTCTAGCAAATTTTTAATAAAAGTAACGTTATGCAGATTATCAGTCTCATAAACAATCTTTCCAGCAGAACTAATCTTCAGGTGATTAATCAGGGAATGAGCGCCATTGATCACTGTGATTCTGTCAGCTGCGGCATACCCAGCGCCGTCTGCTATTTTCTGGAGTTGAAACTGCACCTCGAAATACGCATTATACCAATCATAGAATGCGGATCGGTCATTAATCGTGAATTTATAACCACTTTTTTGTTGATGTTGCCCATTAGCTGGAGCTCGGATTGTGTCATTCAGCTGGAAGCGCACTAATTCATTTCTTTGAAGATATTCATTCGATCGAAAAGCCATTTTAAATCATTTTTTTTCTTTTTCGAATTCCTTGCCCAGAGATCAACCTGTTCAATATGGCATCAGAACTTTCTCCGGAGGTTGACGCAGGGGCTGATTGTGGTCGAGCTGAGCGAAGCGAAGCGAGAGCTAGTGGCTTTGTTTTGCCTGGTGGCTTCGCTTCGCTCAGCTTCGCTTCGCTCAGCTTCCCCTTTCTTATATTTCCCAGCTTTTTCATGATCAAATCACCAGATTTTTCAACTGCTTTTTTGCCGAGTTTATCCCCAGCGTGAGAAATTCCTGATTCCAAGGCTTTTTTCGCAATGGGTTTTGCGAATTTATTGAAGACGACTGATGCGACCTTCCTCATTGGTTTGAAAATATTGTCCACAATGACACCTGTTCCTTTATGCCGGAAGACAAACCGCCCCAGCTGGGGGTGGAAAAAACGAGAGAATTCATAACTTTTCATTTTATTTGTTTTTTCAAGATAAGCGAGAACGCTGTATCAGCTCCATTCAAATCAACAATCCGCCTTTTCCCATCGGTGATATAAATCCGAATGGAGCTTATTCTGTTTTTATTCACAGGGCTGAACATCACTCTCATGGGTTCCAAAGTGAAACTATAGGAGGCCTGCAGAACAGATGTTGAAAAGGAGAAGATGATATTGCTCTCTTCCCCATCCACAAGCGAATCACTTGTGAGATCACAATGAACGTTCAACATATCAGTATCTTGACTGAGGTTTGGAACTCTGGGGCCAATGTTGACTTTGTCTTTCAGAATCTTTTTATCGAAACCAATGAGATCGCCAAAGTTGGATTTCTCGAGATCAAGTTGCCAGTTTTCTTCCAGCGTGATTGTTACTCTGAAAGTTGTGGGAGAGAAAGCAAGATTGATTGGGAATTTTTCATTCTTTCCTGCGAGGGGGCCTGTTGCGTTTCGAATTGCCGCATTCAAAGTGGAATAATCCCAAACCCCAGCGGGAAAGGTGATATCGGAAAATGTTTCCCCACCGTCAGAGCTGAATCTAATCAGCTGATTTTTCAATGCCGCATTGATGTTATACCACGTAAAACTCATATTGATAATTCTGTTCAACCCAACAACATATTGGGAATTTGGATCCAAAATAATGGGCCGATTGAATTTTGTTGTGAAATTTTCTGGTTTGTTTCCCCCAATCTTGACGGAAAAGGATGACAGGACAATTTCTCTTTCGATTTCCATTTTAGAGTTTGAAATACTTTCTGAAGAGCTTCTCATGCTGGGAACGATTGATGACGTTTTCTTTCAGGAGAAGATCGAGAATGCCAACTCCAGTGTTTCTGATGTCCGAATTCGTATTCCCAGCAAGAATGGAGCCAACGATGACCTCAAGTTTCTGGAGCAGATCTGTGGGGTTGGAGAAAAATGAAATGGCGCCGCCTTTTTTTCTCCTGATTCCCGAACCTGTCAATGTCTTTTGTTTCGCTTGATAATGTTTGATATATGCATTCAGAGCTCGGGATGAGCGGTCTATTCGACTATGTTGGAAATTCTTTTGCTCTTCCGTTATTTCCCCTTTCTGCCATTTTTTGGTCCAAGATGATTTGTAGCCTTTCAACTGATTTCTTCTAAAGATTGCGTCGGGAAGAATGGTTTTCTCCAGATAATTTCTTTTCTGGGTTGCTGACAATTCTGAAGAGCCAAGGGCTGTATCCACTGTATTATAGGTGAGGATATTCAGGTTGGAGAGTAATTTATTTGCTTCTTCAGCTTCGCTGCCTTCAGCTTCAGCTTCATCACCCGGCGCAAGAGCATAATCGGGAGATTCGTCTTCTTCATATTCAGGTGGTGGATCATCTCCTGGCTCATTCCTAATTTCGTCATAACTTGGAGGAGGAGCTGCTGGAATTTGCTTCTTGGGTTGGGGTGGAACAATCTCATCATCAAACAAACCGCCCACATCCATATCTTCAAATGGATCGACTTCGGGGAGATAATCAATCTCCGCCGGTTTGGCTTTCTTCCTTCTTTTGGGTTGCATCTGAGGAAGCGACCGAAGGGAGCCGCGGAGTGGCCCCAAATTCGACTCAATCACCTCATCCAATTTCGCTGTGATGGGTTTGAATGTTTTTTCAAGTCCGATTTGACTTGTCTCTTCACCCAACTTTTTCTGGGTGATAGCATTGTGAACAAAGTTGATTTTTTTCCCCAAAGCAGATTTGCTTTTGGCCATTTCTTGCCATTTCAATAGACTCATTTTATATCCCAGAAACATGAATTTGGATGTAGAACAAGATAAAGAACGCCATGTTCATTAATAAAATGAAGATTCCAAATTATGATTGTCAGGATCCAATCACAAATTTCAAACAACTTCACCCGTTCATGCCGGATCGAGCTTTCAGAATGTTGATCTGTGGCCCTTCAGGATCAGGGAAAACAAATGTTCTACTGGATATGATTTTCCGCCTGCTCTTCTACGATAAAATTTTCCTCTATGCGAAAAATCTTGACCAAACCAAATATCAGCATCTGCTGAAAACGTTTCGCCCAATCAGCAAAGAAGCTGGGTATGACGTCGTGGAAGCATCCCCGGATGAAATCATCCCAGTTTCTGAATTGTCAGGGGATAATCAAAAGCTGGTTGTTTTTGATGATTTTGTTTCCGAAAAGAACCAAAAGCCATTGATTGATTATTTCATTCAGGGTAGGCACAAGAATTGTTCCGTGATTTATCTTTCACAAAGTTATTTCCAAACACCCAAAGATATCCGCCTGAATTGCTCACATTTTTGCATCTTTGAATTCCCAAGCAACAATGAAGTTTCTCTTCTCTGCCGGGAGACACAAGTCAGCAAAGAAGATTATCGTAAAGCAACGCATGATCCGTTCTCTTTCCTGTATGTGGATAAGCCGAGGAAATTCATTGCCAAAAATTTTGATGAAAGGCTTTAAAATGAGTTATTCAAATGGATTGCTGTCTGAAACAAGCACTCGCGCGCATGGCGCGGGACGAGATGGAAAAGATGGATTGCCAGGAGTTGGTTTCAAGCTGACTCCCGCAGGAGACTTCGATCTTCAAAACAAAAAAATGACCAATATCGCTGAAGGAACGGGGAATTCGGATGCAATCACAAAGCACCAAGTTGACACGCTTGCAACGCAATTGCGAGCAGATTCTCTCCAGGTGGATGGGTCTTCCCATATGACTGGGGATCTTGATCTCAGGGGACAAAAACTCATCAACCCCGGGGAAATAGAAATGAATCGCAAATTGATCGTCAATCTGGTCACGGATGAAAACCAGGATTTGTCAGCGGTGAATATGGTCACTCTGAAAAAATTCCACCCTGATGCTCCGGCTCACACTCATGAAGTCACGAAGGATATTGATTTGAAAGAACTTTTCAACGTGAAAAACTCAAAACAACAAACATGGCATGATTTGGGAGCGCATTATAACAACCTGGTTTCTTATAATGACGTCAAGAATATCTTTCTCAGCCGCAAAGAGACGTTTCCAATGGAGACGGCTTTGGATATGGGAAATCACACCATTTTCAATGTGAAAGATCCCGAAGTTGCCGATCAGGGCGCAAATATGCGATATGTGGATGCCCAATCCGCGAAAAAGCTTTCGTTGGAAGGCGGGACAATGACCGGAAACCTGGATATGAACTCGCAACAAATCAACAATATTGCAACGCCAACTCTGAAGCGACAACCCACGTCAAAATCTTATGTGGATAATGCGATAGGAGGTGTGGTAGCCCACACGATGGAATTAGAAGAGAAGATCAAAAAATACGTAAATGAATCGCATATCACGTCAACCTCTCACCCAAAGGACGCATTCCGCTATCTGATGGAAGATGTGGATGAATCCAGCTCTGAACATCATATGACAGTGACTGGGATAAGTGATTTTCCAGATTCGCCGCATCATTTCAACAAGAAGGCCTATGACTTGGAAATCACAAAAGATCTTTTTAATGAATACTCTGGGAGACTTGGATTCAATATGTTCAAACTCCCAGAGGGAGAATACACCGTGTGCGTGGAATTCTTCCCCGCGTCAATGGATGGTGTGAGCGTCAACGTTGTGAGCGCCAGTCTGAATATCAATCAACAATCAACTAAGAAGTTTTCGGGGTATTCCAGATCCATTATCCATATGCATAAATGGAAGATCACTCCACCTGAATTTATTTTCCTGGATTTGAAATGGCGAGGCACTGCCGAGTCCGCTGAAAAAGGAAATGCAAATCTGATCATATATGGCATTGCTGGTTCCCAACCTGATGTTGCAAGCAGCGTCTTCGATTTCCCTTTTGTTTTCGAAGCAGGGAAGATGGTTATGGAGACTGACTTGGATTTGAATGGCCACAAATTGCTCAATTCAAATTTGAAGAATAATTTCATGCTGATTGGAAGATTTAGAAAATCATCTGGAGACGCCATAAATATACTTTTTGATAATTATTTTAATGATATAGTCATCCCCATCCGATGCAAATTAATTAAAGCATATGCTCAAATTTTATCGAAAACATCTTCTTTTCCACAACTGACTTTATATCTCCCAGATAAAGAATCACAAAGTGGAACGAGGGTTAGCAGAGATAATAGAATTCAATTATTTTCTTTTTCAAATGTTGTTTATAAGGAAGGAGAATTATTTACAGCAAGAATAGATGATCGAACATTAAATATTGGCCAGGCCCAAATCACATTTCTTTTTGAAATTATCTAGAAAAATGAGAGCGAGAGAAGCGATCGAAGGGAGCGAGCGAAGCGAGCCGAGCCGAGTGAAGCGAGCGCGAAAACAAAGCATCTTTGCTTTCAATCACATCAACCCCGCAATTCGGGAAGAAGAACTGGAAGAGATCAAAAAACTTTTTCGATTTTATCACAAAAGATTTTGGTGTTTGAAACGAGCGCATGGTCGATTCAAGAAAATGAATCTGCTCATGAATTTGACCTCTTCCGGTCTGGTTGCAATCGGGACGATTGCTGGAGCCGCGACTTTGAACCCAATCGTGTTGGGAGTGATTTCAGGAGCAGGATTAGTTTTGAAAACCGCGAATGAAATGAAGAATCTGAAAAGCAAAATTAAGATGGCGAAATTCGCTTTCACCACCTATGAAAAAACATTGAGTGATTTGCGCTTCGCTTTGCGGGGAGGAAAATTCGACAGGGATGAATTTTTGTTTTCAATGGAAGCGATTGATGGGATTGTGATTGATTTGGGGTTGGATTTGGAAAAGTTTGAAGCTGAATGGGAGAAAAAATTTGAGGGTTGAGTGAGCGAAGCGACCGAAGGGAGCCGTTGCGACTGAAGGGAGCCGTTGCGAGCCGGGAGTGATTCAACTCCAAATGGAGTGAAATCACACATTCCCAAGCGGACCAAAATCTGGTTCCATAATCATTTCAACAACTTCTGCTGCTGAGAAATCTTCTTCAAAATCATTTCCATCAAAATCAAAAATCTAAAAGTTCCCCAAGAAAATCTTCTGGGTGATGACCTGATTTTTCGAGTTCAAGTAAAATTTTTATTGCAAAATCGTCATTAAAATTGAGATTCATCAATTCTATAATATAATCACTGTCTTCCATCATTCTTTCGAAATCTTCTGCTTCCATTTTTAAATAAGAAAAAAAAAATTATTTTTTTTTTTTTTACTCCATATAAAATGGAGTTGAAGGAATTGAAAACGAACCAAATCACAACCGAAGAACCGCAAATGAAAAAAACAATACAACCATTTGTTGAAATCCCTCTCCGGTTCAAAGAAAGACCAATCACTCTCAAACTTGAGAAATGCGTCTTTAAAATTCATAAGAATGAAAACGGATTTTCATTGGGAATCAATCTAGATCAATCACCCCCTGAAATCAAAGAAAAGATGAAAGAGATAGAGGGGCAGATCAGAAAGCTTGCAATGGAGAATAAGTCAAAAGTTGATAGACAAAATTGGAGATTCGGAAATTTTTCAGAAACAGATTTCAACCTGATTAAAACGGATCGAAGCGAGATGGAAAAAGTTTGGGGAAAGTTGTGGTTGACTCAAAAAGGAAACATCAGCGTTCCATTCTCGAAATTTGGTGAAGGAGAAGTTGGGCGAAGAAAATCCATTCGGTTTGACCCGCATGATCACATTGGAGAAAAACTAACAGGGCATGTGATCTTTCGAATTTCTCGCATCTTTTGTGGAAACTGTCAATCCATTTCATGTTCAATCAATTCAGTTTTTGTAACAAAATTCAATGGAAACGTTTCAGCGTTTGATAACTTTGAAGATACTGAGGAGGCAGACTGGTAAATGAAGTGAATGAAGACTTGTAAGTTTTTTCATTTCAAAGAAATGAAAAATAAAACGTTTTCAATGAGGTTAATTTTTTACCTTGATTTTTTTCCCCTCTGATTTTCACTCAATTTTTCAATGAAGAAAACAAAATCAGGAGATTTCCATGTGAGATAATGAGTGATTTCCTCAGAATCAAGGAAATGAGTTTTCTTCTTGAGGATTTGATTGATAAAAACTTGGCTTGAAATTTTAAACTTTTCTAGTTCATCCAAATCAAAAATATCTTCTCCATCAACTTGGAAAAAAGGTTCATCTGTTATTTCATCCCGAATGTAAAAAACTTTTCCATCTTTCCTTTTAAATTTTTTGTTTGCTCTTTTGAGAACTCTCCAAATGTTGGCAATTGGAATTCCTGTTTGCTGGCTGGCTTCCTTAAATGTATAAAAAATATTTTTTTCTTTTCCTTCTTCCTGAATCGAAAACTTCATTTTATTTGGGGAAATATTTTTTTTTTTATTTTCCTAAATAAAATGAATCTGCGAGATTTGAAAAACTGGGCCCGTGAAGAAGGAATTGATGGCTATTCCCAAATGTCCAAAGCCGAATTGATGGAACTTTGGGAAGAATCGCAACCCGAAGAACCGAGAAAATACTATCCTCAAATGAATAAAGCAGCTCGCTTGAGAATCCGGAAAAACACAAAAATCAACCCCCTGAATTGGAAAAATAAAAAAATTGATGTTCCTATTTTGATTCCGGAAAGAAGACCGATTTCTGCTCAAGAAGTTCCTTCAGTCGTTCAACAAAATGTTGAAACAGTTTCTGATTGGTTGAATTGGTTGGAAACTGCTGAGATTGAGAGGCAGCCTGATCCACGAGTTGAAGCCTTGAGAAGACAGATTGCTCAGTTGCGAACTGTGGAACGAGCTTCAGCATTCAATGGATTTGCGAGAGAAATGGTCATTCCAGGAAGAGCAGGAGAACTTCCCAGAGAGTTTTTCAATCGTGTGCGGCCACAAATTGGGACCTTGTTTGAACAAAATCGATTGACCAGAGTCAAATTAATTTTAACTTGCCTGATGGCTCGGACTGAATTAGCAACTGGTGATGAGATTGAAGAAGAAGCAAACTTTCACTCACGGGTGTTGACAAACCTTGAAGGCACTGACAGGTGGGAAGCTATTGATGAGATGATTGAAAGAGTGATGGAGAACATGGCGACTTTTCAAATGCGAGGATCGAATTGGAGATTTGTGAGAGTGATGCAGTTGGTCATTCCATTCGCTAAATTTCAGCCTCTGCAAGGAAGTTCCTGGATGAAGCTTCCAGCGGGGTTGAAGAATAAGAGAGCGGTGGTGAACATGAAGAATGAAGATGTGGGTTGTTTCAAGTGGTGTGTGACACGAGCTCTCAACCCAGTTGAAAAGAATGCTGAAAGAATCTCAATCGAATTGAGAGAACAAAGCAGGGAGTTGGATTGGAATGGGTTGTCTTTCCCAACACCCCTGAGTGACATTGGGAAGTTTGAACGAAGGAACCCTGGATTGGCCGTGAATGTCTTTGGGTATGAAGGTGGAACTGTCTTTCCTTTAAGAATCTCCCGAAAAGATGGACAAAAGATTGACCTGTTATGGTTGAAAAAACATGAGGATGAACTGGAGAAAACTCATTATTGCTTGATCACCAGCCTCAGCCGGCTTTTAGGAAAGCAAGTGTCGCAACACAAGGGCGCAGTTGTGTTTTGCCGGAGATGCTTGAACCACTTTCCCGATGATGAGAAGTTGAAGCGGCATGAAGAGTCTTGCTCCCAGTTTGAAGCTGTGAAAATTGTTATGCCAAATGAAGGGAGTGTGGTGAAGTTCAAAAACTACAACAGGAAGATGGAATTTCCATTTGTGATCTTTGCTGACTTTGAAGCAAAGCAGCTGCCAATCTCATCAGTGCAGCCACCAGGTGAGAACTCTTTCACTGAAAAGTTTCAGAAACATGTGGCTTGTTCCTTTGCGTTTCATTTGGTGACGGACTTTGTGAAAAGAAAACCTGTCTTGTTTAGAGCAGAAAGTGATGAAGAGGATGTTGGGAAGAAGTTTGTTGAAGAATTAACTCAGTTTGTGTTTGATATCCAAGAGGAGGTGAAATTCCCTAAGAGGATGGAATTTGGGAGAAAAGAACGAAAACAGTTTGAGGAAGCAACGTGTTGCTGGATATGCGAAAAAGAATTTACAGTGGATGATAAGCGAGTTCGAGACCACTGCCATTTCACTGGGAAATTCAGAGGAGCAGCCCATGAATCTTGCAACCTGAATTTCAGAAAACCTAAATTCACCCCAGTCGTGTTCCACAACTTGAAGGGATATGACGCGCACTTCATTGTGAAAAGCTTGGGGTTGACGCCAGGAGATATCACTTGCCTCCCAAACAATGAGGAAAAATATATTTCCTTCTCCAAGAAGATAAAAATTGGGGAAATAGAACAAGGGATGCTTAAACCACCTAAAATAATTTGGCATGAAATTCGGTTCTTGGATTCAGCTGCATTCATGGCAGCACCCTTGGGAAACTTGGTGAGAAACTTGAGGGATGATGACTTCATTGAAACGCGAAGAGTGTTTGGAGAGAAGTGGAAGTTGTTCAAACAGAAAGGAATCTTCCCATATGAGTGGCTGAATTCAGTGGAGAAATTTAAGGAGAAAGAACTCCCTGAAAAAGAGGCCTTCTATTCGGCGTTGAATAATGAAGGAGTTAGTGATGACGACTGGCAACATGCAAAACGGGTTTGGGACGAGATGGGAATGGATAACATGGGTGACTTCCATGATGCCTATCTGAAGGCGGATGTCACTCTGTTAGCGGATGTGTTTCAGGAATTCAGAAAGGTGTGCCGGACTCATTATAACTTGGATCCAGCTTGGTTTTTCACTTCCCCTGGTTTGGCATGGGATGCAGCATTGAAAGAAAGTGGAGTGGAATTGGAACTGTTGACCGACCCAGAAATGCTGCTTTTCTTCGAACGAGGAATTCGAGGAGGAGTTTCAACGATCTTCCATCGAAAAGCAAAGGCCAACAACAAGTTCATGGGAGATGACTTCGATGAAAATCAGCCATCAAAGTATCTAGCTTATTGGGACGCGAATGGACTATATGCATGGGCCATGTCAAATCCATTGCCAGTTGGGAGCTTCCAGTGGATGACTGAAGAAGAGTTGGAAAGATGGGGTGATGAAAGTTGCGTCCTGGAAGTGGATGTGGATATTCCCAAAGAGTTGCATGACCATTTCAATGAATTTCCACCGCTTCCGGAACGACTGGTGATGGGAAAGGTGGAGAAGCTGATTCCCAACTTAAGAAACAAGCGGAAAATGATTGTACATCATCGACTGCTGAAGCAAGCTTTGGAGTTGGGATGTGAGTTGAAGAACGTTAGAAGAGGAGTTAAGTTCCGGGAAGAGTGCTGGTTGAAGTCATTCATTGACAAGAATGTCATACTACGGCAACAGTCCAAAAATGCATTTGAGAAAGATTTCTTCAAGTTGATGAACAATGCAGTCTTTGGGAAAACTATGGAGAACATCAGGAAAAGAAAAGATGTGCGACTGGTGTGCCAGGGACATAAATTCTGCAAGTTGGTGGCTAAACCAAACTTTGAGCATTTCACCATCTTTGATGAAAATCTTGTGGGAGTTCATATGAAACGGACTAAGATGACATTTGATAAGCCAGTTTATGTGGGACAAGCGATATTGGATGTTTCAAAGAGTTTAATGTATGACTTCCATTACAGTTACGTTAAGAAGAAATGGGAGAAAGCTCAACTGTGTTTCACAGATACGGATTCGTTGCTATATGAAATTGAAACAGATGACTTGTTTGTGGATATAGCAAAGGATGTGCCAAAGCACTTTGACACGTCAGAGTTTGCTGAAACACATCCCAGAGTTGTTGATGGAACGATAAAGCGAATGAACAAGAAAGTATTGGGTTTGATGAAAGATGAAGCTTGTGGGGGAGTGATTGAAGAGTTTGTGGGATTGAGAGCAAAGTGCTATTCCTTCAAAGTGCATGGTGGGGGTGGGACAAAGAAATGTAAGGGTGTGAAGAAACGAGTTGTGAAAAAGCGAATCACTCATGAAGACTATGTTGACTGCTTGGAAACGAAGAACCCACAGATGAGGATTATGAATTGCATAAGAAGTTCAAAACATGAGATCTTCACCCAGAGAATTAACAAGACAGCTTTGAGTGCTGGTGACGACAAACGATATGTGAGAGAAGATGGAATTAGCACATTGGCTTGGGGGCATTGGAGACTTGGGGAAGAAGCGAACGAAGTGGAGGAAGTGGAAGTGGAAGTGGAAGTGGAAGTTGAAAAAGAAAAGATTGAATTGAAAATGGGAAGAACGGAAGAAGATCTTAAAGCAGAGCGGCTGGAGAAGAAACGAAAACAAATTGTTCGCTTTCTGAAAAAGAAGGAGAAATTCGGAGAACGTGTTGAGTTGTTCATTCTGGAGAACAAATTTCATGTGAAAGAAGATGTTCTGTTGGGAATGGGAATGAAAATTTTGAAAGGATGGCCAAGATATGTGGTGCAGGAAGAGGAATAGATTTTCCGGGAGAGATTTTGAAAATTATTTTCCGGAGTGGATTTTAAAATTATTTTCCCGGAGTGGATTTTCCGGAATAGATTTTTCACCCTAATAGTAGATAATAATCGCTGGTTCTGGTGGGATCCGAGGCCCCCTAATTCAAACGTGTTCGAATTGATTAAAAACATGTTGTAATGGGTGAAACATGTTGCAATGGGTGAAACATGTTGCAATGGGTGAAACATGTTGCAATTGGTAGAATTGTGGGGAATTGTAGGAGAAGAGTGGAAGTGGAACTTTGAAATGTTTGTGAACAATTGAGGGAATGGAAGTTGTGTGGAAAGAAGAAGAAGTGAAGTTGTGTGAGAAATCATGGGAAAAAATTAGAAGTGAAACGTGTGGGGTTTTTTGGGGTGATTGATGTTACGTGAGCTGAAACCGAGAATGTGTTGAATTGGTGGGTAAATTTTTGGGCGTATTTCTGCTGTGAGCTGAAACCCGCATTTCCTATCTACTCATTTAAAATGTAAAACAGAGGCTAAAAACGTAGTTAAACCGTAAACAACATTTAAAGATGTTTAACCGTTGGAGTGAATGGGGCTTAAGACTGTTAAGTCTTAAAAGACTTAAAAAAACAAGTAAGTTTTAAGTCTGCGTTTAAAAGTGTCAATATTGTGCCTGCACAACAAGTTCTTCTGCAGCACGCGAGCGCGAATCGCGAGCAAGGAGCGCGGAGCGCGAGTCACGCGAGGGCGGGTCACTGCTGGCTGTTGTACAGTCCCCTAAATGCTTTTCTACATTTTATTCCCTAAACACGTCCCGTCCTTCACGTTCCTTCCGTCCTTAAAGACGGGACACTAAATTGGAAACACTCAACTTACCTTTTGGTCTAGAAGAATGTTTTCTGGCTTCAAATCTCTGTAATACCCAACAAAAAAGAAATGTCACTTATGGGATTTTAACTTGACCAAGTACGAAACGTATGCTGTATACCGTATTTTCTCAATTAAACGCCCCCGCCTTTATTTCAAACTTGGCCTGGTGGACCCGGCGTTTCTTTGAATCGGCAGTTTTTACTCGCCCGCCATTTTTTAAGAAAGGGTTCTTATTCGTTTTTCTTGGCAGCCGTGTACCTTGCCCTTATATCTTAAGTTTATTATACCACAAATAAACGTTTAAGGGGCTTACTTACAACTTCCTCTATTATACCCGGCGTTTATTCGGGGCCCGGCGTTTAATCGAGAAAATACGGTAGCTCTATTTAAAAAAAAAACACTTCTAACAAACCTGTAGATTATTTGAAGAGAATGAAGATATCCAATCGCTGATGCTATCTCTGCAGCATAGAATCGCGCTCTGAAAATACAAGATACATATAGAATTGATGACCTCAACCTCAGGGCTTTCTCCGCTTTCAAATCGCAAGCGAGGTATGGAAACCCCGGGGGTGGGGGGGGGGGGGGGGGAAGAGACTCCCATATAAAAATGACGGGGGTGCTCGTTGTACCTTTTAGGGGTCAAAATTTGTAGATTGGTACCGCTTAGGGTACGAAAATCTAAAATGACCACCGTTAGAATTCTCGCGGTACCTTTTAGCTCCTTTTAGGGTATTGAGCCAAAAAAATATGACAGAAATATGACATGTGTTGTTTTGAATGGGTACCTTTGAAGCCAAAAATAAACATGCATTTCTCTGAGTTAAAAAGTTGTATTCTACTTACCTGACTTCAGGAAAGTATCTTTCTCTTTGTAAATGAAAAAACAACTGACAAAAGAGAAAAAAACACAAGATAAGAAGAAAGCCTGTGAATTAACAGCTACCCTCGTCACTCACTATCACTATCCATAAAAATGCATACAAAATTTGTATTCATAAATTATCATATACTTCATTAGATTATATACTATCTTAACTTAGGATGGCTTTACATCAAAATTACATTTTTATTTTTATTTTATTTTATTAACTTCGCCTTAAACATATAGCAAGAAATAATTAAATAAATGAATAATAATGACTGACTGAACAGGAAAAAAACACGAAGGCAGGGACACCGCAACAGCTTCGGCCAATTACTGCGGACCCATTACATGAAAAGGATTTATAAGGGACAATTACATACAGCACATACAACTATATACAACAAGAGATAGCGACATCCAAGCGCCTTGCCAAGTTACATTTCAAGCAGATGGTTTTATAGCTTCTTGGAGAGTCCGGGTCATAGGTGAAGATAAGTGCTCGTGAATAGTAGTCGTAGAGTGAAGATCTAAAACTGTCTAAGCTACTAATGTTTAGGACCTGAGCGGTAACAAGTTGATTCCAGATTCTAGTAGATCTAACAACATCAATTTGCATAAAAAGAACAGGGTGCTTGTAAGAACAACAGGGCACTTTTCTTTCATTTCTCCTGGCTAGAACAATCAAAGAACAGTTTGATAAACTTAACAGCTCTTCTAGTAAGAGAAAGTACACACTCAGACTTTTATCTTCATAACCATTGATCTTTACCTCTCCCCCATTAACGTAATCCAAGACAAAGTAAAGTTTATCTCTGGTTTGAAATGAGTAATGTAATCCCTAAAATTGACAGGAGAAAAAGAGCACAGAATTAGTAAAGACTTACTTTAGAGACTTTGTAGTACAGTTTGTAGAACCTTCAAAATTTCCGATGATCAACCACATTGACTTTATATCAGATCCCCCCAACCCGGGCCTGCTGGAGGTACATGTAATCATCAGCAAACAATGGTTTGACTGCATTCAGGCGTTGAAAAATTAAATCTACCCAACAAAAATGTACTTACCACTAAAAAAGGATGTTTGACATTCATCAACAAAACATTTCTTTCTGCCATAATATGCTTTGCCTAAAAGTTGAAAAGACAAGTGGTAAAACTTATTAAAAATACATGTGAAATTACAGTTTGTTAAAGTATTGTTAATTTATATGTTGAATGTTGTGTGATCAGTTAAAATAAAAGAATGCCTGTAATATTCATTGGTAGTTTCAGCTCTGTGCTAGTATATATCATCAGCAGTCCAGTAAGAATTTTCATGAAGAGGTTTCAGAAAATTGAAAATTCTGACAATTGAATGCTGATAGACAGAATAAACTTGGTTTATAATTTTTTTATCAACAATTATTATATCTAAAATAAGTAAACAACAGATGGCATAGATTCTGACACAAAACTACAGTGGAATAACAAGTGGAAACTACAGTGAATATTTTTCAAACCTCCTGGGGAAATGGAAATTGGTGTCAGGAGTCAGGAGTTCAAAAAATCGAACGTGGCATTGACTAAAATCAAATCCAAGGGAAATGAGTTTTGGTTCAAATTATCGAGAGGTTTAAAAAATCGAGCATTAAAACAATTGGGATTACACTTATTAAATTAACAGGGAGAACCGCTATTTCACTTCTACCAAAAGATAATTTTTGAGCAGTGCAAACTGCATTTTATAAGGGCCAGCGACTTCTGCCAGCTTCTACAATTCTGAGCGCTCAGTATACCTTAATAAGAAAATAAGGCAATTTCTTTTTCCAGCTAGTTTTTCCATTTCCCCAGATTCATAAAAAAAAGCGACAGCCCTGATTTTTGTACAATTTAAAACAAATAATTGTTCACAAACCTCATTTCTTTTTCTTATTGCTGCTTTGTTCAGTACCTTGATGGCATAAAATTGATCTTCCTGGTTATTCTTAGCAAGGTAAACCTGGCATAAGAAAATGAGATGTTTACATCAAGAGTCGCATGGTACAATAGACCGTATCTGTGCAAATGTGACCCTGGTTTAATGGCTATGTTGTAGGTAAAATCCGGTCTCAGGTTGAATCAGTAATGTGTACCCAGTATTCTTCGCTTTCACTTACGTCATATCAAAATTCAGAAGCATTAAAAAATAGATTTCGAATCCAAAATGTTTATGGAATTGTAAAGAGTTAAAAAATACACATCTTGGCCAAATTTTGAAGCACAAAAGCATTTCGTTCAAGAGTTATAGGCGAACGAGTATAAGATAGTTTTAGTAAGAAATGTATGGAGCATTACCGGTACTTGTACAAATTGTAATTGTAATTGTAATTATGAAAATCATGAATTACTGCTGGCATTTTGCTAGATTGCTATAAGTCCCCCCGCCTCTCTATTAAGCCCCTTCCCCATCTCTAATAAGCCCCCCCCCCCCCCGCCACCCCCCTTTAAAATGCACTTGAATTATTACCTTGCCAAAGCTTCCTTTGCCAATAACTTTAAGGAACAGGAAATCACTTGGCTTTGCCCTGTAAAGAGGAAAATTTTAAGGCATGTTGATCAGAAATAATCATTTTGATAGTGTACATACCTTGTTTTATAACTAAAGGGCTTAATTACAGTAGCCACGCAGCTCTTTAGAACCTCTAATTTCATTGGACCTGTATACCACGCAGCTCTATTGTTTTTAGGTCTAGGGTCTATTGTTAGCCATTGTTGTGTTGTTTGTTCTATTGTTTTCTAAGCTAATCAGAGAAGACCTTGTAAGAGCTGCGTACCGCCCCCTTAATTATATTGCAAAGGAACATAAGTCACAGTTTTGGCCAAAATAACCTGGGAAAAAGGCCCGGGGGGGGGAGTACTCCTGACAATTTAAGATAGGTGTGTGCTACCAAAATCGAGATTTGATACCCTTTTTAAGGCCCAAAACCAAACTTTAAAACGTGTATTTAGGTGTGTATTACAGTTTTAACTGACCATATCTTTTTCATTTTGCGCGTTGGGGTGGATACTGCAATTTAGTGAACCTATCTAAGGCATATCTAAGGATCACAATACCAAAATACCAAAAAGGATACCCTATTTAAGGACTGAGCACCTCAAAAACCCTACCCTATCTGGCAGCACATACCTATATAGCATATATAAGGGAGTACTCCCCCCCCCGGGGGGGGGGAAGCTCCAGACTTGCCCACTGTTTGTATGCGATAGTGCAGATTTTCTGAGCGGTTAACCATGTGATGGACTAGCATCCTATCCAGAGGGGTGGGGGCAGAATTGACTACTAGCTGCTTCACGATGGAGAAACAAGAGCCATACCCAGGCCCTGGGCAATGAACCATCTAAAGGGAGCTAGACTTAAAATTTAGTTTACATGTTACTAGGTAAACACCTGATTGTAAAAAAAATGTTGGCAGATGCAAAGTATAAACCATTAACAATTATACGACCAAATGGTTTTCTGGAAAATGGAAAAACTTCTTGCATTTCAGATAAATTGCACTAATTATAGCACAGTATACCCAAAATCAACCCAGGGTTTGACTCTTTTCAGATTTTAAAATTCCATGACTTTCCATGACCTTTTCCATGACCTTTCCAAATTTTTCATGACCAAGAGTTCAACAGTCATTTTTAAAATTTTATCAAAATGATCATTTTTTTAAATTTTTCATCTTGCCTTATTATTCCCACAACATATGCTGCCTTGGTGATTTTGTAACACAAACATAATTTTCCATGACTTTCCATTACCCACACTTAAATTCCATGACTTTCCAGGTCTGGAAATTAAATTATACAATTCCACGACTTTCCAGGTTTTTCCATGACCATACGAACCCTGTCAACCCCTGAAATTATTTTATGAAGGAAGAGATCTCAAATATCAATATATGAAATATTAACAAGCCTCATTTGCCTAATGGATCCAAAATACCATTTATGGTGTTTCAGCTTTTCTTCTCAACAATGTTTGTGCAATTAGGTGTATCAACAACTTGGGAAATCATTTAACAATGCTGATCATAAACAATAGGTGGTTTTCACGTTATGTCACGGTGGCCGTTTTGGTGCACACCTACAACAGAATTTGTTATGTGCACCAACATGGCTGCCATGGCCTTTGTCATTTGAGTCCCACAGGACTGAAGGTCACGTGAATGAAAACCATCTATAAAAAGGAATTCAAAGTGATTGTCTTGAAATGATTATAATGAAATTATATTATGTTATACAATGTTGTTAATAATGATCTATGATGTTGTTGATTATTGGTATGATCCTTAGCTTACTTTTGATTGTATGAATCTCCAAGATCAATCCTGTTCATATCCTTTGCCTACGAATCAACAGAAAAGAAAAAACAACAACAGCCTTGATGCACATTCACAACTTCCGCTTTCTGAAATAGAGCACTCATTGTACATAGTTCTTATGAAAAATTATTTTTAGATTATTTTGGAAGTTGCTCCCCTAACAATCTGGCTGTTAACTGTCTTTATACAGGAAGTCGCCATCATCCATAGGTACTGGTTTTCAGACAAGTTCCACATTTACATCATACAATATTACTTTTTAATGCTTGCTATCAAACTTCTATTAACACTTTGTTGACAACGACATTAAATATAATAATTATTATTATAATACAATGTATCATTCCAACAAGAACATTTAAAATTCATTGAAAGAAATAGAAAATTGTGTGCATGCACATACATGTAGCCTCACATAAACATGAGCCTGATCTACATGAACAACTACATCTCATTAACGGAGCCAATAATCAGTGTATATGCAGTATACATTATACAATGTATGTATGATATGATATATGATATATGTATGATATATGTATGATATAAGTTTTAATATAAACCATAATATTGCAGTTAACATGAAGTAACAAAAGTACCAGTGAATCGGCCTCATCAGCTCCAAACTGCTCTGTCTCGTCATTAATCTGAGCATTCTTTGGATTATCGAGCGACAGAAACAGACGCACATCAGGGCTGAGGAGAGATTAATAGAACCCTAGATTCAGAACAGAATTTACCCTAGACTAAAAACCTAGACTAGACTAAAACCTAGACTACACCTAGACTAGACTAAAACCCTAGAACAGAATTTGGGAACTTTGTCTACAGACTTAATTAAGGTAGGTAAAGTCTTCAAGAGCTTCATGGGTCATAACTGTGCTACAATCATAGCAACTGAAGTTACAGTACATGCTGTATGCTTACTTTAATTTATACAAAATATTCTTCTTATAGAAGGTATCTGCTTGTAGGAGGCATCCCCATTTTTGATAGTCTGTCCACAGATCGATTTATTTTCATCCTCTTGTTGAAGGATCCTCTTATAGAAAGTGCTCGTTAATGGAATACAGGAGGTGTACACTGTACTCTTATTCGGGCTTCCTCCCTAAAGTAGAGATCACACACAAAAGGTGCCCTTGCAAATGGTGCCCTCTTACAGAAATATGTCCCTTGTATTATATGGAAGATCTCAAAAACTGGCTCCAGGGATTTATTTACAAACATCAACCAACACTGAAATAGAAAGGAAATGACATATCCTCACTGTTCAATTGCACTGGGATGGCTGATAATCTTGCTTGTAAACTCGTTAAGTCCTTCTCGTCTCATCTTTATAAACTCTGACAAGAGAATTGGATGCAAACAAATAATTATATTTACATCTTTGTTGAATTTACTGTTACACAAACATGTAAAACAACGCTCATTTTGATGTGGACAGTAGCAGCTCCCTCCACCCCCCCCCCCCCCCCCAAAAAAAAAATAATATACCCCACCTGGGAGTGGGAGGAGCTCCCATATAAAAATAACAGGGTTGCTCGTAAGAAATTTTCGAAAAACACCCAAAAAGGTACCAGAACCTTGTTTGATAGGCGTGAGTTAAATATATTTTTACCTCCAAGAGTTACCAATTTTAAACAACACGACATATTCTGTCACATTTTTTCAGCTCAATACCCTAAAAGGTATCGCAATAATAATTATTAACTGTGGTCATTTTAGATTTCAGTACCCTAAGTGGAACTCATCTTAAAATTTTGACCCCTAAACGGTACAATAAGCACCCGCATCATTTTTATATCAGAGTGCCCACCCCGGGGTGCTTTTATTATGATAACTGCAAATGGTTAATAGACTAAGCACTCTATATACCCGGCTTGAATGACCAGATAGCAATGGCAGTCCATCCCCAATTAAGAACATGAGAATGTCTCAAAACCCTGGCTGTGACCACCCTCAGTGTCATACATTATTTTGTTCATGGGTGGGGTGGGGGATATGATGTCAACAATGGACGGATATCTGCTCCCTCAGGCACCCTCCCAAGTTAACGTCTGATCTCATTCTCAGTTTTCTTACTTTTATATGCTTTTATTTATTTGTTATCATTATTATTTATTTATTATTTTATTCACTTGTTTACAGGGCCCACATTTATAGCGGTTAAATACCTGATTAGTGATCACTCTGTCTAAATATTTCCAATTATTAATAATTATTATTATTAGTGTATGTAAAGTGCCATGAGATGCAGCGATGTAACTACTTATTTCATTTCATTTGTTTACTAATCATAACATTAATTTTGACTTACCAGGATCAAAGTTATTGCCAAGTCGCCGTTTGCCTGGTAACTTGATGTTCATATCAGGATAAACCTTCTTGATCTGAAAATAATGAGAACTCTTCCTAAGTTTCAGGAGGTACAAGTGATATGTTCTTGAATAAAAGAACTACTTTTATCACTTTCATAAGTATTTGTCTTCACCAAAGGTAATAAGAGTGATTTTCCGCCAAAGGAATAAATTCTCTAAAATCTATTCTTAACTAATAACGATCGGGTTTCTAAAACATGTTATTCTTTGTTCAAACTTGATGAATTATTAACCCCTTAAGCCCTAATATCAAAATTTAAATTCTCATTACTAGTCCTATATATTTCCTATAGAAGTAGTGGGGAGAAATTGTTTGGATATCCAGAGAACTCATCTTGTGTGATCATGTCCTTAATTCTCATGACCTTTTTTATTGAAAAGGCATTAATATTACAAGGAGAAATTTGATGCCGATCACTCTTAGGACTTAAAGGGTTAATGAGTTTGAGAGTTAATATCCTTGTAAAAAAATTTAGCGCAATCGCGGTGCAATGAAATCACAATTGCACCGCAACAAGTCAGATTGTGCCGCGACAAGCGCGATTGTGCCGCAATGAGCACAATTGTGCCGCGAGTAATTCACAATAGCGTTGCGACAACGGTGATCGCACCACGATGAGCATGATTGTGGCATGAGTATATCAAACAAAGGGAAGAGTTCCAAACACCAAGAAGTGGGTTGGAAAAACAAGGTGCAGTGCAGCAGGCATCAGAGTTTTTTGAAACTGACTTCAAGGTGTTTGGATACCTGATACAACACTCTTTCAAGTGTTATATTTTCTCAATCTGATCATTAAATACGGAGAAAACAAAGGAATAAAATGCTAATTAAGATCAGGTTTCAAAATCATTCTCACACTAGTCTTATGATTTTCTTATTCAAACTTGATGAATTATCACATGGTCTTGTGAATTGCATACATGCATATGCATGAAACGGTTTAAATTCCTTTGAATTAATAACTACATTTCTGTTGTCAGACGCTATTGTTTCCTTTTAAACAATGTCATTCCTGTGACTGACTCAACAGGAAGGATGTATAAAGCAAACAGGAAGGAAGGGAGTATAAACCTTTAAACTTAATGTATTACTTATTTATGAACTTATATTGCAACTTTTTCATGAAGTATATCAAGCATTTAGGGTGACATCTCACAAAAAAGAAACAATGTTTTTCCTTGGAATCTTGCTTCAATCAATACTTCAGTTTATTGAATTTGTCAATTCAGCAATGCGGATGATGGTAGTTTCACTTAAAAAATGACAATGTCTAGGAAAGTGTGGCATATTAAGTGAAGCATATTGTAACATGTTACAATATGCTAGCCTGTTGATTGTCAGACAGGCCGACATCACTTGCACTTTAATACTCCCTCCTTTCCCCATCTGATGCACTTTGTATGAGGGCTCATTCTTGATGTTGTGTGACCATCAACAGAGTGGATGTTAGACACTTTTCTCTCCATCCCTCTATCAGGAATTTCAAGAATGGGAATAAACATACCCTGATTGGAAGAACTACAACAGGGGAGAAGGGAGTCCGGGGGGGGGGGGAGGGGGGGAACTCCCCTATAAAAATGACGGGGGTTCTTGTCGAAAAAATTTGAAAATACCCAAAAAGGTACCAGAATCTCGTTTGATGGGCGTGGCTCAAATATATTTTTACCCCTAAGAGGTACCAATTTTTTACAACACAAGATATATTGTCATATTTTTTCAACTCAATACCCTAAAAGATACCGCGATAATTCTTATTATCATTTTAGATTTCAGCAATCTAAGCGGTACCAATCTACAAATTGTGACCCCTAAAAGGTACAACAAGCACCCCCATCATTTTTATGGGAGCCCCCCCCCCCTCCCTTCCTGGGGGAAGGGGGTAGAAAGTACAAGCAAGCTCCGATGGTCTGAGAATCAGGCTAACAATATGCTTGAACCTTGAAGGAAAAAGTTAAATGAGTAGTCAACCTACCTTTTCATACAAATTATAGAATTCATTGTATCTTCTGAAAATGAAGTAATTTCGTCCATCTGGCAGCTTGACTAAAACCTTGTACACCTGTGTAAAGTTTGATAACAATAACAACAACAATAACCTTTATTTACATCCATAACTGAGAAATTTACATTTTTAGATAGCTAATAACAGTAGATAAAAATTAAGCTACAAAAAGTTGATATGTTATATTATTATTATAAGGGATGTCTAGGAACTAAATGAGGGTGATGTCGCAGCTCTTAGAAGGTCTCACACCATTGGTTTGCCACCCTTAGACCTAACAATAGGACAAACAACACAACAATGGACCCTAACCCTAAAAACAACAGCAGCCTTGTTTTACAAGGCCAATGAAAATAGAAGCTTCTAAGAGCTGCGACCCTACCGCTAAATGAACAAACGTTTTCGTGTTAGCTCCTAGCTATTTTGAAAATATTTGATAACATATATTTAAAATTAATTCAATTTGAAGAGAAACAACACATATCAGTATCATCAGGCAAAGGATTGGAAACTGGGAAGGTCTGCAGTGGGGATTGCAAGAGTAGATAATAATAAACTATTGTAAATGGTTTCAACCCAGGAATATCAGTAGTACATTGAGTGTCATTGTCTGGTTAGTCACATGGTTTTGAAAAGAACTGTTGTTGTTGACAGTGAAATTTGGTTTTATTTGGCCACCATAATGGGACTAATCAAAGGCTCGTAAGAGTCAACCCGTGAATAAGAAATGCTTATGTTTTCACACTGACACAGTTCAATATTTTTTTAAAATTAAATGTAAGGATTTTTGACGAATGCAGAAAAAAAATGAAGGTCCTTTGCTGGACTTGAACTCGCACCTCCCGACTCCGAGTCCGGACACAAAACCACTTGACCACCGAGGAACACATACTTGAATCCAGTCATCACTGGATCCACGTTTTCTTATTATGAAACGCATTCATAACAAAGCATTACGTCACTAAGTTTACAGCTGATAGAAGGAGTGAGTGAATTTAAGCCACCTTTACCGATAACCCGTTCATTATGCATGCGTTTAAAAAACTGACGTTTCGAGTGCTAGCCCTAGCCTTCGTCAGAGTGAATCAAGGAATCATGGTCTGTGTGTGGTTCAATAATGTTGACAATGACTGATGTTTTGACAACCTGAGCGGAAGTCAACTTCAGAGTCATGTAAATTGTAAACCATCAGTTTTGCCATGATGTTATTGGTACAAATAGACTGGCATTTTGGTTTTATAGGGTAGCAGGATTACAGTACTGTGGACCTCCATGCAACATTTGCCCTCAGCCAATGGTAAAATTCCATTTTTTTAAATGCACTAAAATTGTGTAATTTTTTATAAACAGAGAAACACAGCTTTACTGTTAACAGAACAGACTTCAATCAAGAACGTAATTTGTTTTCTGTTACCTTTCAAAACTTGTCATGTAAAACTAAGATGATAAGGGCTAAAGGATATAGCCAAAATACATTTCTTTGAGAAAAAATGTACCATTTCAATTAGCAATACAGTAAAAATAATTTGAAGTGCGATAAAACTATTTGCGTGATCGAGAAATCGATTCACAGATCAGTTGTTTTCATGAAAACTAAAAAACAGTAGTTTATTATTTTCGATCAAGTTTATATATGCAGCACAGTGTACGCGAATAAGCGACAAATTGGCAGCATTGAAAACTTGAATTGATCCGTGAATGAAAAGAGCTTGTAAACAGCAGGATTATCGTGTTTTTCGTTCTAATCTGACATCGCTATCACTTCGAACATAAAAGCAAACACAACAAGGAAAGACGTAAAGCTTATTATAGCAAATAAAGCGAAGCTGAGAAAAATTCGGAGGCACAATTTTTTAAATTTCTACTTACCGTGAAACGTTTGGACTTTTCAGAGCTTAAAGTCTCGGAATCTGGCACAGTTACACCGATCTGTCTTGACATATTTCCCCAGAAGAACACAAAATGTCGAAGAGATTAATTTGTCTTATCGGTAGCTCGGACGAGCACAACGTTAGCGCGAGGACACCTAACCTCGAGTGAATTTTTTTCAGTGTTTTCGACGGCAGAAAAAGTACTAAAGCTTCACAGACGGTCTTGAAGCTTTACAAAAAATGATGTCCATGTAGAATTGAATTTGCAGTGATAGCATCTAAATGTGAACTACAAAACACCTTTTGGTCCAAAGCCTGTAAACAACTTTTTTCCTGGATGCAATTGAAGACTTCATCAGAGAGAGACTGATGACTAAAGAGGGTGCAACCTCGTTACCAGTTTCCGCCCAGCCTGGGTGTGTCCATTGTTCGTTTCATCAAATATTCTAAAATTTAGCTCAAGTGTAAAAGGCGTAGTTCGAAGAAAATTCAAAGTTTTCGACTTTTTCATCCGGCGTTTATTTGAGGGCGTCGTTTGTTTTTCGAGGGAGGCGCTTATAAAAAAGAATGAATAAAAGAATAAAAGATAACTAAAAAAAATGGGTTCTCCTGTCAAAATGTTCAAGCAGGCAATCGTGGACGACAATCCTGCTGGTGTACGTTGGATCAAATCAATGATCTAATCATTGTACCTGAAGAAGACTGGTTTGGCCAGCCGAAGTATAGGGCACTAAAAACTAAAAATCTACGTTGTATCGTTTTCTGCTTCTACAGTATATCTCCTGTTAATGCGACAAATGTGAAGTGCAGTCAGTGTGCAGTCTGCGTAGCAGACACCGGTTTATTTATAGGGCTAAATTTCGAGGACACGCGGCCAACCGCTCCCTTTCGCGTATGCTCCTCGCCACCTATGCCTGTCGCACTTACCCCTAGCGCGCGTGCGCGAAATTTTGTCCTACAGGGTCGGGCGACTGCTGAGCAGGCTAAATGAGAAGCGGGCGTTATAAACTAAAAAATAAAAACATTTGATGCGTTGCATATATATTTTATCTGTAATTCAGTATTTTATGGCATTTTTTACAATTAGTAGATTTTATAGTTTTTAATAGTTTTTAGTTTTCAATTAGTTTTAATAGTTGGAAATTTAGTATGTTATAGTAGTTTTTAATGATTATTAACTTTTCAGTTTTTAATTGTAACACCGCATTTGATCAATGAAAAAAAAAAAAAACGGATTTAAAAACCTCTGGCATTTATAAATGTAAACATCCACGCTGCCTCACTTGCCCATTCATACAAGAAGGTCAAAATAGGGATACACTTTCTCTGCTACAAAGGAAGAACGACATATCAATGACACTTTAAATCGTAAATATAAAAACTTAATCTACTCAGAATTGAATGTAAGAAATGCGCAAAAACAGTACATTGGGGAAACCAAACGCCAACTGAATAAACGCTCTGGGGAACATCGCCGATCCATCCTCAATCACCACCGTATCAATCCTACTCCTGTTGTTGGTGTTCCAAAAATCATTTTCTTTCTTCTATCCCTTCTTTAAACCTCTTCAAATTTCAATCAAATTCATGTTTACCACCGCCTTAAATGGAGAATGTCCCAATATTAAATGGACAAATGATAAGGGAGTGACGGGAAAAGACGAACTTATTAGTAATATCATTGAAGTATAACAATAGAATAATAGAAATATTCGTAGACTACACTTGAATTGAATGGGAACGAATAAAGGGTTAGGGGAGAGACTGGTAAAGAGGACCAAAATGCGACTGACTAGGGAGAGGAGCGGGAGGAGAAAAAGGTGCAGTTGGTGGATATGAGACCTCGTGTAAGAATGAAGACCTATCTTGGAATTATGGTGGATGGAAAGGACGCTTGCGAAGTGCTTTCTCCTATCTTCTCCTATCTCTTGGACGAGATTTATTTCTATTTATTTTTTTATTTTTTGTACAATAATAATAATAATAATAATAATAATAATAATAATAATAACTAAAACGAAAGCTATTCGTTGTTTCGAAAATTTCCGTTCCCTATGTACACAGCTGTAATCTGCGCTTACCTTGGTTTTGCATAATCTCGTACCCAGATCTCGCACGGTCAGGCCGAAGGCTCACATTTCAGTACTTCAGTATTTTCAGTACTTTCTGTTAATTTCAGTATTTCAGGTTCACATTTCAGTACAGTACAAGCGCGAGTGAGATCTGGGTACGAGATTAGGTTTTTGCATTGCTACGCTTTGTGATTGGCTAAAAGGGTTCGCGCCGCTTTCTCAACCAATCAGAAGTAAAACCAAAACCAATCGTGACTTGCTCGCACGCGTTTTCCCGCGCTTGGCAACAGCTACATGTATTTGCTTCGAGCTCTGTTTGGTTAATTGCATTTTCTGCGTCTGTTGTGATTGGCCAGTGTAACTTCTTTGGTTTTGGTTTTACGACACTCAACTGAAACCGGAAAGGGAAGTTTTAGAAAGAGAACCGAGGGGAGAACAAGTAATATATGCCGAAGTTAAGACAATGAACAGTAGAAACCACAACTACAAACCAATGAGAGGTGCCGGATCTGTGACAAAGATCTGGATCAGTAGAAAAACTTGAATAAATGTAAAATAACACGGCAAACTGATCCGTACGGCCGAGAAAAGATTGACTCAAGAAAAATAAAGTAAAATAAAAGATATATATTTTGTGCCCGATATTTCGGTTTGAAACACAAACCTTCGACGGGGGCTAAAATAAAAATGAGTATATACGTTAATATATGCCGCCTTGGTTTAAAACCAATCTTTTAGTTTTACCCTTTTTGTAGGCTTCGAATTCGTTTTAGGCCTGGTTTTCACAGACGCCAAGTGAAACGAACATTGACACAAGCATAAGCACTTCAGTTCAAGACACATTATCGTTGTCTTCTCTAAAATTTAGCCATTTGTAATAGGCTTTAGCCGCTATGTTGATTTTCACATTATAATACAAATTAGCCATGTGGTTCTTCCAGGGAGCAAACATTAGAAAGAAGAAAATTTTTGGCAAATCGGTTTTTCCTAAAAGCGAAGCTGATTCATGTAATAATCATATTTCAGAGCTGGAGGATAGTTGGCAGACATCATGGTTGCTCTAAATCTGACTTGCATTACCTTTGTTGACTTCGAAAACTCTTTACTTGTTATAAAAGCGACGAAAATAACTTAAACCCAAGTATGTAATCTAATTAATACTGTAAGCCTAGAATATTTAGTTTCGAAAAAATATCAGCGTACTAAGAAACGTGTTAGAAATCTTCCGAGTTTGCCAGATGAGAAATAGAACACAAACCGCGGTGATAAACATATTGAACTTATTCATTTTTGATTAAAACTTGATGTTTCGGATGCTACTACATACATTTTCAAAAGTGGCCGTTACCTTATATAGTAGTAAAAAGGGACTGGGACCGAGATTAAGTACAAAACTTAACAGTTGATCTATAAAAAGAAACAGCTAATTAATAAAGCATCAGCTTCTCGCCACTGACGTTTGCATTAAAAAGCCAGGCTCCAGAATTTTAAGTTTTCAAAATTCGAGATTCCAAGACGGCCCTATTTTTGGCGAGTCATTATTTTCGACAGATCTCCCACGATCTTTTTCAGTTCAGTAGAAGCACGAGTGAGATCTGGGTACGAGATTATCTACACCCGTAATGTCCACCGCAGTCAAACGTCCGATGCGTTTTTCGTTTTATTTAGTGGGATTTTATTTAATATTAAATGGAAATATGGGCTAGGATGTATAAAAAAATAGTTGACGTTACTATCTTTTAATTTTTCTCAAAATGATGAGCTTTTTCCCGTTGAAAACGGACCAAAACTCTTTGCGCCTAATCAAAATTATGTTGGCAAATGGGGCCGACAATCAGCTGCAGTTCACAGTTTTTAAACGCTCAGAACGTTTTTCGTAAACTTTCAAAACGTTTGGTAAATTGGCAGTGTATTGGCAATATATTAAACTTTAAACAGTGAAAATGACAACCTTAACTTTTAAGTACTTTGCTTAACTTTTGCAAATGTCTTTCGTTTGACCGCGGTTAACCCCTAATGAGGATCCAATGATAACAGTTCCTGCACTCTTAGTAACTCCTGTAGAACTTCGTTCGCAGTCGGTCGTTGTTGAGGATTGGTTGCATGACATTTCTTCATTATTTCACGGAGCTGACTTTTTGCAAAACTGCTCCGTTTTACGCTACCGAGTAGCTTTTCCACGACCCATGGGATTTTCCAAATGTCGATTTTTTCGTCGTAGACCGGTCTCAATTGAAATTGAAGAGGTTCTGACCGGTTTGGCCACCCTTGTTGTTCTATTTCAAGCTGCGATAAAAGTGACACATTCAGGGGCCTCTTATGACAACCACCTTCCTCTGTTACTTGTTCTAAACCGTCCACGTCGTTCACAACTAAGTGAAAGTCGTCAGTTATCAAATACTGATCAAGTAGTTTATCTAGGAATGGACTATCACACATCACACGGACTCCAATTGGACTGTTGTGTAAGTAGGCTAACACCCTGAGGTAATCCACATTCAGCTGAAACCTTGTGTGTATATTGTTGTACTTGGAGAGCTCGTGACGCCGAAGAAGCCGGTCTAGAAATCTTAGTGTTCCATGTTTGTAATACATCGTGACAATCTGCAAGAATCAAAAGGTAAAGTCGCACACCAGCCACGATGGCCCACACGGCCGGAGCTTAAACCCGGTTTCTATAGCATGAAGCAACTAGGAATATTGCTACTCCCCCCTGGATGGGATGCTAGTCCATCGCACGGTTACCCCCAGCATTTTGTCGTCAGTACCCATTTATGGAGTAAAGTTTCTTGTTTAAGGAAACAACACGACGGCAGAGACCAGGCACCGAACCACCGACCTTCAGGTTGAAAGTCCGACGCGCTAACCACTAGACCACCGTGCCCCCACGCAAGAATCAAAAGAGGAACATTAATTATGAGATGCTTGGTTCACGTATTATTATGGTTACGAGACTGACACTCAGAATCATATATCTGGCACAGTTACTCAAAATGTAGGTAAGTCAACCAGTGGATAAATAAATAACAATAAATAACATTGTTATACATTGGTGTCACTAGCTCGATTTTTATTGGCTATAATTAAAGCACGCAGCTAATTATTGCTTGCTGTTTCTGTTACGTCATACCTACAGACAATAGTTTTATGCATGCAGAAGTGACGTAAGTTGTTTACTTACAAGTTGACTGCTGTGCATTGATCACTTTTTTTGTGCGCGCTCTTGTCTTTACAAGTGCAGCTCAGGAATATGCATAATAAAACAATTATTGGATTCGGTTTTCGCATGATAGCGATAATTATCAAGGCCTCAGTTTGTGTTATCCGCCTCAGCCTTCGGCTTCGGCAGATAACACAAACTTTGGCCTTGATAATTATCGCTATCATGCTCAACCTCATCCAATAATTGTTAAATAAATTGAACCGGAAATGTATGGATAAAAAATCCATTGTAACGCATCTGATCTCAGCTGTTTCATGAAGAGCTAGAAGTAAAGCTTCAGTACAGACTTATCGTAAGGCCAAAATGAAAGGTGCCAAGCGTACGAAAACATGTAATCAATTTTGTAAAGCTAAACTAGTGAGCAGCACTTTTACGAACTTTTATAAAAGCTTGTAAAACCGATTTATTATCTCCTCCACGTTTCGTCCGACTATCGCGACTTCATCAGGGAGTTTACGTGCTTGTATTTATACACAAGGTAAACCATAGTATTTTTACGGATTTGCGTATAGGAAACAAGCTAAATGTTTTCGCAAGGACTGACTTAGGTGTAGCATATGTGCAACATATTTATGATATTACATATGCTTGACATATTTATTTTTGAAGACCACAGTTTTAGGGGCCGTCGACAAAAGTTCCCCGCTTTTTTTCCACTGGACGTTAAGGTCTAAATCTGAATTGTAAGCCGATTGCAAATCGTGCGAACCGTTAAAAAGTATTCACCAGTTCTGAAAATATCATAAAATGTTCCAAAACCTTTTCAAATCTCCAATGCTGCGTTTTCCGTCATCTTTCTAAAACTATCCTGTAGTTGGGTGTCAAACTCCTTCCACATGAATTTCAAGGTACTGCAATACTTTTATATCGATTGTTTTATGCTTAGAAGGGCTTGCAATTGGAGAAATAGTTGTTGGAATTATAAGCTGCTCCGCATCTGAGCTCAGGCGAAGCTGACAAGCAGTTTTCAGAGTTTTGTTTATGAATACGAAATGAGCACGTGTGAAATTTATTCTAAGAATTCGCACCTTGGTTGGGGGGGGGGGGGGGGCGTACGTGATATGCGCGCGTAGTCAGCGTAGTCCCCGCATTTGCATGTCGTACCTCCTTTGAACGAGTTGTTTTATTGGCTCACCAAAACAATAGATCGATGACCTAAACAATGCCCCTATCCCTACAAACAATAGCAGGTACTGTTTTAGAACGGCCAATGAAAATAGAGGTTTATGAGAGGTACGACCCTACCGCCGCATTTAAAAACATTGCGGGGCTTCTAATGGAGCGTACATGCTCCCTCCCCTCCTAGAGTAACTAGCGCGCATATTTCGTTCGCTCCCCTTATAAAGGTGTGAATTCTTAGAATAAATTCCACACGTGCTCATTTCGTATTCATAAACAAAACTCTGAAAACTGCTTGTCAGCTTAGCCTGAGTTCAGATGCGGAGCAGCTTATAAAAAAAAACAACTATTTCTCCAATTGCAAGCCCTTCTAAGCAAAAAACGATCGATGTAAAAGTATTGCAGTCCTCCCCAGTCGTAAAAAATATAGTATTATTTGGGCAAAGCTATTGAAGTTACTGAATTATCTTGTGATTCAATGTCTTAATCTATGTTTTTATCCAGTAACTCACTTAACTTTCTAACCAAGCTCTATACTACATCGATCATGTCATTCATGTAATAGTTCCATTAGATGCTAACCGCGTGGGTAGGTGCGTTGTGGTCTGTCAAGGGACTGGGAGTAAATAAGTACATTTCATCTAGCTTGTTGTTTTTGACTTTTTGAAATGTTCATCTCGATTTACTGAAGATATTCGCAACGTTCTAAACGCCCATGCTCAGCTGACAAACCAAACACAGTAATTCTTTTTGTTATCAGAAGAACGAAAATCGCTTTTTTCCTCTTGGCTTACCTGTAGCTTTTCTGGACAATTGCCGATGAGGCGAGTGGCAAATTCCCCCTGAATTTGCTCCAGATTAGTCATTCCTTTTGAACAGAGCTCCCGTTTTTTAGCATCCCGGGCTGAGCAATTAGTAAAAACAACGTGGTATCCATTCCATTTTGCGTGCCAAACACGTTTAGTTATTCCATGGTGGAATCGCTTGATGGGATGAACTTGATCAACAATTTCTGAGCAGTCTAACCAGGTAATGCACTTATTCCATCCGGCAAAACTAAACGTGCCGCGAGGACAAGGCATGCAGCCCTCGTGTGTGGCGAACATGTTAGCTGAACACGCTATGAAGGAAGGCGCGGGTGTAAATACGTTGATGTTCCTTTGCGAGGCGCCGTCCAATTGCAATTGCGTCCCAACGCTTGTGAAATACACATAGATCATGAATATGACGAAAAAGATCGTACAGGACCACTGTATAGCTCTACACCAGTGCCTCAGTTTCCGTTGCATCTTGCATCCGGGAAAAGACATCGCACTTAACAACCGTTTACCCTGAAAGATATGTATGTCATTTACTGCTATAAACTTCACACATTTTCCAGTAATTTCTCCGCTTTAGAAATTTCGCTCTTTAAATAAACCGGTGCCTGTCATGCAGATAACGAGGAAACTGCGCGTGCCACCTGTAGGGTATCCCACATTCTCAATCCCGGAGCTCCTTTTTTTGCGCATGACCTACCGACGCCGCGCAGCCAGAAAGACCAAGGGCTCTGGGGTATATCTTCGTCCCCAGAGCCGCTTGGCCCTCTTAACTGTCGGAGCCTACGTACGAGAATTGGTATGACACAGGAGCCCATTAGGAGATTTAGCAACCACGACGGCAGCGAGAGTGACGCAAAACAGCAGGTTTAATGAGCGAAAACAATGCCTCTGCACGTGCGTGTTACATTTGATACATTTCTTTGCCGTTTCCTGCAAAACAACAAAGTCAAATGATCAAATTATAGGTTTTGTGAAGAACGTGAACACACGACGGTTAATTTTCCTTGCTCTATTTGAACTTGAAAGCCGGCTCAGCTCCTGGATAATTCAGTTACTAGGCAAATTAAACAATTTTATACAATCATAACACATACAATCACAATACAATACAATCATACAATCATTTAAAATACTATAAGAAGCAAAGGCTGACAAGGGCTGTCAGCCCTTGCTTCTTATAGTATTTTGTTTATTTTTGGCTGATCAGATCTCTTACAGATCCTGCGTATATACTAGCAGCATTTTCGTTCACGGTTCCTTGCTTTCTCGTTCATTTTTAATCATTTAAACAATCATAGAAGTTTAAATGATCGCAAATTGTTTTTTCATTGACGCGCGTTTTCTTTTGCGTTACTGTCGTGGTTGCTAAATCAATGCTAAAGCTCCCTACTATATTTAAGCTATACTATATATAATATATCTCGAGCCCGAGCCCGAGTCCAAGCCCGAGCCCGATCCCGAGCCCGAGCCGGAGCCAGGCGTTTTTCGTTTTATTTATTGGGATTTTATTTAATATTAAATGGAAATATGGGCAAGGATGTATAAAAAAATAGTTGACGTTACCATCTTTTAATTTTTCTCAAAATGATGAGCTTTTTCCGTTGAAAACAGACCAAAACTCTTTGCGCCTGATCAAAATTATGTTGTCAAATGGCGCCGACAATTCTACAGTTCACAGTTTTTAAACGCTTAGAACGTTTTTCGTAAACTTTCAAAACGTTTGGTAAATTGACAGTGTATTGGCAATAAATTAAACTTTAAACCTTGAAAATGACAACCTTAACTTTTAAGTACTTTGCTTAACTTTTGTAAATTTCTCTCGTTTGACCGCGGTTAACCTTGAGTCAACCGTTTCCCGTATCGTTCTATTTTTAGAACTGTGCTTACTGCACTACCGTGAGCCATGACTGTGCTTCCAATAAGGTAAGACCAGGTAACAACGGTCATTAGAAATACAGTTTTCCTTTTACGCCAAAAACATGGGAAATGTTTCCCCTCATAAAATCACGGCGCTTTACCGGAAAGACTTTAAGTCAGTCTACGTTAATTCATTGCTGCAATTCATTTGCCGTCGGAAGGTAATTTACACAGCCGGTATTATAAAAACACGCCTCAGTTATTCTGTCTTAAAATAAATTTCTGGTAAAGAAAATTTCTCAGTGTCTGAGTGCCGTCTTAATTTTCCTTAAATCTGTTGCGTCCTATTGTTCAAGGTTTATACTTTTTTATCCGACAAGGATTCTTTTTTTACTTCATAGATATAGTCTATACAGCTGGCAACTGATCTAACACGTCAATCAGGACTATTTTTCAAATTTTTATTGTTTGCGAAATCTGGTTATTTAAACAAGAACGTGATTGCCGAAGTTTCTAGGGTGAAAAATAAATAGTATAAAAGTTTACGGTTTGCAAAAAAACCTTTATTTTTCGCCCAATATATTAAGAAAACAGCCATTTGAATATTTGAATAGATCGTTGGTTGATATGACATGACGGATCGAGACGGAGAAAGACTGCAGGATCACCCAAGGAATCGTTCAGGTGGAAAGCTGTTCGGAATTGGCCTTAGTCGCCCTAAAAATTCGTCAAAAATTAGATTAAAAACTAGAGTTTTCTTAACTCAAATGTCGCTTCATATTTTCGCAACATCGGATGAATCAAACTTTTGTTTTCGGAGGAATGAAAATATCGTTGTGGGCACGAATCAGAAACAACCAACAAGACATGTTTTAATAGGAAACTCTTGGAATGGCGTTGTATTGTTTTTTCATATCATTTTACTACCTCCGAAAACAAAAGGCGTTATTAAATTTTCCAATGCTACGAAAGTTTTAGGCGACACTTTACGTTTTAAATCTAATTTATTACGAAGTTTTAAAGTGTGTAAGGCCTTCCGAACAGTGCTCCTGACGAAATAAGAAAAGGCGAAAGCAGCTGGCAAATTCGGAGCAGGATAAGATTCCTTTGCCTATGTAACACTGATTTTCTGCCGCTGGTATATTCAGCTAAACGGAACCGAAATTAAAATTCAAACTGTTTTAGCTTTTACGTAGTTTTTCACATCCAAGCGTTTTCCTAAATATTCCTCGTTGGGTGGAAACTCTCGGTGACAAATCTGTCCGTTTGGAGAATGAAATTAGTTCAGATGTCACTTTGTTCAATCCAACTTCAACTGACAAATCGGGGGAAATTAAAACGAATATTGACTGATCTGAACAGATCGAAATAGAAAGAGAAGAAAAATAAATTTCCTTTTATAATTAGAAACGTTCGACTTACTTGAGTTGTCTTGTCATAAACTTGACAGTTTCTAGCTTCAGTCAGAGCGCGAGCGAAGAGTCCGCACTTCGAACAAGTTCATTTGCCGTGCTATGCGAGATGGCACAGCACACTTCACTAACCATTTGCCGGCGTATGCACAACAATTTCCATATCCTTGATGAATTTTTCTTCACAAGATTTATTATTTGAACAAGATAGTTGTTAAGAAAAACGGTGTCTTGTTTTGTCAAACGTGAACAAATACTATCAATCTTGACTTGCACCAGTCGATTCGAGCTATTTGGCTAAAAATAGGCATGCGCTGATATGTGTCGTTTATATCTGTCATATGGCCAATCTCGTCCCCAGAGCCCGCACGTTTCAGGTCAGCGGAGACCGAACGTTCACGGACTCTGGGACAATCCATAACCGGAAGCACGATTTTGTGCTTCCGGTCATGGTGCGCATGCGCCTACGCATGCGCGTGTGCGCGTGCGTGCATGCGCTGAGCATGCGCAGAGGCTGTATTCGTGACATAAAGGCGCGAAAAGTCATTGTCGCCGGCGTTTTTTCGCGCCTCTTTTATTTTTTCTCGCGATGCTGCGCGCGATTCTCGCGCGATGGTGAGCCCCGCACAGCAGTCTTGATGAAATTACTGAAATGGCAGCATCGGCATATATTGATCTTTTTCGCTGTCGCGATTAGGAGCAATCGTTGAACGAATTAGGTAAAACAGGGCTAACACTAAAGGAAGAACAATATGTAGCATTAAATAGAAGGAAAGGACACTATATGTGTTCTTCCAACCGGTTACGGAAAATCTTTTTTACCAAATTCTCCCTACGTTTCTGATAGAACAATCCTCCGTCACTGTGGTGTCCCCGGGCAGTTGAACGCTCGATAGAAGATCGGCATGGAATTCACGAGTCTGGCAACCCCATATGTCAAAGAAAAACGATGTTTCCAGCAAGAAAGCCATTTCAAAACCAACTGTCAAGAGCTAGCGAATAGAAATCAATCACGGTGAATCACGCGCGGTCAGTGAGAGAACCTTGTGGTAGCTTTGTTTATCTGTAAATGCCGTTTTATGACTGAAATTGATGCTATTTGTACACTAAAGTACATGTAATGTGGACTGTGAAGGCCAACTTTGAACGTTTGTGGTGGAAATTAAGTGGTTTTTTAATACTTTGGAAGTTTGTGATCGCCGGCCGGCACAAAAGAATTTCATCACAGCGATACCGCAAACACCACGCTAAATGGGCAAAAGCCTTCGTACAACAAAGAAGGCAAATTTGTGAGTACTCATAGATTAGTTATTAAACATTCAGTAAAACATTTATGCCTGTGTTATCGCGGTCGATCACTTCAATTCATATTACGAAGGATCCGGACGCGAATCTCCGAACAGGAATCACTTTTATTCTCACTTTATCTTTATCTACGATACTCATTGATGGGCTTAGTTCTAAGAATACCAGACTACTAATATTATTACTAGAGTGATTTTCCTCAGACCGTGAAATAGGTAGTACACTAACACAGGTTAGTAGATCTTGTTTTCTTTTGTACCTATTTGACTATTATAAGCTTATAATTAAGCTTAAAAACTACTAGAAACTGTTTCACGGTCTGAAGAAAATCACTCTATCATTATTGCCTTTTATACCTCTTATTCTTTTACACCGTGTCTTGGATTTTTCTAGGTCGACAGTTTTTCAGTTCCTTCTTCCCAGTTTTATCCAGCTTAGCTTTTTAACGCTTTCAAGTATAGTTTCGTATTTTGATTTACCGGTAGTTTTCTCAAACTCATTAAGCTTAATTATTCATTACGAAAATCAGTTGAAACACTCCTTATTTTGCATCCCTAATTTCTCCTTCTAAAATCATTTTGTTTGAGAAGTAATATCAAACATTCGACACAGTATTTCATCAGATTTCCAAACACTTTGAAGTGGGTTGAAAAAAACTCGGCTGCGCTTCGTTTTTCAACCCACTACACGGTGTTTGGAAATAGTGCATAGTCTTTTGTTTTAAATTTCCAGGGCCCTTATTGATAACAGCACTTTTATGTCGATGAGGTCACCCTGGTAAAATAACATTATTTATTTATTTATTTATTTATTTATTTATTTATTTGATATTCAGTAAAAGAGGAGTTCGGATTCAAGTTTTGGTTTTGAAATATTAAGAAAGCTCTACTTCGGACAGCCATCTTCGTTTATTTTGCAACCGCGTGGCCGTTTCGGTGTATGATAGAAATACTTTAATTATCTCAGTACAGTATGCTTTTTTTCATAAACTTCTTTCTTTGATTTTTCTCAACGCCTGGAGTTCTTAAAAGTTTTTCTAAAGTGTCCAGCACATGATTTAATAAGCCTTGTCTACGATAACACTATACATTCTGTTTTATTACCGCAAAAATTTACTGAATAAGAAGAGAAGAAAAAAAATATAAGTGTATAGTGGCACAATATATATGAGAATAAAGTCATCCTTTTAAGTGTTATAATTTCGATACTTTTGACAACTTAGGAAAGAATTATCGCCGTTCGCACAACAAAACTATTTCCACGGCGGTCCGCATGTTTTGTAATTTTCCGGTAATTTACGAACTACCAACTGTCTGACTTTCACATCTTGTTTGAAACGCTATCAGAAAAATCCTATTATACAGACAACTGGACAGTCCTAAGGTGTCCAAATCAGAGTAAAGAGTCTAAAGCGTCCAAATCAGCAGTCGGTGCAATTCGCCTGAACTTGAAAATGAAGCAGCTTTCTCGTCCTTTTGGTTGCGACATATACCATCATCTTCTTCTTTGCGAGGGGCAAGATCGAAGCTGATCGACCGATTCGGATTTGTTTCTTGAAAGGCTCTTTTAGTTTTACATGAAGAAGTTGAACGTTTCTTGAGATGACTGACACATCACTTTCAGTTCCATAATTTTCTTCTTGATATGCAGCACTTTTTTACACAAATTGTGCAGAGGTATGCATTGGATCTTCACATGATTTTTTACCGTCCAGGAGAACGCAGAAAGAACTAGCTTCTTATGCCGCAACAAAGGCATGACTTTGCAGCTCTTTCAGTGTTAAAGTTATAAAGGCTTGTTTCCATCATTTGCAACACTTTACGAAGACATTTTCATGTTTTTGACGCGAGCAACTCGCTTTATTTATATTCGTAAACATCTTGTTTCAATGGCACTTCCGGTAAAATGTAGTAGCCAATCAGAACTGTTATTTGACCGGAACTTGATATGGATTATCCCAGAGGTCCGCAACCTTGGTGCTGACCAAAAGGAACGCGGCCTCTGGGAACGAGATTGTCATATGGCAAGTCATTTATTTGCTCACAGTGCATACAGTAAACGTGGTACGTGGCAAAAGTTTTCTTGGCAAATCTCGTTCAAATATTGACGTAAACGTTTGTTTCAACAAGGTCACATAATAAAGCCAACCGGCTTAGGAAATCCTAAGTTTTTATTCGCTTTCTCGAGCAAATCATAGACTTTACTGAAGAAATCGACCGTACACCCCCATGTGCATTATATGTCTTATGAGAGGGGTAAATAGGGGTATGCGTATTCGCCGATCCGTTATACTTTGATAGCCGAGTCTGTCGGTCAGCAAAAATTTATGCTGAAATTTGAATCCGCAATTTATTTGTGAATTTTTGAGATATAATAAAAATGTCCTGACTTGAATTTGTAAATGCCGTTATGGGATTCTTATATTTTTTTTTTTAGAAAAAAGGTCTTCTTGAGTTTTGAAAAAATCTCACGCATTGAGAGTGAACGTCGACGAAATATTTAAGCAACAGCACAGATTGACTGACGAAAACAAAAGTACAACAGGTCTGTAAAGGTATTAAGATACAAGATCCGAATTATATAGAAGAAGCAAAAGCCAAAAACCGGGGCCTAAAAAGGGATAAAACGTTAATTTTTTTCTGACTCCGAAATCAGGGCAAAACATTTTTCAAAATCCTCCTATCCGTACGTCTATTTACCCCATAATCTATCCTGGCAAAATCAAAATAATTGCTACAATTTAAATAACTAGTCTAAATATGTCTCTGCGGCAAGTGATATTATACTGCGTAGTAGTATGTATAAATAAACCATTCAAACTGCTTATTTTTACACGAATGATTGATTATAAAGAATGGAAAAGATATAAGTTCATTTGTTCCAATATTTGAAACAATGAACAAAATCTGAGATCCGAAGTTTAAAAGGGCAGAAATATACTAAAGCACGAAAGAGAGTTGGAGGGCGGGAAAATAAATAATATCAATGTAATCCTTTCTAACCCAAACCGGCTTGTCCTCATAAACTAAATCTCCATCGACATACAGCAGCCTCCAATCGAATCCACGTCTTCCTTCTAAAACGGATTTCGAGCGCAAATAACCAGGAATATAAAAAATCACAAGCGTTTATATTTTTGCATACTAATTCAAAGTGCATATATATTCCACGTTTAGCCTACTTCAGTCGCTACTGCTTTCACGTCCTTTTTTGATTCCCTTGGAGCATTTGAACAGTTTGAATAGTGAAACTGGACTTTTAAAGATGCTGTAAATTGCGCGCACTAATGAATATCAGAGAAACGGTTAATTGGCCGAAATCGAAAACATTTGATTCAGCGACAAGCAAGTTGATTTTCTTTATCAAATGAAGTACCAGTACGATGCGTGACGAAATTATATTGGTTAATCTCGATAAACTCCTTTAATCTAAAACACGCATTATCAAACCAATATTGTTTGCTTTCCCTCAACGTAAACAGTGATTTTGTTTCTCAAAAATTTGGGAGATGTTTCTATCTGAAACAATTACATTGAAATAACATCACATATTTTTTATGTGTAAACGTTGAAAATTATACAGACATCACCAATGAACCGAGACTGACATCAATAACAAGTCAAAAGAGATGCGGCGAAGTGTTTCAATTTTGCACATTTATAAGATCATCAGTTATTGCCAGCACTTTCAGTTGAACGAATATCAAGGAAAAAGGGGATTGAAATAACAATTAACATTATGAGCCGAGCATGAATACCCATTTTTAGAGTAATGTTAGTTACTGACTGAAATTGTTCAGTATATCCTTTAACAAAACGACATTTAAAAACGGACTTACCATTCTTGTTACTGCGTCACTCTGTATGCTCAAGGCATACTTACTTGAGAACTATCGCTCTCGTGCGCCTTTTAGGGGCCAATATCATGAAGATGCGCATGTGTAGTTTCAAAAGAATATATATTGAATTCGATGAGCATACACGAACCAGCGAAACCAGGCCACCCAACGGTGAAATTATCCTAGGTTTGCACTTACTGCTTATCAGAATTCAGAATTCAAAGAGATTTCGATTCCAAAATGTTTATGGAATTGTAGAGAGTATAAAACTACACATATTGGCCAAATTTTGAAATGCAAGAGCATTTTGTTGAAGAGTTATAGGCGAACGAGCATTAAGCATTTTTAGTAAATGAAACATGTACGGTTTTCCTTGCTTGCAGAGTCTTCTTTTCCGTGGTTTGAGGCGGGAAAAAAAGGGTGACTCTGCTCTGACTCGTAACGATGCATATTGAGCATGCGTTAGCGTTACTAAAAGAACAAACCACTTTTAACTGAAAGTACGTGATTATGTCACCGTCGCCAATCGCAAAGTAGACTTCGAGCAGTCTAATTACAAAGTCTTTAAAAATCTTTATTTCTAAGCAATCTCCTTTTTTTCGCCTCAAACAATGAAAAATGTAACTGCTAGCAGGGATGGAGCGGTTTGGATTTTTGAATTTTTATGACGTCATGTGCAAACCAAGAATAGTTAGAAAGTTGTAGATCCACAAGGCATTTATCCTGTGTACAGTCGCCCCTCCCCTCAAGAAAAATCGGAAGGGGCGGCTGTACACAGGCTACAAGGGAGCATTCTCCTTCGCAGCAGAATCGTACCCAGTCGCTATTAATTGGATTTTGGGGCGAGAGAAGATTGTACTAGGGTGAATTGAGGCGCACGGGGTAACCTTCTCATGACACCCCGCGCGCTTCAATTCACCTTAGTATCCAATCTTCCCTCGCCCCAAAAACCAATTAATAGCGACTGGGTACGAGTCTGCCTTCGCAGGGAACACTAAAGGCGCGAGTAGCTTGAAATGGAACTGGGATTGAATCGGGCTTCAGAATGAGACTGAGACTCAAATGACTCCTCTCCCTTGACTTTTTTGACTTTTCTTGCTCCTCCTTCTCTCTCCAGGTTCAGAGGCGAGGAGTTACACTAAATCATGTTATGCAACCACTATACATGCTATACTTAACCTAAATACCCTGAACAGAAAGTACACTCTCAGTAACTCCTGTAGAACCTCGTTCGCTGTCCGTCGTTGCCACATTCCGGGCCTCCTGTGACGTCCGCCATCGCACGTCGTTCACAATCAAGTAAAAGTCATCAGGACAAAAAATAAATGAAAATCTACTTAATTATTTCGCCCACCGACCAATAGAGGATAACAAAATCTATACATAGTATCATAATAACCATTTTCGCACCCAAACGGCCATAAGGGCTGTTTCAGGAGAACCCAACGAACAACCTTTGGTAAAATGAATTATTTAACTCAAATAAATTAAAATAAATGATATAAAAGCATTTCCAGGTGTTCTTCTATGTTGCTGGGAAAATATATCTGTTCCTTTTTCCCAGCATAACACATATGAAAATTCCTAGCCAGCTGGATAACTAACAATAATAATAAGTTATCAAAAGGGGCTTGGGAACTAATGAAACATTAATGGCAACAATTTGAAGCTTTTTGTTATTGTTTTGTACACTTACTACCGTCTCGAACTTAACCTGTTCGGGTATCTCTAAGTACTGCTTAAATTTGATACTACGAAGCTGAACCCTTTTAAGCCCCAAAGTGTCCTCCGCGATTTTCTTCGATCCAGTCTCTTTTCGTTCTGCTCAAGTAACAGTTTGTTCTTGCGACTCATTTCTCAAGTCAACCAGCGCAAAAATGGTAATTAAAAACATATGTACAGAATATTTTGCCAGCCAGCAAGAATTCCTCCGGGGAACAGATAAAATGAGGAACAGATTCGTTGGGTGCCCCTGCCGTTTGTGTGGAATTTTGTACGATTAATAATCAGAAGAAGAGTTCGTAACGATAAGATGCTGTACTCTGAGTAACTCCTGTAGAACCTCGTGTGCAGTCGGTCGTTGCTGAGGGTTAATCTCATGACATTTTCCCATTATTTCACGGAGCTGGGTTTTTGCAAAATCACTGCCCTTCACGCCATCCAGTAATAGTTCCACAATCCAGGGAAGTTTCCAAATGTCGATTTTTTCGTCGTAGGTCGGTCTCAAATTAAATTTTAACGGTTCTGATTCAGTTTTCTCGTCCAATTCTTTGCCCTTGATTGAGCTTTGTGGCGTAGTTGACACATTTAGCCTCCGTTCACATCCCCGTTTTTCAGTTACTTCTGGTATTCTGTCGATGTCGTTCAAAATCAGGTGAAAGTCGTCAGTTATTAAGAATTGCGCTAGTAATTTTTTTGGGGAAATACCATCACACATGACACGAACACCGATTGGACTGTTGTGCAAATAGTCCAAGATCCGAACGTAATCCACACTCTGCTGTAATCTTGTATGTATATTGTTGTAATTGGAGAATTGGGGTTGTACAAGAAGCCGATCTAGATAATTTGCCGAGCCATGCTTGTAGTACATGGTGACAATCTGCAAGAATCAAAGAACATCCTATTGATGTAAGACAACGTACATTTAAGTATGAAGAATAGGGTTGAGAGACATTTTCTGGCTTACATGATCAATCCCTCTCACCTCAAGCAGTTTATACAGGCTTGGTTAACATCTGTCTGGAAAATATGGTTGATTCACAATATTTTCAGCTAGATTGCTTAGAACAGGATGAAATTTACCTTGAATATAGGTCTTGATGTTTTCTTCTACTATATACGTTTGAAATGATTGTCCTCGAGTTTTAAAATTAAACTAATGCAAATAATCAAAGTTTGCTTCTCATTCAGTTGAATTTAGGACTGAAAAATGACCTTTGTCATCAAAAAAAGTTTATTGAGAACAATAGACAGTCAATCCACATGTGAACAGCTGGAAAAATTTAATCTGTATCAGATTTGGCGTTTTCTCTTAAACCCGTAGCCAATTAATCAAGTTTTTAATATTTTGACATGTCACGTGATCTATTTTAGTAGATATTTTTAAAACAAAGTTTATTGTATTTAAAAATATTAAGAACTAATTTTGTTCTCTTACTCAATCAAATGGTTTATTGGGGCACAGAAATCCTCTTTGTCACATGGGGTATAGAAAAAATGTATTTCGACTAAATAAGGTTTAATTTATCCCAAATGAGGTTAAATTTCTGAAATATTGAAGTAGTCCTGTGTCTTTTCTAGTCGTTTCTCCCCATACTCGTAGACAAAGCTTGCAAAACACTCCATTCAATTCAGAAATAATGCTAGCATTTATAAAATCTTGGTAACCAAGTGTTTTTTCGAATCCGAGGAGCGGGCATGGTGTTAATTTAGTCGAGATGCATTTTCCCTATATAGCCCATAGTTGTCGCGAGGAGTTCGTTGAAGCAGTCAAAAAGGTTTACTCATGCAGATTGTTCGGTCGAAGTACAGTTACAGGAGTTTGGAGCCAATTCGGTGGTTAGATAACAGAAAACCAACGTATTTTTGCTGGGACGGATGATTAAATATTGCACTAACTGTCATTAGCCTACCTGTAGGTTGTATCTACATTTGCCGATGAGGCGAGTAACAAATTCCCCCTGAAGCTTTTCCATGTTAGTCGTTCCTTGTACGCAATAGTAACGCCTCCAGCCCGTAGATGAACAATTGATAAACACAACTTGATAACCCTTCCAATCTGCCAGCCAAATATATTTAGTATTGGAAAAGGCGAGACGCTTCTTGGGATGAACGTGACGAGAAATTTCTGAGCAGTTCAACCAAGGAATGCACTCATTCCAGCCGTGAAAACTAAAGGTACCACGAGGACAAGGCACGCAGCCCTCGCGTGTGGCGAACATATTAGCTGAACACACCCCTCGAGGAGACTCAGTTACTAACTTCCTCTGCTTCCACTGCATCCCATTGCTTGTGAAATATACATAGATAATGAATATCGCCAAGGAGATTGTAGACAGACATTGAATTGCTCTAAACAAACGCCGTAAAATACTGTACTGCATCCTATGGGCGAGGATTCCCATGGTCTAACAATCGCTTTAAAACCTTAAAGAATAAGAAACGGTCCCTTGACAAGTTTCTTGTGTTTTATTTTTTGTCATTATGTAAATAATATTTAAGTTATTATCATGTCCTTCCGTGGGGATATCCTTGGAATCCCTGCATATGAATACTTACAATAAGAAAATGCAGTTCAGAAAAATCGTTATACCAGCAAGGAGATGCCGCGATACCAGCCAGGGGATATCGTGATATCAACAAGGAGTATCGCCAGGTGCCATGATCGGGGACGGAGACCGCAACTCTTTGTCATTTCTTTAGAGTTGCCTGTCCGGCCCCATAGACCTTGTTCATAAATGGCGGCTGATTTATTATTCTTTTATATTCATGTTAATCAGTCTACCAAGCCTCGTTAGCATGTGCAAAGTTCATAGAATTTCAAAATTCTCTATTTTCGAATTGCCCATAATACACTTTGTTTGCCCCCCAAATTTTGGGTGTTTCTTGGTGTTGCGGAAGCCATTGTTGGTTAGCTTTTGTGTTGTGGCGTGGGTATTGTTCAGTGTCTTTTGAATCTTTTGTTTTACGTCATTTGGTGATCACACCATCCGAAACACCAAGAAACTACCCAAATTTTGCATAAGCTATTGTTTGTAAATGCTCTTCGGAGGACTGCATATTCCCAAGAGCATTTCAAAACAATAGCTTATGCAAACTTTTGGGGGCAAACAAAGTGTATTATGGGCGATTCGAACTGAAGCTGTACACAGCTTGAACTCGCGTGGCATCTTTAACCCATTGCAGTATTGGTTCCTGAGTGTTTTGAGCGCTTTTATGGAGAAACATAAAACTATGTCTGAAAAGCAAGACTACATTACATTCACTACATTCAGTAGCCGGCACTTGAAACCACGATCTGTAACTGAAATGGCAAGTTGTATAAAACACAAAACTTGCAGGAACAAAAATCCCACACCAATAAGCGGCGAACACAATATCGAACGGTCCTATCCACCCATGAACGCCTTGCATTGTCTTAAAAAGTTGTACGCTGTAATTCTTCCTTCTGCTTCTCAAGCCAGTGCAGTAAAAATGACTGTACTGGCTGTTTCCTATGCAATTCTTAAACGTGCAAATAGACCTACTCGAATTTTTTTGTATTTTGTTTTGTATTTTAATTTAGCCCGGTTTACACGACAAACATTTTGGGCACGGCACCCTAAATTTTGGCTAGCCGAGACCGCTTGGCGAAGTAGTCTCGGCCCGCAAAAACATGGGCCCGCGTGCTCAAGTTCGGCCGCACATGCGCGCATATGTTCTTTGACAAACAAAAATGGCGTCGTCTGAAAGGTAGTTCCTGGTCTGTTGAGGCGACGTCGGCCCTAATAGATCTGTGGTCCGAAGAAAGCATACAATTTGGAAAGATTTCCGTTTAACACCATACATTACTTATGCATACGGTTCTTTAAGGTTACAGTGTACCTTCAGATCGAAAATTTATCGAAAATTTTTTTTTCGCGTCAAAATAAAGTTTACAGAATGAACTTTCATCCAAAAAAAAATTATCGAAAAATAGTGAAAATTGACGGAGAAATAACGGTATAACTTTTGTGGGCGGAGTTTGTTTATGAAGCGATATGTTTTTTTAAGCGCTGTTTTCTCAAAGTTAATTTTTCGCTTGTTGGGGACAATTTAAAGAGCTACAACTCAAAGGGAATTTGTTCGATTTTCCTCAAATTTGGACAGAAGCTAGGCTAATATATAATCAACAAACACGTTTCGGCGAATTTCTTAATTCCGAAAACTTTTTCGTCAAGAGCCATTTCCGTGCGATCATTCCAATTTTTTTCTACTTTTTTCGAAAATATTCTGTAACTTTTCACTGCAATTGAATATGGGAAATCGCCGACACGTTTTTTTAGCGCTTCGTGTCCGGAAACCCGAGAACAAATCAAATGAGCAAAATACAATAATCGCTTTGAGTTATAGCGCTTTGAAGCTGATTCGGACGTTCGAATTTAGACGTCGTAAAAAATTCGAGAATTAATTTTATTACCAAATGGTTTCCATATTTAGATAGCCAGCTCTATAAGCTTTAATTTGATGTCTGGGTTTAGGTATATTAAGTGTAATCTTAAGACACTAGAGCTGTTATACTGGAGACAGCACCGAAGGTACACTGTAACCTTAAACTGAAACAAAAGCCAAAACAATAGAACGCCTAAAGAAAAACGATAGTGCATACATTGGAGTTGTATGGAAATCTTACCTACAGTAATCAAGTAAAGAATACAAAACGGCTGTTTTGCTGCTATGGATCTCTCCCACAAGCCGATGCTTGGGAACGATGCATATCTAATTCAAGAGACTATTTATCTATTTCTATAATGATGCATTGTCAAAAATAATTTTGATCGAATGAGTTCTGGTGAAAGCACTCCGTAAGTTGCTAATTTAATTGATTCTTATCATGTGTACATGTGTTGTGTTTATAGGTTTCAAATTTATATTCACCACTTTCTCCAAATAATTATCACTGAACATCCATGAAATTAAAGCTAATATTAATATAAATGCAGCTGACTGTTGTTTATAGAGTGTTTTCACTCACGTGGTCTGCAGCTATGCTAATTTATTTGAACAAAACAAAGTGTTTGCATTACAAAGGAGTTCAATCCCCACAGGATTAGCTTGGGACACCAATATGGCCGCCGTTTTATTGTTTTGGGACACCAACATGGCCGCTGTGACGTCATGTGAAAACACTCCATTGTCCTTGTTGTTTTGTTTTGTCCCATACATAGGCTACCTCAGCGAAACCTCCCCGGTCCCTTCATGCAGCATTAAATGTTGCCTGGTAACTGAATTAAAGCCTAAACTTGAATCTTAAAAATATTCTACAAAAAATGTGGATATTAAAACGCAGTTTTATATTAATTACAGCAATTGTAGTTAAACAAAATAATGCAATTGATAGGTGAACGCTTTTAATGGCCGTTTTTATGCTAGAGACGTTAATATCGTCGGAGACTTTAAAGTCGTCTCGAGACGACTTTAACCTCTCAGTATTGAAACGGAAAATAAGCCAGACGGATTTAACGTCTGACGACTTTAACGTCTTATTTTAAGTGCGTCGTTCAGACGCACTTAACAGACGACTTTAACGTCTCAGACGTTACACTTCCGAGAATAGCTTTTTCTAGAAAATCTTGTGTTTTTTCTGTTTGGCCGTCCACTTTAATGCGTCCTGTTTTTATTCCAGACGCATTTAACGTCTGAGACGTTAAATACGTCTAGACGACTTTAACGTCTCTAGCATAAAAACAGCCAATAAATGTCATATTGTATTGTAAAAATCCTTGTGGAAATTTTATAGCCCTGAAAAATCATCCATTTATCGCCTAGCACATAGCTTTTATGCATATGCATCAAAACAAGAGGAAACGGCAGAGGTATGTACCACTGTCCTGTAATATGTGATCGATACTAAGTAAATAAGACAAATAATACAGGGTGAAAGCGAATACATACGCACGGTAACGGCCGTGAATGGCCAGTTTAAATGTCGCATTTCTCATGTGCCGAATCTAGGAATTAAATACATGTGAAGTTCGACGTTTAACTCAAATTAAATTATGTCACCTTCTGTGTTCTTGTCAACTCTTTATGGCCATAAAACGTAAAAGCTCACCTTCTATTTCCAACGCTTCGACAAATGATAACAGATGGACCGTTAGGCTTGACTGATACCTTTGTTTCAAAGCAACGCCATGGCACAGCAAGGTAAACCACTTGTATATGTCACCACCTTCTCGAGGTTTTGCTCCGGGTGGTTTTGCTTTATAGACGTAACAGTTCTTGAATAATGCTCATGAAAATATTAGTCATTGTCCCAGTATCGATTTAATTAAAGAATAGACAAAGCATCTTTATTGGTATAGCCAACCATTAAAGACTCATTAAACGACTGTAACCTTTTATTTTAAAATTCTCCCGGTAAAATGAAATTAATGGTGTGCATTTTATAAGATAAATTGAAAGTATAGCAGCCAGAAAATTATTTGTAACATTTATTAATTAATGTTTAAAAATGCTTATCAAAACATCATGATATTATGAAATATTATTTACTTCGGTAAAATGTAAATAGTTGTATACATTTTGAGATAATATTATTTAAAACATGACAACCCAATTTTTCGAATTTTATTACCCACTCTTTCTTAGAGTGGTTTTACTTCATCTGTTAACTATCATTAACTATCATGTGTGTAGTTAAACGATCAAAACTATCATCGAACATCATGAAAATTTTGAACATGTTAATAAAGTGAATCAATGATAGCGTGTGATAGCCGATGATAGTGGATGATAGTTGGCGGTCAAACGAGCACGTTTCGATTATCATTGAGTATCATCAACTATCACAGACTAACATGCACCATTTGACCATTTGACCTGAGTCGGTCCGTAAACTTGAGAGTATAGGTCCGCATTGAAACTTTCGTAAATTGCATCTCATTATGGGGACTTGGAATATTTTCATGCAGTTTGTTGAGCTGTGTGGGCCCAAACCCTTTGACGGTCCGTACGTAGTGTATAGTCCGTAAACTTGACAGTCGGTCCGTATTTAAGCTATTGTAGTCCGTAAACGGCATCTTATTATGGGGAACTGTTCTATGTGATTCTTTGTTTTGGATAGAGAAGTTTTTAGTTGAGTGTCGTAAAACCAAAACCTAAGTAACTGCTCTGAACAGTCACAACAGACGCAGACAATCTAATGAACCAATCACAACAGATGCAGACAATCTAATGAACCAATCACAACAGACGCAGACAATCTAATGAATCAATCACAACAGATGCAGACAATCTAATAAACCAATCACAACAGACGCAGACAATCTATTGAGCCAATCACAACAGACGCAGACAATCTAATGAACCAATCACAACAGATGCAGACAATCTAATGAACCAATCACAACAGACGCAATCCAATGAACCAATCACAACAGACGTAGACAATATATTGAGCCAATCACAACTCAAACCAAATACATGCAGCTGGCGCCAAGCGCGGGAAAACGCGCTCAGGTAAGTCACAATTGGTTTTAGTTTTACTTCTGATTGGTTCAGAAAGTGGCGCGCGAGTTTTTTTAGCCAATCACAAAGGTTGTTTACCATTTAAACGGAGAAACCGGTTGGTCGACAGTTGTAATGGGACACATCACAACCCGAATGGAAATTTTTCATAGGGATGCATCCGTTCCATTTCCACGACCATTTCCGAAGCAGCCATCTTTAAGCGTTGAAGGGCTATAAAGTAGCCAAGCGATCCAAACCGAAAGGCCTGGAACTGGTAAAAATGAGCGAATGGAACACACATTTTGCGTTTGAAAATTTTGGACTACCTTTCAATAAATCCCATGCATTTTCCCAGGAAATTTTCCGTTTAGTTTGGGAAGACCAAATAAGTCTTCCCGTCTACTTTCCATCCGAAATTTCCGGATTTTTTGGTTAAATGGTCAACAAAGCGCAGCAATGAAAAACCAAAGCAATCACAACATTACTTTCGATACTCATTTAAAAACCAACAACAACAACTTTATTTCATTATTAATACAACAATATTTTCAACATTGACAACCCGCAGTTAGCATAGCTAATCGAGGCGGGTTGTCAAAAATAAGAACAAAGTAAAATTAACATTAGCTCCCAATAATATGACTGAAAGGAAAAACTTATTATATATATTATGGTTTACTTAATATCGTAGATTTCAGTTATAGCTACTGCTTCACTATTTTATTCAACAGAGTGGGTGAGTCAACATAACTGTCTTCGGCGTCGTAAATTCGAAAGAGGAGATCTCGAATTTTTTGTTTAAAAGCAGTTCTCGGGAGTCTACGTATTTCAAGCGGAAAGCAATTTAAAACCATACTTTTGCTCCAAAAATTGCAATAGAATTACTCAGCTGGTTCGTGCGCGAATACTTGATATAAAAATTATCCGACAAACTGAGGAATTGGTACGATAGCAAAGGAAGGAAGCTGTTGAATAGGATGACAAATGTGTTATTAGAATCCAGTATACGTGTTGTGTGAGGAATTAAAGTCGTGTAAGAATTGGTGAGACCTCGAACATTCTTACTTATTTTTGCTTACGTGATGTGTAATCGCACTTGGTTCTCAATGATCGATATTTTCCCGGTTTAATTTTCGAAATAAAAGGGTTTAAAATTGGCGTTATGTTAAGTTTACCAGTAGTATGCCTTTTCTCCCCAACTAACAGCTTTTGAAACAGAATGTGGACCATAAAATTATAGGAATTTAAATAAAAGAAGAATTCGTAACGATAAGTTGCTGTACTCTGAGTAACTCCTGTAGAACCTCGTGTGCAGTCGGTCGTTGCTGAGGGTTAATCTCATGACATTTTCCCATTATTTCACGGAGATGAGATTTTGCAAAATCACTGCCCTTCACGCCATCCAGTAATAGTTCCACAATCCAGGGAATCTTCCAAATGTCGATTTTTTCGTCGTAGGTCGGTCCATAACTGAATTTTAACGGTTTTGATTCCTTTTTCCTTTCCAATTCGTTCCGCTTGATTATCCTTTGTTGCGAAATAGATGACAAATTCGGCCTCGTGTCACATCCTTGATTTTCAGTTACTTTTGGTATTCTGTCAATGTCGTTCACAATCAAGTGAAAGTCGTCAGTTAATAAGTATTGCGCTAGTAATTTTTGAGGTGAAGAACTATCACACATAACACGAACTCCGACCGGACTGTTATGTAAATAGTCCATGATCCGAGCGTAATCCACACTCAACTGTAATCGTGTATGTATATTGTTGTGCATGGAGAACTGGGGATGCTGAAGGAGCTGATCTAGATAATTCGCTGAGCCATGTTTGTAATACATGGTGACAATCTGCAAGAATCAAAGAGCATCCTATTGATGTAGTACAAAGTATGTTTAAGTCAGTGAGCGAAGAGTGGGTTTATACACGATCAATCTCTTCCTCTAAAATAATTCCCCTACCCCTAAAATAAGGTAGTGATCCCCTCAATTGTAACCATAGCAACAGTCTGCTAAATCTGACCGTCGCGAAGGTCAAAACTGTCGGAACTTTTCCGAGCAACTCCGCTGACCGTAGCATCAAAACTCAACTCCACTCTGGGTGCTTTGAAATTATTAGAAATTTACACTTGTGGGATGCGATTCACAATGACAAAGTTAAGAGCTACAAACATGCGCACTAAGACCACTAAGATACCGTACTTACTCAAAAAGCGTCTCGGGCGCTTATTCCACTTTGGAACCGCGAGGGTGGGCGCTTATTTTTTTTTCATCCTTTTCAGCAAGTGAGCACATTTTAAGAAAATAACAAAACAAAGGATAACAAGTTTATTTAGCTTCTACCAAACAGTATAAACAGTTTATTGACTGTCTAAAAAGTGAGCAACTTTCAATCAAATCTACATTTCTCACTAGCTCGGAACAGAATTGATGCTTTTTTTTCTCACGCTGTGATAGTTTAAAATTTATTTGGAGGTAGGCGGTAGGCACTAATTTGAAGGTGGGCGCTTATTTTTTGTTTGGGCTTTCAGGGTAGGTGCTTACTCGTGGTAGGCGCTTATTCGAGATAGGCGCTTATTCGAGATAGGCGCTTATTCGTCGAGGTAGGCGCTTATTCGAGGTAGGCGCTTATTCGAAGTTGGGCGTTAATTCGAAAAAATACTGTCATAGAGGGCAAAAAGCCCTGTGGCTACCAAAACTTAGCATTCTTTATGAAGGAAACAAAAGAAATGGCAAACTGATCCTTATGGCAGAAAAACAGAAGCAAAAGCAAATAAAATAATATAAAAGTGTAATATGATTGTGCCCAATATTTCGCTTTGTAAAACACTAATACTGACCTACAATACTCGCCACATTTGTTGGGACACTTGTGGGTCTCACTCCCTTCTCAATGTTGGTTTGACATTTAGTGATCTCAGAGCCGCAAAATTCAATATTAGAGAGCTTAAGCAACCACAACGGTGACGGCAGCGAGAACGGCACAAAACAATAGGTTTAATGAGCGAAAACGATGCCTCTGCACGTGTTGCACGTGCGTTTTACATTTTGGTGCATTTCTTTGCCGTTCCCTGCAAAACAACAACGTCAAATGATCAAATTATAGGTTTTGTGAAGAACGTGAACCGACGGTTAATTTTCCGTTCTCCATTTGAACTGGTAATCCATTCTTTCAAATTTAGCTCCTGGACAATCCAGACACATGAGACAAACTTAACAAATTGGAACAACTGCAAAGTAGTTTAAAAAAGCGCGAATCCTTTTTTCAAGTGACGTTTTTTCATGGCGTTGCCGTCGTCGTTGCTTAAGCTTTCTATTGGGAAGGAAGGACGCCAACTGTAGGGTGAATATGTTTACGTTATGTTTTGAGCGTGAGGTGTCCCAACAAAATCTGACGAGGATTGTAGGTCTGGAAACCCAGATCTGGCCATTCCCAACGGTTTGTTGCGGTGATCGTGCATTCTATGTTTCTTTTTATAAGGGAACGTTGGGCCTGTATGTGTCAGCTGTGCAATGCTAACAAAGCCCAATAAAACTGAAATAGCTGCTAATGGTTGGTAATGCATAGACTTGCCATTCGCCTTTATTTTATTTTTTGTAGCTACCTGACCTTTGCCCTCTGCCATCGTCACCTTATATTAAATCAAAGGTTCCCGGAGCAAACTCGTGGATACGAAATGTTCGGACCCTCCCCTCTCCTAGACGGTTTACTTCACCAAACCCCCCACCCCCTGCATCCAACTTCCCACCCTCCCCTCCTTCCAACACCGTTCCCATGGGCAAGAAACGTTTCCTTTAAAAACTATTCACACTTCCCGTGACGCGATATGTAAAGCCAGGGAATCATATCTTATCTATAAAGGTAATACATTAGAGCCACACGGCATGAACAAACGTGATGAAATGTAATACTTCTTGGTTTTTATTCCGATTTCGTCACATCCTGTATTGCTTAATTCTTCTATATTGCGAAATTCTCCTTGTCGCGTTCGAAGAACGCAATCCTAATTTCGTGTTGGAGACAAATTTGAGATTTTTTGGTAGACGGTCTTCCAAATGGCCACCCTATTGGTTTTTTTCCGCCGGAAATTCCTTCGAACGCGTCTCCATGATCTGTGATTACTGCTAGTATATAACATCGTATAACATATTGTTTATTTAGTAACATCTTGTACCTGAAGAAGGCTGGTCTGGCCAGCTGAAGTATTGTACTCAACAAAATATACGATGTTTTCAGCTTTCCTTTAAAGTTTTATAACAAAGGTGACCATTTATATATATCGCGGGTTCAATGTTAACAGCCGATCGATCGAGCGAGTCGGATGGAGTGAAATTTTGTTACACTGCTATAATTCAAACAACGCTTCGCGTATTCACGAGTTAACCCTTTAAGCACTAATATCAAAGTTTAAATTCTCATTTGTAGTCCCTATACAATTCCTATAGAAGTAGTGGGAAGAAATTGTTTGGATATCAAGAGAACTCATCTTGTGTGATCATGTCCGTAATTCTCATGACCTTTTTGATTGATATTTTACTAGGATGAGCGATGAAAGTCATCAAATATGGCACTATGCGTCGTTAGCCTACCTGCAGCTTGTATCTACATGTGCCGATGAGACGAGTGACAAATTCACCCTGAAGCTGTTCCATGTTAGTCATTCCTATCCCGCACCACTTATTTCTCCAGCCCCCGCGCTTCCGCGAACAATTGATAAACACAACTTGGTAGCCCTTCCAATCTGCCAGCCAAATGTATTTAGTATCGCCACTGGTGAAACGCTTCTTGGGATGAACGTGACGAGAAATGTCTGAGCAGTTCAACCAAGGAATGCACTTACTCCAGCCGTGAAAACTAAAGGTACCACGAGGACAAGGCACGCAGCCCTCGCGTGTGGCGAACATGTTAGCTCGACAAGGCGCGGGTACTAACTCCTTCTGCTTCCACTGCGTCCCATCGCTTGTGAAATATACATAGGTGATGAACATGACTAAGGAGATTGTAGACAGACATCGAATTCTTCTACAAAAACGTCGAAAAATGCTGCAATGCATCTTATGTGCGAGGATTTTCATGGCTTAACAATCGCTTTAAAACCTTAAAGAAAAAGAAACGGTCCAGTTAAAACTTGTGTTTTATTTGTTTATGTAATTATGTGTTTTAGTGTTTTAGCTAAGAGGCCAAAACTCTATGGAGGTACCGTAAAATCTCTTTTAAGCCACCCGGGTGGCTTATTTATTTAAGACGGTACTTTCGAGGGATGCAAGAGTTATTACTAAATCAAGCTATGATACGAACTCTAGGTTTCTTCTAATTGATTTAGCATAGTGCAGCACGATGTTCACTATCAGGATATATGATATGAACTTTATTGAAGCATCGTCATCTCAGGATTAAACTTAAAATGTTAAAATGTTACAATTATTTTATACCTGGTTTAATTCTGAATATAGCTCTGTAATTTTCGCATACTGATCGATACTGATCGATGCCTAAAGTCTTGTAACACATTATTACATGTGAAGCATTCGCGCAATCAATCACGTTACAAACCGAAATAAATTAGCCAATCACAAAGCGTAGCAATGAAAAACCAAACCAACTGTGTAATTACTTTTGACACTCAATTGAAAACTGCTCTAATAATAATAATAATAATAATAATAATAATAATAATAATAATAGTCAACTGTGAGAAGTACATGAAACAAATTGGTGTAACCATAAGAATGGAAACTATTCAGAAAACAGCATTGTTGGGTACAGCGAAGAACGTGCTGTCCTTGTAAGAGGAAAGAAAGAAAAGTCCTGGAACCCATGGTGACATGTTGGAACCCGCTTCCAGGGAATATTAACCAGACAGAACATCGTGCCTGAGCCTTAAAGGAATAAACAAATAGTAATACTGATAATAATAATAATAATAATAATAATAATAATAATAATAATTAATGTAATGTAATGTAATGTGGCATAAAGTTAAAGGAGATATCATAATAATAATAATAATAATAATAATACATTTCTGTACACCTTATTCATAAATGGCAGCCGATTTATTATTCTTTTGTATTTATTTTAATTAGCCTCACTAGCCTCGTTAGCATGTGCAAAATTCAAAAGAACTTATACTCCAAAATGAGGCTAGTGAGGCTAATCAAAATAAATACAAAAGAATAATAAATCGGCCGCCATTTATGAATAAGGTGTATAGCGCCTTTTCTCGACGATAGACCTCTTTAGCTTGTATGTTTTGTTTTCCCAATGTAGATCATGTGATGTTACCCTAGATAACTGTTTCTTTTAAATTTTGTTTTCTTCACGTGCATATGTATGTATAATTTGTGCAAAGACAAAGGACAAATTCCCTTGAGAACATCACATGACCTACATTGGGAAAACAAAACATACAAGCTAAAGAGGTCCATTCAAAGGCGCTAATTACATACAAAACTCACTAAAAATCTAAGGCCCGGTTCAAACGTCGAACTTCACATGTGCCGAACCTAATGCAAATGAGAAAAATCTATTGTTCTTGCTCATTTGCATTAGATTCGGCACATGTGAAGTTCGACGTTTGAACCGGGCCTAATCTAAAAATTTGCAAAGTTAAGTTAAAAAGCTCGCTTAAAAGGAAAAACAATGAATTATTTACAAGTAAGATGTTCTAAAAAGCTAAAAACTTTTTCATCGCTGAATCCATGATGGGTTCATTAAACTTATTAAAATTAAAGTCACAGGAAACATTTATAGTTTATATATTTTCTCCTATTGGTAAGACTTGTCTTAAATTTCCTTCAAATGAAAAAAGTGTTTTTGAAGCTTTCTTTTAAATTAACAAACATCTAATAAGTAGTTTGGCAAAATAGTTGAACAAAAAAGTTAAAAAGAACTGTGTGGCTCTTGTGACACAATAAATAATGGAAAATGTTAATTTTGAAAAGTGCCGGAAATTTGAAATTTTTCAGACGTTTCGGTCTTAGGGCCTGGTCGCATTACGGTCAAAAACAAAAATTAACCCGTGCAAAATGACATAAGGGAACGGGTCAAAACTATTTTACATGCCAGGGACCCATAGTAGCTCCCTTTAAAATATCCGGGAAAAGTGCTGGAAATATGGTACGATTCTTGTTTCGGGAAGGGGTTCCTGTGCGATATTTCTTCCCAATATTGAAAACGTTTGTGAAGTTCCCCCGCTTTGAAATTGTTTGGATCACGGAAGATCAAATCTCTTAAGGTACCACAGGCTTCCCCCTTTTCTACGAGTTCAGCCGTTCTGCTGAGATTACGTGCTGTTATCTCACTGGCAACCTTAGCGGGGTTTCCATAATAATCGACCCATGCTTTCGAGGTGTCCCGGCCCAATTTACAGAAGTTCGATCTCGCAGTCAAATGCGTTACTCTTCTCTCAGATCCTTGGTTTTTAATTTTCTTTAATAGGGCAAAACAAAACAAAACGTCATCCAGAGTCCCAATTGAATTACTAATAGTGGACAGTAAAGGGGAAAAATAAACCCCGCCAAGTCCACAATGAAATAACAGCTTTGACTCAGTATATTGCCGAGAGGGGTTGATTTAGATAACCCTCATTCAAAACCGTTATGACAATGTGACTTACTCAAAGACGACAAAATCTCATCAATTTGAACAGTTTTTAAAGTAAACAGCCGAGGCGAAGCATATTCTACGCCGTTTTGTTTTACCACCACAAAGGCGGATATAAGTCGTCCTGAAATTCAAGTACAAATGAACGACCGCGCTGAAGCCAGACGTCA